>JANPWX010000448.1:184593-235500 GCA_024734555.1 Trochalopteron elliotii | reverse complement strand
GGGCTCAGTTGGTGGACCCGGTGCCCGGAGCGGGCGGGCAGAGGCTGCGGTGCCCCCCCGGTGCCGGGCACATGGACGCGGAGCTGTAACATGGCGGCGGCCCGGCCTCCCCGGCGGAGCTCATTGTGCCGCCCGCACAAAGCCGGGGCCACCCCACCCCGCCCCAGTGTCAGCGCTCGCTTTCCATCGCCCTGAGCTCAACTCTTTGGGAGCCTCAGCTCGCCTGGAAGCGGCCTTTGGCGGGTTATTTTTAGAAAGAGCGGCTACTCAATCCCTGGCGCTCGGGCGGTTCGGGTGGTGGCACGGGAGGAGAAAAGGGTGTCGTGGTTACTCGCGGCGTGGTTTGCAGCCTCTCGGTGGTGGCAGATTAAATGAGCTTCGCGGGGCTTTACAACCTCCCGAGCGTGAGGCGTCCGGCAGAAAAAGGGCTAACACATAGCCTCAAGACTTGCCTCAAAACACCACCGTGCCAAGCTAAAATTAACGAAAAATAATTTTATGTTTGTGCCAGAGCCCTAAATATCTTCTTATTTTTAGAAGTGAATAAAAGCACAATAACTGTTCTATTAAATTCTTTCAACTGGCACTTTTAATCGTAGTCATAGCGTTCCATATTGTATAAGGTGGAAATATTCCCAGTAAATGACTCTGTACAGGTGGGTTGTAGAGGAAAGGAGCTGTGCTTTACCTATAAATAATACACTGTGTATCAATAATACACTGTGTAAACACACTGTGTACAGTGTAGCTTCCTGCTTCAAAAGTGGGATTTTCCTGGGTTTTAAAAATGACATGGCAAAAAGCAGCAAGCCAGGACCTTTTAGGTAAGTTTTAGAATCAGAGGAGCTTTTCCTCTGTGTCTGTTGTGTGTAGACAGGACAAGATGTCTGTCCTTAACTTGGCATTAATACACAGGAATATCTGCACAACCAATGCTGGTCCTCAGCTTGAGAAAGAGAGGAGATCTTTCTGTCTCTAGTTGTTCCAATACAAAAAAAAAATGGTTTGGGATTTAACTGTTGTACCCAACATAGACAAAAATCCTCTGAAAATATTTTTTATGATGTTAAAAATGTGTATTTTAAATAGTAAGATTAGCAGGTCAAGATTCTGACCTGTTCTGTACTTGGGAGTAGTCAAGAGGGATAAAGCACAGTGTCACTTGTGTGAGGGTCAGCTTTCCTTGGGAGCAGTGTTTTTATTTACTTTTAAATTATTTACACCTAATTTACACTTGCCTTAACCATTCCATTCTATTTGAGTGGAGTTTTAGTGTTCTCCCAGGGGAACAGAGGGGACAAAGTGTCCTTTTTTTTTCTGGACATGGCTTTTGTTGGAAGATGTTCTGTGAAAATTACTGAGACCATTTCTTTTTTGAGTATTCTGTGCTGAGCAATGTGGGCTTAAAGAAAAGGCTGGGGCTTAAAAAGGAAAAGCCCCATGTTTGCTCTCAGTGATGAATTAAATTCAAAGATTCCTAAGTCATAATAGGCTGAAGTTGTGAAATTTCCTGAAGGAGGACTCATAAGTGCTGCAGAAGTCATGAGAGAAATGGATTTTGGTGTATTAAAGCAGAGTAACTCATTTGTGGGCTTGAGCCTCTCCCTTGGTGAGAGAGTTCTGTAGTAAATAATGCCCTGTAATAAAGAGAGCATTGCATGCTTTGTGTCTGAAAACAAAGCTCATTGTACACGTCAGGATTTCCTTACATCTTTGGACAAGAATATTATTTTTAATTTTTCCAAATACATGCAGAAAGTACAATTTTGCTGGCTACTGCACAGGCAGGAGTGGGTGAGAAATGCAGTAAATCTCTGGGAACTTGTGCTTGGTTGGACAGTTAATCCTTTCTTTGTCAGCAGCTGCTAATGAAGGCCAGTGGAGATGATTTTAGAGCTTTATGCCACAGAATGAACACAAAAATACACTCAGTCACACGTTTCAGAAGGATGAAAAATGATTGCTCTGGAAGAGGTACCATCTTAGGTTTTAAATGAAAGGAGTGTGCAGGTTTTAGTAGAGGAAAGATCACTCTTGAGGAAGAAATTTGAATTTTTGGAGTGAAGTTAGTCATGTTTACCTCTAAACACAGGAGGATAGAATAGTGTGCCTGCCAAAATACAAATGGAAATAACATTTATAACTTTGGTCTGTACTATTTTAAATGTTTCTGTATAAACTAGAACCACTGGATTATTAGTTACACTTTCATTTTCTTAAATGTGACCTCATTTGAAGGAATGAGTATTGCTTGTGTTAAAAGGGACTGGGATAAATTGAATTGCTGTTCAGAAATGGATGTGAAAACGTGGCCTGGAAATGTCTGTGTTGCCCTCATCTCTTTGTATTTGAAAGATGGGAATGCTGTCCCATGTTCTTAGAAGACAAGATGTTTACATGTCCATGGCAGGGGGTAATTAAAGGGATATTTTCTCTCCAGGACCTTCAATTGTGCAACTCCAGTTTATGTTGACAAGCTTAGTTAATTTAAAGTTGCCTGGACTCCTGCAGGTGCTTGTCAGATGTCTGGGGTTAGAATCCTGCCACCTCTCCACCTTCCCTAGGAGAAAATATTTCACCTTCAATTTCTCCTTCTCCCTGGCTCTTCTGGTTTTTGTTTTTAGAGGGGAGAATCCTTTCCAAATTTTAAGCCAACTGAATGTAGCTCAAACTCTGGTTTTGTTTCAGGGCTGAATGAAAAAAAAAAACAAACAACCCAGTTATTTTTGCTTTCAACTTGTGTAATAGAGCATGAGCCATGTAAGAGCAGTTCATCAAACAAATCTTCTGCCAAAGGGGCAAAATAATTCCTTGCTAACACGTGGCTTAGGGGATGGGCAGATGTTCACAGGGTAACATGTGAGCTTAAAACCTTGCTGTGAGCTTGGTGCCTGGAGTTGGAAAGATGGCACACGTTGCCTGTGCCTGGTAACTTGAGCTGCTGTCACTTTATCAGCTTGTCTGAGTTTCCTCCTGGGTGTCACCCTGTGTCACCCTGGCTGGGGTGCAGAAGGAGCAGTTCACAGGTGCTGCTGGCCTTGCTGCACAAGAGCTCAGAGGGAGCAGCAGATGGACATTTGAAGTTGGTGTGACTTGGTTCAGTAAAATGTTGGGTTTCCCATGGGAAAGAGGAGCCTGCAGTCAAAGCTGGGATCAGTTTTCCATTCTGGTAGCAGGAAATTTGCAGCTGCTTGTTGGTAGCAGCTCTCTCAATGCTTTTGTCCATGGTTTGGGTCACTTGGATGTTCCAGGCTTGTGAGTGGCTCCAGAGCCTCTCCTTGTGAGCCTTGCTTTGACAAGTTTATGTTGACAAGTTTATCTTTGGAGATTCGACGTGATTTTGGAACAAATCATCAAATTTAATAGCCTGAATCTTTCTTTGAAACATCTGCTGGTTGGAATTCTGGGGTATCAAGCTTCAGGCCTGAAAATCCAAGTAGTTTATCTATGAAATCATGTGGTGGTTGGTGCTTTGAGCTTTCAGCCTGGTCTGTTTTGGTTTTAAGTGGTTGTTGTAGAAGAGGGATTGTCTCCCAGTGAGTTTAGTTAAGTGGATGCATGATGAGTCCAAGGAGCTGTGGAACATCATCTAGTTTCAGTTTTTCAGGTGCTGCTTTGGGATTTGGATCCTAGTTTTTGTTTCAGAAGAAAAAGACACGCAGAATGTGTTGGGAGAGACACATTTGTGTTGTAGAATTCACTTGTAAAAGTAACTTTTTTGAACAAAAAATGATGTGCAGAGCAAAATCCAGGTCTCCTACAGTGTGTAGTCAACTTCCCTGTAAATTCAGAGTGTTTCTGTAGGAAATTGTGTAGGCTGGTGATTTGGAGAGAACATCTCTGTGCATTCACCAAAACTTGGGGTTCCACTCTTCTGTGACTTAATTCTGGTTACTGAGGAAGCTTTTCTCCCCTCTGGGGTTAACTGGTCATCCAGCTGCAGTCTCAGAATTGATGTGTCCTTGTCATTTGTTTAAAAAGTGATACAAACTTGCCAGACTGTGGGGAAAAACCCACCCATCCGAATATCTCCAACTGCTATTCCAAAAATAAATTCAGTTTAAACAGAAGACCTGTGAATGTTTTGTGTTCTGGAGTCTTGGTGTTGTTTTATCCTTCCATCTTCCTGGTTCTAACTCAGGACTGAAAGAGCTTCTCAGAACTGGTGAATTTTGAGAGGTTCTGAACTTCCTTGCTAAATGTTTTACGTTTTAATTTTTTTCTGTTGTTTTTGGGGGTTTTTTTTTTGAGAAATGACAGACTGGTTTTGGTTTGTGGCTTTTTCTGGTTATCTCTGGACAGATTTTGCTGCAAAGCCATGAATGAGTGTGGAGGTGATGGTGGAGAGCAGACAAATTAGAATGCAGAGATGTAAAACAGGTCAATAAACTTCTGATTTGTAACTTGGCATTTATTTGACTTCAGTACAAACTGTATCACACAGCTATTTTAAATTCTGGATTATCTTAATTGCTTTTGTGCTGTCAAAAACAATCAAGTTTTTGAGATACCTCAGGAAACAGACTTGGAATGTCCTTCCCATCTTTTCTTAGCTGGTGGTAGAGTTTGAATTACTCAGGGTTTACTCCAGCTGTTCTCAGAGGTTACCTTGTCCCCTTGCACCTTGCAGCTTGTTGTGCACAGTTGTGCTGCTGTCACTGGCAGAACCATAGCATTGAAATGATCTGGTTAAATATAGAGCCTCCCTCCTGCTCCTGACCCCCTTTTTTAAGGGTTATTTTTAATCTGATGATTCCAGTGATCCAGTTTGTAGCAGAGCACTGGAAGTGGCAGCTCAGGGGTCAGGCATTTCTAAAACCAGGGTTGGTTTGGAGGGTAATGCCCTGGAACTGCATTTTTTTGTTTCCACTTCAGGATGACATTTTTGAGACAATTCAGAGGAGGTGAAGAGAACTGCCTATTACTGCAATAAAGTAACTCAGGTTTGGATTCCTATTAAAGTAAAATCCAGGGCATACTTAAGCAATGAACACCACAGCCCCAGGAGCCTGTTTGTGGTGCTTTTCCCTCAGGAAACTCCAAAATACTTCAGGTATCTCAGTGAAAAAAAAAAAAGCTGAAGCAGGTTAGCTTGCTGCCTGCAGAACTGGGAGCTGCTGACTCATGAGCTGTTCAGTACAGGATTCCTGTGCTCACTTTGCCACTGGATTATTTTCTTTTCCTGCTGGTTTGGTTTTCATGCTCAGAGATCTCTGTGTGAGGAGTGAGGGTGAACTTGTGTAAGGAGACATGAGATGAGGAGAGTCTTCTCCTCTTGCAGGCACTGCAGTAGGTTCCTGAGCAGGACTTTCACTGCAGTTGTTTTACAGCTCTGATGCTGCTCTTGGATTGCTGTGAGTTGACAGTGCAGATCACAAAGGGAGGCATTTTGCTGAATATTTCTCTGTAATGCAGCTTTGGATCTGAACAGTGTCTTTGCCATGATAGAAAAATGCTTGCTTGGCAGTGAAAATCTTTGTGGTAACATTTAACTAAATGCACATTGCCTTGTCCTCTGCATTGCAGCTGACAGGGCTTTCCTTCCTCTGCTTTTACCTTCCCAATAGGAATATTTTTAAAGAAGTAAATGTGAAGACAAGGAACTTTCCTTCTATTCTTAACAGAATGAAATGTATTACCCTTGATTTTTTGGTTGAATAAAATAAACAAAGCATTTTCATGAGACCTTAGAATATTGGACCATTCAGGAAAAAGCCTGTGCATTGTTCAGTATGTTCCTGCAATATCTTAATGTGAAAGGACCAACCGTGCATGGAAAAAGTATACAGAAAAGAAATGTAGTTATTTAAGATATTTTTGTGTCTTCCCTCCCTTATGCCCTCAGCCACCAAAATGGATTCTGTGTTTCACAGTGGAATTTTGCAATATATGTTTTCTTCAACAAAGTCCAACAAAGTAATGCTCTGGAATACAGTGATCCACCCTGTTTGTTTTACTGTTGTTGTTTTATGGCTTTGTGTTGGAAACTGGATGACAGAATTTGTTTTAATGCATTTTTGTAGACCCTGTTCAAGCTGGCCCATGTTTGCAGTGTATTTACTGAGCAGCCTCACAAACAATTGCATCAGGGTGACCAAGGGAACTGTAATCTGCAGCAAGTAGGAACTTCCTTTGAAATTTCCTTGTCTGCAAAGGCACTTTGCTTTAGGATTTCAACCATCAGAGGTGTGGGGTGACATGGCTTTGTGCTGGGGCACTGCAGTGGTTCAGCTCTTTTACCTCCCTTTTAGCTTCACAGCTCTCCCAAGTCAAGAGACTGTCCTGTGATTGTCCAGGCATGTCATCATCTGCTCTGAGATCAGGATGGAGAAGAGTAACCTGACCTTACTTCCTGTTGAGATAGATTTGCAGTGTGCCAAAAGCTCTCCAGGGTTACTTTTTTGATCTGTTAGGAACTGTGGCTGCTGCATTTAACAACTGTTACCATGTAGTTTCTGTCCCCAGCATGAAATTCCCAGGAATATATTTTTGGAGCTCTGCAAGTTCTTGCTTTGACTTTGCCTAGGCCACTGCTGGCTCTGATACACTGGAAGGTGAAGGAGTTAAATGTTCTGTCTGACCTGGAGGACTTGGAGAGATTCAAACTGGGCACCAAAAGTGACATCAAAAGGACCAAGCCTCACAGGGGTGGTTTGGTTTCAGGAAGTGATGGTGGGCATCAAATCCATCCTTTGGAAGGGAAGTTTGCCTGGTAAACTGTTTCACAGACTTTGATCCTTCCAAAAAGTCTTGAGTGTAAAAGTTCAATTCACTAGAAAAACAGCAGTAAGATATTTTAACTGGAAAGTCTGGAACTAAGAGCAAAAGTTGTAAACTCTTTGAGACAGTGATGGCATCAGGGTTTTGATTCTTTGACATTGAAAATGAAGTCTTCTCCTGCTTTTCGTGTTTTGTTATCCTAGATTGGGAAGATAATTGTTAAGGATTCATTTTAATAGGTTTTAAAATTAGATAATGGCAAATTTCATTCAGAATACAGTCATTTGTGATAAAATGGTGAAAACAGCTTAATAATTAGGTGTGTTATCCTTAGAAGCTTTGCTTCCTTTTGGAGACCCTTTGTAGTGAACCTGTGGAATCTGGCACTGGGGCACACAGGAGTTTTACCTGCTTTTTGCTGATGCCAGTCCTGTACATGATTTTTCTGTTCAAGCAGATGAGAAAACTGATCCTGCTGTAAAGTAGCCTGATGATTCTTCTTTCAATTTCCTCCAGTGGAAAAAAAATTCCTAATGCTCTTGAACAAAACTATTTTAGAGCTATTAATATGAATTGTGTTGGTGGGCATTCTTGCACAGAGGATTAGAAACTGTTTAAAATTCTTTGCAACTATCTTAAGTGCTAGTTCTGAATCTTAATAGCATTGACAGTGGGGGTTTGCAGTCAGGTTTTTTGCTGTTGTAGTGATAGAGTGGTGATAAGCTCTACCTCAGCCCTCAGTTCAGCTCTCTGGTGTTTGGACTGAAGGAAATGTGCATTGAGAGTGCTTTTCCCCACAGGAGAAATGTGAATTTCCTTGGAAATTCCAACAAGACGTGAAGACATTGTAATGGGCAAATAAACAAGATAAAAATATTTACCTCTTGGGAAAATATTTACATTTTAACCCAGAAGACAGTTTTTCTGATGTACTCTTCCACAGGACAGTTACGTGTTTGTGTAACATGTTACAGTCTCTGTATACTGTAATGTTACAGTGAATAATTTTGTTAGCACAAGTAGAAAAAAAGCTTCAAACTGACTTTTGCCTCTTCATAACAGCATTTTTTCTTTTGTTTCAGAGCAAACTTGATGATTACCAGGAACGAATGAACAAGGGAGAACGTCTGAATCAGGATCAACTGGTAAAAACAACCAAAAAAAAAATTCCTAACCAGATCTCTGTTGAATTGTTTTAAGGAGTTTTGTGCTGCCTCTCTCCTTGTTGGGGCTGCTTCTTAAAGTAGGTTGTTGTAAAGCTTGATTCAGCAGCAGTTTTGCAGTTGTAGTAAATAAAAAGCAAGTATCAATTTAAATTCAGTTGTATGGTGCAGACATGCCCATTGATACTTCAAGAAATCAGCAGATGCTCAGTAATCAACAGTGTTGTGATGATTTTTAACACTGACAAAAGTGAAGGGGAAAAAATGTACCCTCCAACTATTGCAGCTGTTGACACTTAAAAAGAATGAGCTGCTTCCCTTGGATGATTTCATCTTCACTTTGATGATTCTGTGCCAGCTGAAGACTGAAATATCACAGATCTGTGTATTTTTATTTTTATTTTGTAATGGCCTGTTGTGAAGATAAACCACGACAGAGAACTGACATCATCTTGAGGGGGGGAAGCTCATGGATTTTATGAAGCCTGACTACCAGGCTTGCTAAAAATCTTCTTAGTTTGGGAAAATCCATTATTTTGTCCCAGCAGGAATATAAATGTCTCAGCCATATCCCCCTGATTTGATGTAATTTCTCAGTACTTCCAAATGGGTTGAGGAATTTGCTTTGCATGGGTGCAGATCAGAGTATTAGGTCTAAGAAGATAGCAAAAGCAAAGATTTCTGGAGAAGGGAACATTATGCTCTGTATATTCTGATTTTGGCTCTGACTGGAGATAACAATGCATTACTTCTCAAACTCTTGAGCAGTTCTGAGTTGCCAGATTGTTCTTGTCCCCTATAATCCCAGTTGTTAATTAGTTTTTGTCAGGAACTGGCTGCAGCCAAGCATGAAACAGTCCATCATTCATGTGAGCACATAAAGGCATACCTGTATATTTGTTTAGCACACATAAAGAAACTGGAGGCCCCAAGGACATGCACAAGCCTTTGATATCTTGTGAAAAATCTGAATTTGCTTTAACAGAGTTTCACTCCCATTCAGGGGTGCTCTGTCTCACTTCAGAACTAAAAAAATGGGAATTTATTTGTTGGAAGTACATATTCTGTTGTTGTGCAGCTGCTTTACATTTGTGGTCTTTCTGGATTTTTTTTAAGGATGCAGTGTCAAAATACCAGGAAGTGACAAATAATCTGGAATTTGCTAAGGAACTGCAGAGGAGTTTTATGGCTCTGAGCCAAGATGTAAGTAAAGATCAAGCATTGCCATGTGGGTTATCCAAACCCTTGAAACTCTTCCACTGAGGCAGTAGTCACCTGTCTTTACAGGGTTGAATTGCCCTTGATTTCTTGTATGCTTTGACTGTTTCCTCCTGTTCTTGGTATTAGTTGATGTCAGGTTTTCTGAAGAATGAAGTAAATGTATGGAGACAAGAATAATGTAATTTTCTGACAAAGCACAAGTGTTGAAAACAGTGGTCACAGACCAGGTCTGTCATGCAGCATTAAATGTGGTCACTTTGCTGCCATTGGTAACATCTAAATGGATTTCATAGGGGTTTTCATTTCTTAATAATACAACCTGAAACTACATTATGAGACAATTAATATTATTTTTGTAATGGGTAAATTAACTGGATACTATGAAATTGGTAATCTTCTGGGTCGGTGTTTAATCAAGGATGCAGAATAATTCTGTGAATTAAATTCTCTGAATTAATAATACTGTGAATTAAATTCTAAACATTTGGGAGTTGTGGAAAGAGCAGCAGCCTTGGAAGAATTGGTTGAGTAGTGGATGTTAATACAGCTGATTGCTCTAAGGAGTGTATTTAGCTTGTGAACAGGCTGGAATGATTGGAAGGGCAGCAGCATCCTTGTGTTATAAACTGCTTTCTACATTGGCTGTGTTTGTAAATGAATTTGTAGGACCAAGCCAACCTGTTTCTTTATTTTCTGGCATCACAGTTCCATCTGTGTTTATGGAATGTCAGTAATGGAGAATGTCCTTTTCTGGACAAGTCTGTTCTGAAGTGTTTCCCTGGTCAGCTGACTGCTAAAAGAAGCCAGTGAATGCAGGAGTACCAGATTGGTGCTTTGCTTTCAAACTTGCTTGCAGTTTCTCATGACTTGAGTTAGTTGATTTAAGATACATCTTGGATTTTTAAAAATGAAATTTAGATGTTTCAAGTGGGAAAGTTGCTGTCACGGTGGATTTTTTGGAAGAGAATATTAAATTTCCAAAGTGCACCAGCTGAACTTGGGATGCTGGATGCTTGGATTAAGATGAGGAGTAGGAGAAACATCCTGGAGGTTCAGAGTGGTGGGTGCTGCATTTAGACCTGTCTTGTGGAAGGTTCAGTGCAGAGCACAAGGCTGCTGATGATGTGTCACCCTCTCCATCCCTGCTCCTCTCACTGGGAATGATGCACATGCTTGTTCCCTGGGCTGCCTGACTGAGGATCTCATGTCCAAGAATTTGTAGAAATCCTTTTTTGAGCTTGTTGATCCTGTGTCTCTCCCCAGCCTTTCATGGCAAAACATTCCACGAGTTCCCTCCTGTGGTGCATGAGCAAAACAAAGAGTACTTTTGTTGATCTGTTTTAAGCTGATCTCCTGGTAGTTCCACTGACTGCTTCCCCCTATTATGAGATATGGTGACTAACCTCTCTGTTGAAAAATCTGGCTCACCCAAGCCTTTCCAAACAGAAGAACCCCAACACTTGGGCTCTGCTCTTGCCCAGTGGAAGAACCCAACACTTAGCCTTTTCCCTTATACATTTTCTTAGCAATTAAAGACATTTCCCAGCTGTTTTTCCCCTTGGGCCCATTCCAGATCCAGAAAACAATAAAGAAGACAGCTCGTAGGGAGCAGCTGATGCGAGAGGAGGCTGAGCAGAAGCGTTTAAAGACTGTGCTGGAGCTGCAGTTCATCCTGGAGAAGTTGGGGGATGATGAAGTCCGCAGCGACCTCAAGCAAGGCTCCAACGGGGTGCCAGTGCTGACAGAGGAGGAGCTGACAATGCTGGATGAGTTTTATAAGCTGGTTTACCCTGAAAGAGACATGAACGTGAGGTAGGGTTACAGCAAAGTGCTCCTCTTTCTGATTGCCAGTCAGTTAACAATGGATTTAGTATGGTAATTTAAAGACTGGGTAAGGAATTAACTCTTATTAATTAATTTTTAAGGTTGAACGAGCAGTATGAGCAAGCATCTGTTCACCTGTGGGACTTACTGGAAGGGAAGGAAAAACCAGTTTGTGGAACAACCTGTAAGTACAGTGTCTGCATGAAGAGACAGGACACTGAATTTGTGCCTGAGCTAAAACACACATCTGATGTTAGAGAACTTGGGCAGTTAATTATCCCTGAGGTCTTAGAGGAACTACATTTTCCCAGCTCTTAGCTGGGCTGTAACAGTGACTTGTGAAGTTTTTACTCAGTGTGTGGTGTATTTTTTTTATACTGGCTCAGCATTACTCAGTGTGCAAGCTCAGTCTATTCCTGCTATTTCAGCAGTACTCTGCTGGTGCTCAGTTACAGTTCATTGTTTTCTGCAAACCTGGGTGAGAACAAGGTGACATACATACACTGCCATGGCCTTCCTTAGTGGGATGTTCTGTCCCCCTTAGCTCCTGCAAAAAAAAAAAAGTATTGTGGTTTTGTCCTGTTCTCATTGATTAACTGCAGATCAGGGTGCCACCATGCCAGCCAGACTGCTTTTTTATGGAAATAATTCCCAAACACCTGTCCTAGGCAGCCAGTGGGGCTGATGTCTTGGGTTAAGATGCCCCAGCATTCATTTGAGGCATTGAGGGCAAGTCTTCTTTGCTTACAAAGGCTCTTCTGAGCCATTTCACCTCAGGGGAAGAACCTTCATGAATCAGGTGGTTCCTGTGTGGATTTCTTCTTATTGACAGTTGTTTTGGAAGAAACTGTCTTTAAGTAATGGTTTTAAGTAACAGGAATAAAAGTCTGGTAATCAAATTCATAAACTGGACCTCGCTGTGATGTGCTCCACAAAGCTTCTGAAGAGTTGTGTGTACTCTAAAGATCCTTCTTGCCCTTCAGATTTTTCAGTGGATTATTTATGGATTTATTGAATGTGACCCAGTAAGAGAAGAAATCCTGGACCAGTAGTGGTCATGGACTGGCTTGGGGCAGCAAAAGGGTCATAAAATGTACATGGAATCTTCAGGAAAGAAGGAAGAAGGAGGAGATGATGAGGACTGAGGTGGTGCTGATGTTTCTCTGTTCCATTTTCCCAGATAAAGCTCTGAAGGAGGTTGTTGAACGGATTCTTCAGACCAGTTACTTTGACAGCACCCACAACCACCAGAATGGGCTGTGTGAGGAAGAGGAGGCTGCACCTGCACCTGCAGTAGAAGACACTGCAGCAGAGGCTGGTGAGAAGGGGAAGATGCCTTGTGACTGACACCTTTGTGTTGCTCTGTCTTGTCTCTGCAGTCCTCAGAGTGATAAAATTGCAAATGCAGTGTTCATCTCTTGTACTGAAACCATCCAAGATGAAAGTTGTGGCTGCCTGAGGCTTTTCCCATGTTTCAGTGGTTCCCACCAGTTTAAGCTGTGTTGGAAGGGAGCAGTTTCTGAGGCAGACAGTGTGATTACATACTTACAAAACCTGGGAATGTTGTATCCAATTTTAAGACAACTCAGGATATTTTTCCCTTTTGTGGAGAAGGCATAGCTGAGCATAACTCTCCCTAGCAAGGATTTAATGGTTTTTTTTTTCTTTTCAATTCAAAGCTATGAGAATATTTGTTATTACTGATTCTGTCTTAATGCCCATGACATTTCTTCCTGATATTCTGAGACACGAGATTTTCCCATCTAACTTTGTATCTTCTAGGTCTAGAACATGAGGGTGGTTGGGATCTTTATTGTTGTTGTTTTGGGTTTTGTTTATTTGGTTTTTCCCACATGAATGGTTTATTTCTTTGTCTTCCAGAACCCGATCCAGCAGAAGAATTTACTGAACCAGCTGAAGTTGAATCAACTGAGGTATTATTCACTGAAAGACTGTCATTTTGTATACCTTCAATGCCACTTACTTTTACTTTCATACCCTTTCTTATTTTTATTTTAGTATGTAAACAGACAATTCATGGCAGAGACTCAGTTCAGCAGTAGTGAGAAGGAACAGGTAGATGAGTGGACAGTTGAAACGGTTGAGGTAAGATCTTGTGTACTGCAGGTAAAATTGCAATCCCTGTTTCTGCTGGCTCACAATTCATGATAGGTTTTAGTGTTGCATCCCTTCTCCCCCAATACATAAAAAAATACATATATTTAAGTAGGCTTGGACTCACTACTCGATTTTTTTAATTACATACTTAGCTCAGGAGTACCTAAAATAAAAAGAAATAAAACCTATTTAGTCTTGCAGAGAACTTGCTTTTCTTCATTAGTGGCTTGCTTGGGAAAACAAGGCTTAAAAGTCATTTTTCTTTTTGGAGAACTTAGCTGCAAATGTAGAACTTGAAAGTTTACCTACCTAACTGCTGGCAGTGTGGTGCAGGTCCCTGGAGAGGGAGCTGAAAATGAGTAACTCAACTAATGCCTACTCCAGACTGCTCACATGCATCATTTGGTGTTAAAATTTGCTTGTGTGTAGTGTATGTATGTCTGTGCTTCCCAGAACTAGAGTTCTTCAAGTATCTCACTTGTGAGGACTGCACACTTTGAGTGGCTGTTCACTTGTGGTGTTTGTGGTGCTCTGCTCTTGGGATCCACTCCCAGCTGGGTGATTTGCACTCACACTTTGCTACGTGTACAAATCCATGATTTTACTGCTCTGGAATTTGTGGTCCTCGTGTGTGGGAAAGGACAAGTTTGGTATGTTGGAGTTAGGATTGTATCTGTCTGTTAAAAACAAGTATGAGCAGCTTTTTTCGGGTGCTGGAGAGTCAGTTTGTGATTGATTTTAGCCTTCTGCAGCAGCTAATTGCAGATGGTCAGGTTTCTAGACTTCCTTGGTGCCTTTGGGCTGTTTTGAAGTGTAGCAGTGGAGTAAGTGTTCATCTTGTGAAGTGCTGAAAAAACAGAGCAGCTGTTTGGACCTGATAAACCAATCTGGCTGATTTTACATTGAGTCTGGCTAAAAGTCCTATTTTACAGTGTTAAAGACCACTAAAAGATTTAATAATACTGAGGATGGGTGTGAGGCTTCTAAAACCAGGTAGACAGCTTTGCTGTGTATGTGAAGGAGTTTGGTAGTTCCTTGTCATAGTATTTCATTTCCTCACTTTAAAAACTCTTAAATTATCAGTGCTACTCCCTGCTACTGAATGTGTTTGAAGAATTATCTTTAAAAAGTGAAGAAACCTCCAAACCCACACCTTAAAGTCATGCTTGGTTTGAGTGTTCTTGGAAGGCTGTGCACTTTAAAATTAATGATTGATTAGCTTCAATTATACCCATTTTATAGCTGTGTTTTTACCAAGTGTCCAGAGTGGGTCAGTTCTCTGTGGTTCTTAATGTAAGGAGTATGGATGAAGACATAATTCAAGCTGTAGTTTGGTATCAGACATTTCAGAAACTCATAATTTTCAGCTGAATCTGGAATTGGATCAGCTTTGTTTTCATAGGACAATACAAAGAGTGAGTGCTTCAGTTGACCTTTCTGTCCCAATATCTTGGACGTGGTAGAAAGGAACAATTTAGAAAAAAATTAAAGTTGAAGCCTGTTTCTTCATAATAAACAACTTTTGTTTTCTCAGCTCTAACACAAAAAAGGGAAATTGGGAATATCTGCCTGTAAAATTATTCTTGCTGGTACCAGAGTCTCCTTTCTCAGGAGAATGTGGCTGAATTGTGCTTTGGTAAGGTCATGACACAGAATGTCCACTGGTAACTGTGACTTTTGAAAACTGAAAGAGAACATTTGCTCAGAGGGTCACCATAATTATTCACAAAGGGGGAGGATATAATAAACTCCTCCCTTTCTCAGTAACCCTCCAGTAGCTGTGATACAGTCAGGATTTCTGTGGTGTGTTTCTAGTTTGGGAAGTGATGATTTCTTCACAAGCATGTTTTTTTTGTGTGGTCCTTCCATAGGTTTTAAACTGAATAATTCACTTGTGAATTTTCCTAGTCTATTTGGATTATATGATGTTCTAATTTTGGTGAAGGTGTCCTTTATTAATAGTGTTTATGGATTTTTTAAATTGGTTTTTTTTGGGGGGGGGTTTAAATTTTATTAACTGTTGCTTCCATAATTAGTGCCTGAGTCTGGTTGTACACAAAGTTCTCTGTGTCTTGGATTGTGGTACTTTGGTTGGATGGATTTTGTGTAGAATTGAAAGCTGTTCCCAGACTAAAATACAAGTTCATTGTTGGTTTGTGGTGTCATTAAATGTGTGGTTTTACCTTTCCTCCTCTTTCTTGCCTGTTTCCTGTCAGTCTCCTTGCATTGTGTCTGGTAGCTCTGACAAGATTAATTTACCTCACACAACTTGAAATTTGTTCCATTGTTTCATCCTACTGTGTTTGTACTTGGTCAGAATAGCTGGTAGTGCTAACAGGGCTGAAGGAATAGCTCCTAAACTGTTCTTTTTGACATCATAAAAGGACTATTGAATAAGATAATGTAAAATATGAAATGCTGTCTGAAGTTACTGCTGTACTACCTGTGAAAAAGGAAAAATTGGATATTTTTGTCACTGCTGTGTGTTCTTGATGATTCCATTGTCTTTTTTTTTTTTTTTTTTCTTGAAGATACTGTATTGTTGTGAATGACTTGGACTCCATAAGTTGAGTGGTAGTGCTCAAATAATTGAGAGCACTTTTGGTAACAATTATGCAGAAGATGAATAGCTGCTGGTTTTGCTACTCAAGTTTTACCTGATGATCTGGCTTGCACTTTTTCTTCAATTTTTATAAACTTTATAATGTGCAAAAGGCCTATATATGTGCTCCAGATAATTTTTTCCACTCACAGGGCTTAATTCTTAATTTGGAAACAGTCCATAATCTGAAATTCAGGGATTGTTTGCTAGACCAGAGTTGTGCCTGGTTTCCAGTGTGGACTGCCTCAGGGTGTGTTTTTCATGGGAATTGTCAAATTGCCTCTCTGTGGATTGCTGCCAGTGGTGATTTGGATCTGAAGGGAATCTCAAAGAGCACTGTAGGTTGTGGTTAGCTTTTAGTTTTGTTTAGATTTTCTGTTTGGGATTTGCTCAAAGAACAAGCCACTGGAGTTGGTGAGGCAACTGTGTGTGCAGAATGCTGTGGACAAAGAAAATGTGGAAACCTGGGCAAGCAGTAGGAGTGCTAGAAGATGCTGTAGGTTTCTCTGAGCAATGAAAAAGAAATTTGCAGGCTTTGAGTGGTAGTGTGAGGCTTAAAGTTCAGACCTTTGTTACAGGACTGGTTTGTGAATTGTCATGAGTGCTGTAGAGAAATCTGTCTTCTGCAGTTCTAATAAGGAATCATATTTTACATCAATATTTGGAGCTTTCAGGTGCATGTATGCTGATTTATATCCTGTGTAACTAAGTTTTAAGGCTCAGCTGTTCATCTAGAACGTTAGTAATATTAGAAGCTCATTGAAATAGAGAAGTAATGATAAGAGACAATGATATTTTTAAAGGGCATTTGTTGACATTGAAAATGGTATTTCTGGCTTATGGGAGCTGCCTAAGGAGTGGGTCAGGGACTGGTTAGGGCCATCAAAGTGCAGCTTGACCATCTTTGTCACTGTCTCTTTCCAAACTATTTGCTGATGGATGTTTTGAGGTGCCCATGTCCAGCTTTGCTGGTGGTTCTGCTGTCTGATGAGGTGCTATCTGAAAGCCCATTGCAGTTTGTTCCTTTGTTGACGTGGGATGTCTGGTAAATCTGAGTTTTCCTGCCCTCCCTGATCTGTGCTTGTGCTTCTGGGCTTCTGGTGTCCCCTCACAGTGCTGTCTGGCAATCCTTGTATGCAATGCTACCTGCTGGTCCTGAGACAGTAAATCAGGGAGCTAGGCTGTGAAAATTGAGCATTATGAGGTCTTAAGAAAGACCAAAAAATTCTGACTCCACTTAGATTTACCAAAAAGCTATGAGAAAATAATTGTTCCCCATTTCTATACATATTTCTGAAGCTTACTCTTCCCCTGCTTCCTGTCTCAAATCCTGCTCTAAAAAACCTCCATGTAATACTGAACAAATACTTCTTTCCTGGAGAAAAGAGTAGGTGGAGAGAAGAAAGATCAGAGTGTGAACTCTGTAATCCTGTGAGTGCTCAGATGAGCAGCTGGCCACCAGTAGTGACCTGTCTGCAGGACGTAACACTGTCCTTCAGCACCACTACAGCACTTCCATCATCCATAACCAGTTAGGCACAAGTCAGAAATGCCCAGAACTCCAGAGTCAACGTGAATGCAGTGCTGCCTGTGCTGAAACTGAGCTGAAATTGCAGTTGGTTGTTGTCTCTTGTTAGGTTGTAAATTCCCTGCAGCAACAGACACAGGCGACGTCTCCTCCCGTCCCGGAACCTCACGCGCTCACTGCTGTGGCTCAGGCAGACCCCCTGGTCAGGAGACAGCGAGTACAGGACCTCATGGCACAGATGCAGGGCCCCTACAACTTCATGCAGGTATTTCTGTACTCTAAACATTCATATGTTTAACCCACAGCAGTGTGGATTTGATTTTTATTGGGGTTTTTTAATTTTTTTTTTTTTTCCTCGCCAGGACTCGATGCTGGAATTTGAGAACCAAACACTTGATCCTGCCATTGTATCTGCACAGCCCATGAACCCAGCACAGAGTTTGGACATGCCCCAAATGGTTTGCCCTCCAGGTTTGTAATGGTAAATCCTAAACAGAAATACTGGGGAAGCCTGCAAGTCATCTGTTAGAAATGCTTCAGGTGCTGCTGCATAGTAAAAAGGTCACCACAAGTAATAGTACTCACTCTTATAGTGTGTTTTCCTCAGAAATGTGATTGTCCTGTTTTTAGACTTCCAATTCTCACTTACTTCATAGGTTTTGCTTGGAAATATGAAACATATTAAGCTTCTTTGGTTTTGCTTTGGATTATTTTGGACAAGTAGAAAACACGTTCTTTGCATGGAAACAGATATTGGTAATTTGAGTATAGCTCTGCCATGCTTAAGGCTTCATCATCTTCATGATAATCAGCTTTCACATAAGTGCTCAGAGAAGACAATAATGCTATTCTGTAAAAGGTTTGATTTTACTCTGTAATAAGTGAAATTATTTTCCTCCAGTTCATGCTGAGTCAAGACTTGCCCAGCCTACCCAAGTTCCTGTGCAACCAGAAGCTACACAGGTAAAATGTTTAGTAAGTTCTGGTTTGGATTTGAGTTTGATCTTAGACCTGATTGGAGTTAGAAAAGGATTTATTTCCTAACTATGTGAGAAACTCTAAAAGCTGAGGTTCCAATTTTGGGAAATTGGTGATTCCCATTGTTGCTTACAAGCATTATTAGTTCCTAGTTCCATTCTCTGCAGGTATTACAAATTTCCAGTGATGAGGAGCAGGTAGTTTGTTACTTGTTTTCAACAGAAATGCCAAAGGCAAAAAAACCACTTGGTTGTAGGGCAGCCTGTGTCTGTTCCAGTGAGTGTCAGGGCACAAGTAGATCTCATGCATGAGCTATACAGAGTTTGTGTTCTGTCAGTTGCTTTCTTGGCTTGGGATTTCATCCTGCAGTTTAGAGCAGTCAGCATGAGTTGAGTGGTGTTTCCAGTTGAGCTTTAAGTAGGATCTCCTGAACTTGCTTCTGCACTGTATAAATGAAGTAGTCACTTTCTTGTTGAGCTGTTTCAGTTGTCTGGTGATTAAAGAAGTTCCTAATTTTGTGTTAAGCATGTGTGGCATCTCTGAGCACTCTGCTGGTCTCAATAATGGGTCTGATCCCTGTAGGTGTTTGCAGTCCAAAAAAAGACTCTGGCTAGATGATGGATCTCACAGTACAGGCAGTATAAACTGCTTCCTTTGGGTTGTCCAGATAAGGTCTGCAAGGTTTAAGTCACTCATTTATGTAGAAACAGGAGTGAGGGAATTATTTCCTGAGTTTCCTCTGTGTGTACCTCCTGAAGTGCTGGTGCTCTCCACAGTTTTGTTGTCTTGTAGGAGCAGACTAATGTTTTTTGGGCAGAGGATTTTCTCTGCACTAATTCTCATTTTACTGTTAGGTCATGTCTGACTTAATCCAGTGGATTTTTTTTTTTCCTTATTTCCCTTACCTCTACCAGTACTACCAGTGATTCTCTCAAGGATCTTGCAAGCAGTAGCTAAATTTACTCCTGGTTTTGGAGCTTTCCAGTGTGATGTGAACCCTCCCATCAGTTGTTATCCATTGCCTCTTCAACTCCCCAGTACAGCCATTAATGCAAAGAGCTCTGCTTTGCTGGCTGGACTTTTCCTTGGGCTCTCTGTGTGGGAGCAGAGCTTGTAAAATATAAAATTCAGGGCATTGGAAGCCAGCCCTTGTCCACTTGTGTTTAAACTTGGAGCTGTGTGGGTGTTAGAACGTTGGTGGTTAAAACATAATTAATTTGTGCTGGTTTGGAGACCTGCTGGCTCACAGACTGGAGAGTCACCATCCACTCCAGAGTTCTCTGATTCTTTTTACAAAACTGTGTGTGAGCATCAGCTGACTTTTGGGGGCTTTGGGGTTTATTTTGTCAGGTTCCCTTGGTTTCTTCTACAAGTGAGGGATATACAGCTTCCCAACCCATGTATCAGCCTTCTCACACAGCAGAGCAACAGCCACAGAAAGAATCAATTGACCAGATTCAGGCAAGTCAGGTTTCACAGGGGTGGGAAGAACTCTGATTGCAGGTGGCATCAAATGTTAGTCTGTGTTTCTACATAAATAACATGATTTTTAGCTGGTAGGGGTGCTTCAGTTCTCATCAATTCCAAAGTTCAGAGCCTGTCTGTGGCCAGTAAGTCCTCCCCAGCAAGACTTTCCATTTGGAAGATTGTTTGTTCAGTTGGATGCAGCGTGCCAGCATCAGCATGGGAGCATCAGTGTTGTTGGCTTAGGAGATGGGATTTATTTTTTCACAGCAGTTGGCCTGGGAAAGTCTTCATTTGCCCCCTCTAGTGTTTCCTAGTTGTGTTTCAGGTTAATGAGGGAGAAGATGGTTAGTCTTTCCTCTCTCTCATTGTGCTGTTGTGAATGAGGCTGTTGAGCTGAAGTAGGAAGCAGTCACTAGCAGAGGTGAAGCTGAGCCATTGCCACTCTTTTTTTGAAGTTAAATTTTTGGTACCTCAAGAGCTGCTAAAATGTTGTTTGTTGTAATTCTTAGGCTTCCATGTCCCTGAATGCAGACCAGACCCCATCCTCATCATCACTTCCCACTGCATCCCAGCCCCAGGTGTTCCAGGCTGGCTCCAGCAAGCCTTTGCATAGCAGCGGAATCAACGTCAATGCAGCTCCATTCCAGTCCATGCAAACAGTGAGTGGGAAATCACTTCTGTATCCCTTTGCTTTGCTACTCAGTCCTCGTGGTGCAATCAGTCATATGTAGCTACCACAGGACAGACTTTGGTTATTCACATTTCTCAGGCTTTGATGCTTTTTTACAGAGTTATAAATTTCTGCTCTTACAGGTATTCAACATGAATGCACCTGTTCCTCCTGTGAATGAGCCAGAAACCCTTAAGCAGCAAAACCAGTACCAGGCCAGTTACAACCAGAGTTTCTCCAATCAGCCTCACCAAGTAGAACAATCAGATCTCCAGCAAGAACAACTCCAGACAGGTAAAATTCTTGTGGCCTTGGTAGAGCAGGTGATAGGGCTGTGAAGTCCTGGATGATGGAGCAAAGCATGTCACAGGTTCCCTTGCAGACCTTTCTCCTGATCAATACCAGGTTTTGTTTCTCTGTTTGAATATACAACAGGGAGTAAAATTCAGCATATTTATCTCCAGCTGTTAAGCCATTTGACTGAGATTTAAATGGGTTTAAAAAAAAACCAAAACATGAACTGGATTGTTCTGGAAATGAAAGCACTAGAGTGAAGTACTGGCTCTGCTGATGTTAAGGTTGCTTTAAAAAAACAGTGCTATTTGAGGTGGCATTCTGTAGAGGAAATAGTAAGCCAGAAATGAGAGCAAATGTGGATTGCTTCTCCCAGTTTGATGTAAGGTCACAAAGGCCTGGAATCTTGTGCTCACATCTGTGAGATGTGGTTTGAATTCTGCAGGCAAAATGCTTTCCAGGTTAGCAACCTGAAAAAATAAGTCTGTGTCCAGGGCTGTTTTACTCTCAGCACTGCCTTCACTTTCCACTGAAGTGCTAACAGGTACTGGATGTGAAATAAGGAAAAAGAGCCTCATCCTTTTCCTCTGTAACAAAACGTTGTGTTTAAAGAGAGCTGGGTGTGAACATCCAGAAATCCAGATTTCATCCTCCTTTTTCCCCCCGATTCCCCTGCAGTGGTTGGTACCTACCACGGCTCCCCAGACCAGAGTCACCAAGTGGCAGGAAACCACCAGCAGCCTCCCCAGCAGAGCACTGGATTTCCCAGGAACAGCCAGCCTTACTACAACAGCCGGGGGGTGTCCCGAGGGGGATCCCGCGGGGCCCGGGGCCTCATGAACGGCTACAGGGGCCCAGCAAACGGATTCAGAGGTGAGCAGCTCTGCTGAGCACTGCCTGATCCCTGCCTGAGCTGGGGGAAGTGTTAAACTAACCTGCTGTTGTCACACTGGGGTGGTATCCCTGTGAAACTTGCACTAAAAATCTTACTGGTTGTGGATAAGCGACTTAAATTTTTAAGCCTCCATTTGGACCCGTTGCAATAAGGTATGAAGCATCTACTGCAAGTATAAGCAAGTGCAGAAATATCCACCCATCAAGCAAGGAATTCAGGTGGCCAGTTGGTATTTCAAAAGTGCTTTTTGTTTCCACAGTGTATTTTATAGTTCTGTGTTTGATCAGAGTGGGAATAGGCTGGCTTATGTAGAAGTACAAGAGTCCAAAAGGCACTAGGTCAAGGGAATTAACAGGATTGGAGGAATGATAACTGTAGTTCCGGACAGATAAGAGAATGTTCATGATTTCTGGACCTTAGATGTGTGGCTGGCAGTGTTACAAAGAGGTTTATGTTAGAATAGGGCAGAGATTTATTTCCTTGTCAGGTGTTCTGGGATTACTTCTGGACACAGGTACTGTCTTTGAGGAGTAGAGAAGGAAACCTGTGTAATAGAAACACAGCTGATTGGAGTGTAAATGCACTAATCACAGCTGGATTAGATTTAGATCCTGCCTAGGATCATGTTTAGCTCTGGGCTGAATGTTCTGTAAATCAAACCTCAGGTTACTCCAAGAAATGCACTGAGCTTTGCCTCCTCCCAGTCCTTACCAGGTGTTCATTCTCATTTTTTATAATATATTAGCCCTGATGTTGGAGACATTTGCTTGACTTGCAGATAAACAGCCCTTGCTAAAGGGATGGGGGTTTTTTTAAGGTTTATGTAAACTGCTTTTCTTTCTATAGTAGCAAAAGGTGCAACTTTTTTCAGTGCAGCTTTGATTTCCAAGTGACAGACTTGTGCCCTGTTCCTTAGGGGGATACGATGGATACCGTCCTTCCTTTTCCAACACTCCAAACAGTGGCTACACACAGCCCCAGTTCAATGCTCCTCGGGATTACTCAAACTACCAGAGGGTAAGCTGCCAGTGGGGAGGGAAATAACCTGTCAGAAGCACTCAGAGCTGTTAGTGCCACCTTCCTCTGGGATTTTTTTATTGCTCAGGAAGACATACTGCCTCTGTGTAGCTTGGAAGTTGAACACTAAATGCATCTGTTTATGTTTCTTAGTTATATTGAGCAACACGTCCTGTAACTGGAGAGAGCATTTGTCACTGCATTTTATTACAGCTGCTAGGCACTAGTGGAAGTAAGAATTTATTTTTTGAAGGTTATTTTAAACTAATGAAATGTTGCATGTTGGAGTTACAGGTGTTTTGTCAGTGCATATTGTTCTAAAAGGTCCTTATTTTGCTGGCAATTAAAAACCATGCCCAGGTTTTATGTTGTAACTTTTTAAATTCCTTTGCTTCAGGATGGATATCAACAAAACTTCAAACGTGGCTCTGGACAAAGTGGACCTCGGGGAGCTCCTAGAGGTAATTTCTTGAGTAGAGCGAGTAATTGATCTGGGTTGAGTGGAAGTTTCTTTCTTTTCAAATTTTGAAGTGCTGCACTTTAAAAGCAACCTTCACTCCTTACTCAACAGCTCACAATTAAAAATAAGCTGACTTTCCTCTGACCTCATAGGTGACCCTGCTGACTTGAATTACTGGGGCCCTGTGAACTGGTGGTGGAAGTTTAGTTGGCTGTTAAATCAGGAATTCTTGGAAAAGAAGTTAAAACAGCAATTGCTGTTGACATTTAGATATAGCAGAGCTGTTTAATTGTCCTTTATTAATGAAAGCCTTAGGAAACAAACATAATGAGCTCTAGTTCAGCTTCTAAGTTCTCTTTTCATCACTGTTTCCTCGGGTCTTTTTCTTAGTACATTTTTGGTGATGGGACTGTGTTCTGTCTCAGTACAGACACTGCCCTGAGTGCCTTGTCAGTGAGGGCAGCTCGAGGCTGTGCCCTGCACCTGTGAAACCCCACGTGGTAGTTGAGGTTTGAAGGGTTCTGTCCCTGCCTGGTCCTGAAAACCCTGAGCTGTGGAGCTCAGGCCTCTGGAGTTCAGTGCAACACTGGGCTGTGGTGAAGCTGAGAGTGTGTTTTAGGAAGCACAGCAAAGCCTGACTGAGTTCAGACCAGAAGATTTAGGACTGGTTTTAACCTAACCAGATTTCCTGCAGAATTCAACCCCCTTTTTGTGTTTTCTAGGTCGTGGAGGACCCCCCAGACCAAACAGAGGGATGCCTCAGATGAACGCTCAGCAAGTGAACTAAACACATTCACAGGATTCCCTTCAATGCCAAAAACACGCTGGCCAGTGTACAATACATGTTACCAGAAGAGTTACTATCTATTTGTTCTCCCTTACAGGAAGTTTGTTGTAAAGGGACTATTTTCATTACCCATAATGACAGGACTACAGTTGCCAGCTTTATATTCCCTGGATATTGAAAGGAACGAAACAACGTTTACTCTGCATGTTCTGTCCTAAGCATCATCTTGAGCCTTGCACATGAGATTCAGATTCCTCACCCTTGCTAAGAATAAAGCAAAAAAAAAAAAAAAAAAGGCAATTTTCAGGGTGATCCAATCTCCATGGTTAACTGAAGTGGCAGGAAAAAGCAAATAAAATACTCACTTCTGACATTTACAAGCGATTTAACAAAATTCAGATAAAACCTGCAAATCCGTAAAGATTCACTGTGGTGGCAGTGGACAAAACTTAAATGTTCCCATGAAAGGATGGAAAAGGTGAAGTGTGGCTTGGTAGAACAGCTGCATTTCAGCTTTTTCTTAATTAAATCAAAGCACTGAACAGTTCAAGATGTGTAGTGATGCAATTGCCCTGAATAGACAGGTGGGCTTAGTGGCAGTTTGTGACAAGGAAGAGGCACCCTTAGCTGCAGCACTCCTCATCACCAAGGCCCTGATTCCTGTGGCTAAGGAGTTGAGTGCTTGCATAACTGCTAATGTAACTGTGTAATTATTTTTTTTTTTTTTAGGAGAAAAGGTGAAAAATGGGGGGAAGAAAAAAAAAAAAAAGCTTTGATTGGGCACTTGGACGAAATTTTGCAACAAATCCTGAGCTATAATCTGGATGGCCACTGTATATTTGATGTGAAGTATTTAGATATCTCTTTGAAACACTTTTAAGTTTCTTTGATAGCAATGACTTTTGTAAGGATTGGTACTCTCTATCATTCCTTATGACTTGCACATTGTCTGTCACTAATACTTGACCTTGCTGTATTATCACCTAAATAACTGATGCCGGTACTGATGGAAATCCCTAATGGATAATCATAACACTTTTGGTCACATGTCCTTTTGTCTTTCCTGCAGCCTTGAAGGTTTGTTGAAATCTCAAATGCCCGCTGCTGCTGCCCTTCCAATTGCTATCTTTTGAAAAGCACCAGTCTGTGTTTGAGTTGATTTCCCCTTTTCAGGGAAATGACAGCCAGCAGTTACAGTTCTAATGGTATAAGCAAGATAAATAAAACATGTTTATAAAAATTGTATCCTGGAACACTGGTTTTCAACGGCTGAAACAGATTCAATGTGATGGGGTGACATTTCATGAGGTGTTTTTTTTTTCTTTCTTTGTTTTTTTTCCCCTATAGTCTCTTTTTCCTGACTAGATGTAAACCCTCCTCCTGTTTTTCTGGTTTTATTCTACTAGCTGTGACTTCTGGGAAACTTTTCTTTTATGATGGACTTTTCCTTTTTTTTTTTTTTTCTTTTTTTCTTTTTTCTTTTTTTTTTTTTTCTTTTTTCATCAAGGCAGCAATGTATAAAAGAAATGGCATAAGCCTAGGAGCTGGAAAATACCAAGTCTTATTCAAGTTTTACTGCATCCTTGTGGTATAATCTTTGGAAAAAATCACTTGTGCCTGCCTTTTGCGCACATGCACTCTCTCTGCAGTGGGGAGAATATTTTGATAGCTGCCTCCATAGAGGTGTTGGTAGTTCTGTTGCATTCTATAGCACGTGCAAGAAGAAGAAAAGTGCTATATTCTATGTTAAGTATTGCTCATCAAATAATTCCTACCTGTGGAAAGATAAGGAACAGCTGCGTGGTGTTGTAACTGTTCTGTACAAAACTGAAGGTTGTTTCCACTCAGAGGGTCATTTCTACTTTGTATCACAACTGAACTTTCAGAACTTGGCAGTCAGATACTCGTTGACTTCGTTGTGAAACAGTCTGGAACTCCATACAAACAAATAGGTGGGATATCACTTTTCCATGTCCTGTGTGAAGAGCACAAATGAGAAATGTTTTCACTGCGGGAAGTGATAAGCTTGTGAAGACCATATTCCACACCAGGCATCCTGAAACGGGGCTGATGTCTGGAAGCAGCAGTTTGAGTCAAGGCCTAGAACATTCCTAAACTGCAGTCCGGTGAGAAGTTGCTGTTCTGTGTCTTTTTTAGGAAGCTATTACTGAGATAATAGTCCCAACTGTTTTTTTAACTGGAAAAAAAAAATAATAAAAAGACGAACCTTTTAATGTTGAACTGATGTAGGAAAACAGTGAGTTCTTTTTAATTGTTTTCTTTTTCTTCATGCATCAGCTTTTAAATGGTTGGTAGAACACAAGCTGCTCAGCTTTCTCCATTGCACACCAAATGCTCCTTAAGGAACTAATTGTAGTTTGTCAGTAAATGTGCACCATAAATTGGAGACCTCTGAACGGATCAAAACATTCCACCTTGAGTTTGGGGGGGGGGGGCTCTGGGGTTTTTTTTTTTTTTCCAACTTTATTTATTAATAAAACACTGGGGCTCTTCATTGAGAGACAAGTTTGTAAACCTTCTGTATGACAGTGGCCTCCAGAGCAGCTGCCTTGCTGTTTCCTGGTGGAGGGACAGGTGGAGCAAGTCCCTGAGCTGTGAGCTGGGAATCTGCATGGAGCCCTTCATTCTCCCCCCGTGGTGTAACAAAGAGTCCTGGAGCATCAGCTGGGGTCACAGGGAGGCCTCTTCAGGGGAGTTCTCAGTTTTTACTCCATAGCTTGGCTCTAGATGTGAGTTCCCTCCAGATCCCAAGCACTCCTAGGTATATCTCTTTTGGAAAAAATCCTATTTAGAGCAAAGAGTGTTAGCAGAAGTTTATGTTGCAGCAAAGCCATGGCAGTTTGGGGCTGGCTGTGGTGCTGAGCCTGTTCTGGAGGTAGGGATGAGCCCTTTATTCCATGGGTAGCTGGGGTCTGATCCTGTGGCTGGGAGGAGAGTGTGGGACAGGGCTGTGTCTGAGCTGTTCCAAACCAAACTTCTGCCTTCAGCCTCTTGCTTCCTCTTGGCTCTAATTCAAGGGCTCCTGAGCAAGTAATTTATAAACCCTTCAAGTATTTCAGATGTTTGTAGGTACTGCAACTGTGTCTGGGAAACTTGGATCCTTCCTAGACATCCTCCTACTTAAAAAACCCCAGAAATCATGAGCTGTTGTTTTATACCTGAGGCCAGCCTGCTCCTGAATTTTACTCCTCAGATTTTGCAGTGGAGAGGATTCTAAACTTCACTCAACTCCTCTTTTCTTCCCCAGATCCTGTCTTTTGTATACAGCAATCTCAATCATCAGGCAGAGTAGTTGGAAGAAGGTTGTTGGCTTCTTATTACTCAAAATGTGTCCTGCTGGGATTAAACTCTCAGAGAACCTGGTGTCCTTAAAAATGTGTCTTCTCAAAAGACAGCATTAAGTTTTTAGGAAGATTGGTTGTGTTGCAGGTCTTTGAAGAAAGAATCAAGCTTCCCTCTCTTCCCAAATGGCATTTGAGTAGAGAGAAGTTACTGGAGAGGCTCTAACTGCAGATAAATGCTGCAAAGATGATAATTGATAGAGAAAATTGATAAAATTCATATGGTTAAGGACAAACAGGGCAAAATCTTTGTGGTCCAGATACAGAATCAGTTGAAAGAATCTTGATAGTCCCCCCCCAACCCTGTTCATGAGGCTACAGTCACCTCCTGGGAAATCCAGACCATTCCTCTTGCTGATGTGAAACTGCTCTAGGTTAAAGTCTATTGCCAAGTGTTGACATGGATGCTTGAAAGGTCCAAGCTGGAGCTGAGGTTGGTCACTGTGTAAAGGAAGCTGGTTTAGTTTCTAAAATCTGGCCACCTGATCCTCCAGTTTTCCATCTGCACTGAGCATGGGTGGGACTAAAAGGTTTCCCATTATTTGCATGGATGTGGTGGGAAGGTGCAGGTGTCCCTCCCTGATGGACCAGAACATCTGAAGGGCAAGTAGGAAATGAGCCCCAAACAACAAAACTCTCCTGTTGAACTTAGAGGACAATTTCCTTATTTAAATCTGGCCTTAAATATATTTATGATTATTATCTAGTGCTTTGCTGGAAGCTCCAGCATTGCAAGGCTGCAGCTCCCTTCTGATGGTGTTTTTCCTGAAAAGACAGAATTTGTTAAAATGTATCTGAGCACCCC
Source organism: Trochalopteron elliotii (assembly GCA_024734555.1). NCBI lineage: Eukaryota > Metazoa > Chordata > Aves > Passeriformes > Leiothrichidae > Trochalopteron > Trochalopteron elliotii. Next base: position 207,589 of record JANPWX010000448.1, on the reverse strand, counting down.
ATTGGTCTGGGACTGATCTTGACTGTGGTGGAGTCAGTGGCACAACTTCAGGGGAGGAGCTTTTGACTTGGACAAAAAAAAAAGGCAACTTTGGGAATATTCCCTTGTTTTTGTCAGCACACCTCACAGTCGTGGAGAGGGATAATTTCTTAAACTATAACATTTTCCTGTTTGGCCAGTGCATTTTTCCAGAGGGAAGGAGGTGGGGAAGGTCCTTCAAATGTGAATTTTTGGTGTGATGTGGCAGAGTGTGACAAGAAACTTCCTTTTCTAGACTGTCCATCTAAGGGAAGAGGTGCTATGCTATTTACCACTTTCAGAGGCTTTTTGAATATAATGGTATCAAAATTCATGGCTCTCTGGATCCAGCCTTAATAGAGGGTATTAAAATTCGTGGCTTTCCTAAAAGCCACGTGGAGCAGCACGTGGGAGAACTGCATGAGGAAAACTAGAACCTGACTTGGCAATCGGTTCTGAATAATTTTTATTTTTTTTTTTTGCTCTTGCTGCAGTTTTATTAAAAGCCAGATTCTTTCCCCCTCTGTTTCTAATACTCATAAAAGAGTCAGAAGGGTGTGGCTAACTCAGTTCCAACTCTGCTGGCCCATTTCTACCCAACAGCAGATCAAGAAGACACCTGGAATTTTGGTCCCAAGCTAAATTTTAGGAAATTTCTGTTAGACTTTTATCAAATGAAAATGTATTTCCTCTTTCGAAGCTCTTGGATATTAGAGTGAATTTTAGTAATGCTTCTAGCACATAAAATAAGTGTTGAGAAATTTTAGTTTGTTGTCAGGTTTAAATTTTCTGATGGCCTTAAACATACCTGTATATATGTCTTTGCAGTTCTTTAACTCAACGTTGGAAACAAATTGGTCCATGGCTTATGTAAACACTTGAAAAATAAATCTATTTAAATGTTTTATGTCCTTCCCTTTTAAGCAAATGTTTCGTACCTGAAGGGATTGTCTTGCTACACTTCTGTTGCAATGGTGGTTTTGTCTCAGTGATTGGGTTTAACTGGGTTCACCTAAAAAATAATTGTTCTACATCCTTTATAATTATTAATTCAGTATTTTTATCATATTTTTGTTATATTTTAAAACAACCCCGAACACATCCAGTGGTAATAAACACATTTTTCCTACGCTGTCACCTGGTTTTAAATGCTTCATTGTTTGAATGCTCAAGTTAGAAAAAAAAAACTGGCAGTATTAAAGGCCAAGAATAAATATATTTATACAAATAGCTCGGCTCAATTTTGGTATTGAAAGGTCAGGAATAGCTTTACTATCAGTTTGAGGATAAAATTCCCTGTTTCTGAAACCTTGCTGGAATGTCAGGTGAGGTTGATAAATCATTTTCTTGTTGCTGCTCCACCACTGTGCAGCTTGGGGTTTTGTGTGGAAAACTTTCCAACAGCTCTGGTGGATTTATTGAGAAGCAGAGCTTAAATGTTAGACTGTTACTGAGGAGCAGGATTCCTGATGTATTCTGGGGGTTCCTTTAGTGTCCTGTAATGAGGAATCCTAAAGATTTGTTGTTTTCTGGATGTGTTCTGTTTGCTCTCTGCAGTCTCCTTTCCTCGGGAAACTGGCTCCAAAATGTCCTTTTTATTCTATATTTGTTTTTGTCTTCTCTCTCCCCAGGAGCAAAGGCCACCCAGACTCAGAATTTGCTGGTGTGGAAATAGAATTGTCTTTATAAAAATCAGAGGCCTGCTCTTTGTGCCCACGTGCCTGGAGGGGCTGCAGGCAGGATTTCTTCACAACAAAATGTTAAAAAAAGAGAATGGAATGGCATGGAATGGCATGGAATGGCATGGAATGGCATGGAATGGCATGGAATGGCATGGAATGGCATGGAATGGAATGGAATGGAATGGAATGGAATGGAATGGAATGGAATGGAATGGAATGGAATGGAATGGAATGGAATAGAATAGGAGTGTTGCCGTCACAACTGTGAAGTTTGGTCCATGCCCCTTTTTACAGCCAAAAGTCACTGAAATAAATAAGTATACAAATAAATAGACAAATAATTAAATAAAATTAAAATCAATTAGATAAATAAATAACTAGGTAGATAATTAAAGAAATAGATAAATAAATGACAGCTGTGGGAGGTTAGGGCTACTCTGTCTCACAGGGATTTTGGGAGCCGCCTGGGCACAGGAGGCCTTTCCCGTGTGGAAAGCTACTTTCAATTATTCCTGCTTGAAAGTTCGAGCTACAGAGAAATGCGTCTTTATACAGAAACGTGTTTTTGTACAGAAATGTCAATTTAGAAATAGATGGATAAACGCAGGCGGCCGGCGCGGGCAGCCCCGGGGTCCTTCCACGCTGAGCGGCGCCCGCGCCCGACCCCACGTGGCTCCCACGTGGTGCAGCGGGAGCGGAGCCGGGAGAAGCCCCGGGAGCGGCGGGAGAAGCTCCGGGAGAAGCCCCGGGGGGAGCCGCAGCCATGCAGCGCCGCAAGGTAGACAACCGCATCCGCGTCCTGATCGAGAACGGCGTGGCGGAGCGGCAGCGGAGCCTGTTCGTGGTGGTGGGCGACCGCGGCAAGGACCAGGTAACGCCGTCCCGGAGGGGTGCGGGGGCTGTGGGTGCTGAGCTCCCACCCGTAATTCCTGCCGTAATTCCCCTGCTCCTCTCTGCCTCCAGCAGGGGTTAAACCCGCGCAGCCCCAGGCAGGCAGTGAGGCCTGAGGGGGAGAACTCTCAGGGATGGAGGGGTTGGAAATGGTGCGTGAGACCTCCCTCAGCCATCTCCTGTCTGGGAGGCTCGTGGACATCAGATGAAGCTCAGGACAGCCTGGGGTTTGTGTGTTTGGCTCGGTGTTTTTAAACTGGGTTTAAAATAAAAAAATTAAGCCTCCAAGTTAAAATTCAATTTATTGAATTTCTGGCCAGCTGGAGGTTTTTCCCCCCCCTCGGTTCTGCCCTGAGCTGGTTGGTTTCTCTCTCGGACTGGGCTTTGAGTCGTCTCGCAGATGAACCTGCTTGGTGAAGTTTTGTGGAGGAAATCAAATGCTACATTCGTTTTTCTTCAGAGACTCTGGCGCTGTGTTTTTCGAGTGGGGGAGGGAAGAACAGCACAGCAAACCCAAGATGTTTTAGGATAAGTCAATTCACAGAATCACAGAATTGTTCAGGGTGGAAAACCCCTCCCAGATCACTGAGTCCAGCAAAACCAGCCACTAACCCACGTCCCCGAGTGCCACATCTACGTGGCTTTTAAATCCCTGCAGGGATGGGGACTTGACAGCCCACTCAGGGAAGAGATTTTGCCTTTTATCCAACCTAAATCTCCCCTGAGGCTGTTTCCTCTCCTCTTGTCCCTTGTTCTGAGCCCGACCTGGCTGCCCCTTCCTGTCAGGGAGTTGTGGAGATCAATAAGGTCCCCCTGAGCCTCCTTTTCCCTAGGCTGAGCCCCTTTCCCAGCTCCCTCAGCCTCTCCTGGTACTCCAGACCCTTCCCCAGCTCCATTCCCTTCCCTGGACATGCTCCAGCCCCTCAGTGCTTTTCTTGCAGTGAGGAGCCCAAAACTGAGCCCAGGATTTGAGGTGTGGCTTCCCCAGTGCTGAGTTTAAACCGTTTTAAGCACTCACTGCTGTTCTTCTGCTGCAGTTCTGTTCTGAGTGCTGTGTAACTGATCATTCATTTATCTCCAGTTTGTGGGCAAATAAAATAAACTAATTATTAAAAAAAAACCCAAACTTGGAGTGAGTTATTCAGGTGGCAGTACAGGAATTGCTGGCATTATTTACTGAGGGGCTCTGGCATCTCCCAGGTCTGGTTGTGTTCAGTGAACTGGAAGTGTTCAGTTTCACTGAAACACTCCATGGAAGATCCATATGAATGGGTTATCCATAAGAGACAAACACTAGGAGCTGTGTTTAGCCTGGAGTTATCAGTGTTAGCTGTGCCAGAGAAGGGAGCTAAGGGGACAGGAGGTAAAATCCAGTGTCCTGCAGCCCTGCAGAAGGCACAGACACAGCTTCACTTCGTGCCAGGGGATCCCTCTGCTCTCCACAGCGGAAATAAAACAAGCTGTGAAATTCAGCCTAGAAAAACACTTTGCTTTTTGATGTGGAGCTGTTTGTGAGTGTTGTGTGCTTTGGCAGGTCGTTATCCTCCACCACATGCTGTCCAAGGCCACGGTGAAGGCCCGGCCCTCCGTGCTGTGGTGCTACAAGAAGGAGCTGGGCTTCAGCAGGTGAGAGATCCCCCGGGTGTCTGCTGCTCCCTGGGGAACCAGCTCTGCAGGCTGAGGGGTTTGGGTGTGAGGGGAGGCCAGGTTTGTTCCTGGAGGAGCTGAGGGAAGTTTGTTTTTCCAGGACTGAAATCTGGCTCCATAAATAAAGTTGAGGCTGGCAGAAAGTACCTCTGTGGTTTTTTTTCCTGTTGCTCTAACACTGACTCTGCTGCCCTGGATCAAACTCCCCCTCACCTTTTTAACCTCCACACTTGGCTCCCTCTCCCTCAGCTGTTTAACCTCAGTCATATTTAGGACTGAGCTCTGAACACCTTTTTCTCAAACCCCTTCCCCAGAAAACTCCTGTATGATTTTTTTTTCCTCCCCCAGCCACCGGAAGAAGAGGATGAGGCAGCTCCAGAAGAAGATCAAGAGTGGGACCCTGAACATCAAGGATGATGATCCCTTTGAGCTGTTCATAGCAGCCACAAACATCCGTTACTGCTACTACAACGAGACCCACAAAATCCTTGGGAACACCTTTGGGATGTGTGTCCTCCAGGTGAGGAATTGCCTGGCTCCCAAAAGGGAATTGCAGTTGAAATCAGTTGAAATGCTGCAGGAATGGGATTTGTTGCTTCTGTCTCTTCAGTTTTGGTGGCCTTGCTTGTCCCTCCTGAGTTGTGTGAGGGGGAGGTGGCCTCGTTGGTGTAAATTTAATTTAACTCTGAGGAATAAAGTTTTTAGGCTTCTCTGTGCCTTGCAGTAGGAGCCAGCTGCACTGCTGGACTCTGGGCAGCCCTGAAGTTATTTTTACTCTTTTTACAAGGATTTTGAAGCCTTGACTCCAAACCTGTTGGCCAGGACTGTGGAGACAGTGGAAGGTGGTGGAATTGTGGTGATTCTGCTGAGAACTATGAACTCCCTGAAGCAGCTCTATACAATGACCATGGTATGTGCAGCACAACGTGTCTGTTCTCTGCCAGCAGCCACACTGAGGTGATGCTGAGTGGGTATTTATTGATTCTATCATGGGCTGTTACCTTCTTTCCATTATTTTTCCTGCTCCTTCATTCATCTGTGATGGGATTTATTGCACTCAGGCATTTCTGAAATGCTGTTGTTGTGGGTGTTTCACAACAAACTCAGAATCCTGCCTGGAATGGAGAGACAAGAGTGGGAAAGAAGGGCTCACAATCCTGTAAATGTCCCTGTCCCTGGTGCCCCTTGTCCAGGCTGACATTCCCTTTCTGTTTCCTTTGCTTTTTCCTCTCAGGACGTTCACTCTCGCTACAGGACAGAGGCACACCAGGACGTGGTGGGGAGGTTCAATGAGAGGTGAGTGGCTCAGAGTGCAAAGGATCTGGGCTGTCTGCCCAAGGAGAGCACCAGGAATAACACTGGGTATTCCTGATGGGAAAAATCCCCCAGGTTTGCATTGCAACAGGCCTTCTTTGGAAGCTGAACTTACTCAGCTGTGGCTGGCTGTAAATACTCTGTGTTTAGAGGAGAGTTAAAACAAGCCACCAGGGAGTGGTGCTGGTGTTTTTACTGAGTTTCCTCTGCCTGCTCAGGTTCATCCTGTCCCTGGCCTCGTGCAAGACCTGCCTGGTGATTGATGACCAGCTGAACATCCTGCCCATCTCCAGCCACGCTGCAAACATCACTCCTGTCCCCCCTCAGTCCCAGGTCAGTGAGGGATCCCAGCCCTTTTCCCTGGCAGAAATCCCTCTCAGTTGGCCATGGGGTGTTAAAAAAATAAATCACTTTATTATTTCACCCTGATTTATATTAAAGGATGGCATTGCAGGGAGGATGCAGAACATCCTACAAAAATTACGTGGGTGAAGCTTGGGGAACTGTTTTTTCTATACTCAGCTTATTTTTGTGAATTTTCTGTCTCATCTCTTTTTGTGCTTGCCCATATTTATTAATTTTCCTGAACTGCTGCTCAGCCCAGTGAGGTGGAGCTTGATTGTGGTTGCATGGAGGGATTTCAAGACAAATAAAAATACTTTTCTGGCAGTTGGAGCACTTTGGAAATAAGTATATTGCAGGCTCAGGACACAGCTGGAAGCTGTGGCAGTTGTTTCAATTTCTGAGTTACACCTGCCACATTCCAGGAAAAATTCCCTGAGGATAATCCAGACACATATTTGCACTGTTGGAAATGTATCCTTTTTATCACTTCCAGTTCTAGACTGCAGTGAAGTGAAACCAGTTTTGAACAGAAATCTTGAAGCATTTGGACTGTGCTGTGTGGCCAAAGAAATAACCAGCACATGTTCTGTCAGAGATGGTAAAAACATTCTAATAGGGTGCTGATTTAAAAAAAAAAATAAATAAAATAAAACAACCTCCTTTTATCATTAGAACAACACAGACAGCAGCACAAAATGCTTGTCTGTTGGCTGGAGAGGCTGATGCCTTTGGAATTTTAAGTGACAGCCAGGAAAATCAGCCTTCATTCCCATCTAAAACTGATTATGTTTGTGTCCAAGTTTATTGTTTGGCTCTGAAAGTCTTGATAATAATAAATAATACTATTAATAATAAATAATACTATTATTTTGGCATGGGTGCTGCAGTAGTTCTTCCCCTTGCATGGACACTTCCTGTGACAGATGTAACAAAGATCACGAATGTCCAAAGACTGAAAAATGAATTAAATTATTCAGAACACTTTTCTATAATCTGTTTTTCCTAGCAATGCCGTTCTCTAATTGATATGTACTGCAAAATCCTTCCCTTTTTAACCTTCCAAGCCTGGGAAAGTCAGGGGAGCATCTTTGTGACCATTCTCCTGAAGATGCCTGGAAATCTACGTGTTAAATCCACATCTGTCCATATAAATTCTCCTGGCTTTGGGGTGTACATTCTCCTCGTGGTAACTTTTCCTTCCAGCTCCCTTTCTCTGCCTGTCCAAAGGAGTCAGAAGACACCACAAAGGTGGGATGGTGCTGAAATGTCCTTGGCTCATCCTGTTGTGTGCCTGCAGGAGGAGAAACTGCGGCCGCAGGACGTGGAGCTGAGGGAGCTGAAGGAGAGCCTGCAGGACACCCAGCCCGTGGGAGTGCTGGTGGATGGCTGTAAAACCCTGGATCAGGTGGGTGTGCTGGACAGAGCTGCTCTGGGGGGGGTAGGCAGGTCATGATGTGAGAGAAATTCAAACATTCTTTTCTGGGGGGTTTTGTGATCCTCAGGCCAGAGCGGTTCTGAAGTTCATTGAAGCCATTTCTGAGAAGACCCTGAGGAGCACTGTGGCACTGACAGCAGCCAGGGGACGAGGGAAATCTGCTGCTTTGGGGCTGGCTATTGCTGGAGCAGTAGCTTTTGGGTGAGTGATCCTCCTTCTCCAATCCCCCAGGCCTTACCTGCATCCCTGAGTTAAAAAAAAAAAAGCAAAACCAACGTGACAGGGTCTGAATATATTTGTAATTTCCAATCCTAAATCCCTCATTTTCAGTCTTGGATCTTTTGATTGCTGCATACACTCTTGGTCAATTTTTTCTTAAATTATTATCTCAAAATATTATTATCTCAAAATATTATTATCTCAAAAAGTATCACAGAATAATCACACATAAAATCGAGATAAATGTCTATAGAAATCTGCTGTGTTTTGGTTATGAGGTAAAGTCAACCCCTCCTATTAAAAACCCATCCTATTGAGTACTTATGTGGTAAAATTAGTTAGAAAAATCGTTCAGCTCTTGTTTGGTTGTTTTTGTTTTTTTTTTCCTCTGCAGTTACTCCAATATCTTTGTCACATCTCCCAGCCCTGACAACCTTCACACTCTCTTTGAGTTCATATTTAAAGGCTTTGATGCACTGCAGTATCAGGTGAGAGGAGCAGACTATTTTATAATACTTGAAAAGCATTTCTGCCCAGGAGGTTTTACACCTCATCTCTGCTTTTGACTACACATATTTGCTACCAGCCTTTTTTACCGTGTTCTGCAAGAAAAAGAATCATGGCAGAGTTATGTTTCTTTCTCTGTTTTTTAAGCAGGGTAAACCAGCAGTTTCTTTGTGAAGCAGATTTTAACATCAGTAAATCATTTCCCAGTTCTCAGGCCTTTGAGGCTTTTATCAGAATTTTTGATTAGAATGTGGAATAACAGTGTCTGAGCTTATTTTGATGATGAGAAATGATTTTTTTTTTCTTACATCTTGGCTTTTTATATTGTTTAAAAACGTTATTTTCCAGGAACACCTGGACTATGAGATTGTTCAGTCCTTAAATCCAGAGTTCAACAAGGCAGTGGTCAGGGTGAATGTGTTCAAGGAGCACAGGCAGACCATCCAGGTAATTGGCATTCTTGCCTTGCCAGTTTTTGTTCCTGGCTGTTGTTTTTTGCCATTGTTGAAGTTGTTTTGATTTTAAGCTTGTTGATTCTGCATGATGTGTTACTGTCCTGGTGGGTTGTGCTGAAAGGAAGATCTTTAGGGAATGACTTCCTCAAAATACCTTCTCTCCTTCAGGGAATAACTTGTAGATCACAAAGTTCCCTCGTGGGTTTCTCCCAAAACAAAAGCAGAGGAAGGTAAAAGGAGCAGTGCAGGAAGAGCTTTTAGTGATTAGATTTCCTTTGTTTCCCTCACCTCTGCAGATGAATTCCTGTGGGATTGTGCTAAACAAGATGTGTGAGCCAGTTAGGGCAGCATAAATCCTCTCCCGACTTTATGTTTTACCACATCTCAGTCTCTGCCTTGGTGTTTGAGGGGAACAGGGGCAGCAAAGAACTTTGCAGGGCTCCAGCTCTGTGAATTCTGACATTTCCCTGATGGCAGGCAGGCTGCTGCTGGCAGTGACAGTGTCCAAACTCTCCTTTGCAGTACATACACCCTGCTGATTCTGTGAAGTTGGGCCAGGCCGAGCTCGTGGTGATCGATGAGGCCGCTGCCATCCCCCTGCCCCTGGTGAAGAACCTGCTGGGCCCTTACCTGGTGTTCATGGCCTCCACCATCAATGGGTAAGGCTGGAAGAAGCACTCTGTGGCTTCCCCAGAGCTCTGGGAGGCTGCCTGGTTCTTTGCTGCAGCCTCTCTGTGTCCTGGTTCAGGTACGAGGGCACGGGCCGGTCGCTGTCCCTGAAGCTGATCCAGCAGCTCCGCCAGCAGAGTGCCCAGAGCCAGGTGACCCTGACAGCAGAGAACAAATCCACAGCCACTGCCAAGCTCACCTCAGGTACAGCACCTCTGGGGCTGTGTGTCCCCGTGCCTGGGGCTGCTGTCAGCCACATCCCAGGGCTGTCCCACACATCCTCGTGTGGGGAAATGACGGAACTCCGCTGCTTTCCCCTCACAAGTTGCAGATTTTAAGAGGTGACAGGTGACAGATTTTCTAATCTGGGAGCCCTTCAGAGCACGTGGGATGCTTGCCTGGCTGTGCCTTCCAGCCCTGAATGTCCTCTGCAACCCTTGCAGCTCGCACGTTGCACGAGGTGTCCCTGCACGAGTCCATCAGGTACGCCCCTGGGGACCCCGTGGAGAAGTGGCTGAATGATCTCCTGTGCTTGGACTGCCTCAACATCACCAGGATCATCTCTGGCTGCCCTCTGCCTGACACCTGTGACCTGTATCCTCACTGAATGTTTCTCAGCTTGGTTGGTGGTTGGTTCTGTAGCTCAGCACAGGAGCTTTTCCCTGAGACCACACTCCTGGAGTTAAGCTCTGGTGCTGTCTGTTGCCAGGACATCACCAAACCCCAGTTTTGCTGCAGAGACAACCTCTCAAGGAAGGGTTGCTTGAAGGGAAGCCCTTGTTGGAGTTATAAAAGGTTTATCTTTACAGGTGAAGGGTGTGAAAGCTGCAAACACTGCCCAACATCGTTTATTCTTGTAGGTTAAGCTGTGGAGTCTAAGAGGACAAGCCAGCTTGTGGCACAGAGATTGAAAATAAACCAACAGGAAGCTTTTTTCTGGTTTCCTAGGAGGCTTTTTCCTTAATCCCTGTGTTTAGATACTATGTAAATAGAGACACACTCTTTTGTTACCACAGAGCATCAGAAGTTTTCCTGCAGAGGCTCATGGCCCTCTATGTGGCTTCACACTACAAGGTAGGGCTTGGGCTTCTTCCACCCGATTTCATTCCCCATTTCAGTGTGGAATTTTTCTGGGGACAGCAGTGCGTGTTATGGCAGCCTGATAGGAGATCTCTCAACAGCTTCTGTTGCTCCTTGTTGTGTACAGAGCTGTATTCTTCTTTCTCTGAGATCTCTGCCTCGGTCCTGGCTGTATGTACTGGATTTCCAGATAGTCTGGAATATTTTTGCCTTGAGAAAATGTGGAGGCTAAAATCCTAAATGAGCCCCCAAGCTTGTCAGGGTTTTATGAGTGCTGAACCTCATTTGCAGTTCTCTTTACCATGTTCTGGTGGCCTAAAGTTCATCAAGAGCAGCACCGTTATGAGACTGAAAAGAGGAATAATTCATCTCAAGGTTTCAACACCAGGGATGATCTGTAAATATGAGTGGGGAAGTCCAGAAGTGCTGAACTACTGAGTTCTAAAAATGTGAGGCTTAAAAAAAAAATGATGATTTGGTACTTAGGAGGTAAGGAGCTGTGTGAAAATGGGAAGTTCAGGTTCATGCATATTAGAGCACAAGGTTTCCCTTGAGGAAAACAGATGCAGTCTGAGGGTGTGACAGCTGTGAGCTGGCCTGGGAGCTCCTCCATCCCTCAGCACTCTATGAGTTCCACATTTCTTAATAGCTCTAAATGTGGGAAATTGAGGGATTGTTTAGAAATCAGCTGGACTTTGAAGCTCTCCTCATAGAATAACCATTTGGGTAACACTCAAATGTTAACATTTGAGTAAATGGTGACAGGCACCTTTGGGGCATTCTTGAGGTTGTCCTGTGCAGGGCCAGGGGCTGGACTCAGTCCTGAAGGGGCCCTTCCAGCTGAGGGTATTCTGTGATTCTCTGGACTCTTTTTCATCTTTCTGATGTCTTCACCCTCCAGAACTCCCCCAATGACCTCCAGATGCTCTCTGATGCCCCTGCCCATCATCTCTTTTGCCTTTTGCCACCTGTTCCACCCACCCAGAACTCGTTACCAGAAGTCCTGGCTGTTGTTCAGGTAAGAGAACAATTCAAGTGTCAGTTTTGATCCTGGTAAAGCCGAGTAGAAGAGAAAGCATTTTGTGTGTGTTCATGGCTCTGTGTCTTCCCTGGCAGGTGTGCATGGAGGGAGAGATCTCCCGCCAGTCCATCATGAACAGCCTCTCCCGGGGAAAGAAAGCCTCTGGTGATCTCATTCCCTGGACCATTTCAGAGCAGGTGGGTGATTTGGCTCTGCACTCGTCCCCAGGGTGTGTTTCATGGGTTTCTTGTCTCCAGAGTGCCCAGCTGTGTCCTCTAAATGGGCTTTTTGTCCCTTGTTGCAGTTCCAGGATCCGGATTTCGGGGGCCTCTCCGGCGGGCGCGTCGTTCGCATCGCGGTTCACCCGGATTACCAGGGGGTAAATAAAGGACCTGGGACCCAGCTGGGGTGCTGGTCCCATGGAAATGCCTCTCTGGGCAGAGCTCAGGGGCAGGGCAAACACTGCACTTCCTCCAGTTTTTTAGCATTTTAAGCTCAGGGCACCAAACCAGTGCTCCCATCGTTCCTAGGCAGCGCGGGAGCATCCTGAGCCACCGTGCACAATCCAGGGATATTTTCTGTGGCATTACCAAGTGTTGGGCATTTTCTGAGTGCCAGAGTTAAGCCCCCAAGAATCATTACACAGCCCTGAACTACCAGCCACGCTGGTTCTGTACTGTCCTTTCTCCCTGGAGCTGCCCTGTGGCCAAGAGAAGCATTTTTGCAGTGCCTGGGTGATGTCTGCACTGCTGATTGTTAATGGAGTTTGAGGGGAGAACGTTGTTGCCCTGTGTTAAAAATCAGAGACTTCCTTTTGCTCACAGCATGTTGTTGCCTCTTCACAGATGGGCTATGGCAGCAGAGCTCTGACTTTGCTGCAGATGTACTACGAAGGCAAATTCCCATGTTTGGAAGAAGAAACAGTTCAAAAGCCAAAAGAAATCACAACTGTGAGCAGTGAGGTGTGGTATTTTTTTAAATTTTCTGTCATGCTAAGCTGCACAACTTCCCCTGCAAGTCTCCACTCAGTAGGGAGGAAAGAGATCAGATTTTCATACAGAACAAGAGCTTTAATTTGCAGCTTTCTCTGGGGATTGCTGCTAACCCATTCCCACTTTCTTTTCCAGACTGTTGGATTGTTAGAAGAGGTTGTGACACCTCGGAAAGATTTGCCTCCTTTGCTGCTCAAACTGAGTGAGAGACAAGCTGAGCACCTGGACTATCTCGGGGTGTCTTATGGCCTGACACCCAGATTGCTCAAGTAGGACATGATTCCATTTCCCAGTTACATCTTGCCCTTCTTAAACAGATAATGAGCTTTAGTTGCCCAGTTTTTTCAGGGTGTAGAAGTAAGGACAGACTGTGATATGTAGGGAGTGGCTAAATTCTAATCCCTGTGACCTGTAGAAACTTGAGGTGCTGCTGACTTCAGAGCTGGTGGTTGTTTTCCTGACTGATGTAAATGCCTTTCACAGCATTTTTCCTGAAAGTTTGTGCATTTCTTTTTTAACATCACAGTCATAATTTTTCACTCCCCTCAGTCAGGTGGGTGCTGTTCCTGCTTTCTGTCAGTGCACACTTGCACTGATTGTTGGAATGTCTTGAGAGACTCGTGCTTGCTTCTCACCAGCTGTCCTTGTGCAGCAGATAAACTGCATTCAGCCACAATTTATCACTGTGTGGTCAACAGCTCCATAATTCTCAGCATGTTCCCTCTTTCTCCCAGGTTTTGGAAGCGTGCTGGATTTGTGCCAGTTTATCTGAGGCAGACCCCTGTAAGTACCACACTGCTCCTGAGTGAAAATCCAGCCCTGGGCATGTATTCCAGTAGTTTTCTGTGAGAAGGGGTTTGGGGCAGGAAGGTTTGCTGAGGCTGCTTTTAGGGCTTGGTTTATGTTCATTTTTGTTCTTTGGGCCTATAGTTAAGGAGTAGAGTTTTAGGGTTGTGAATGTGGGCCTCCAAGTAGTTTGCACGTAAAAATTTAGAGCTGTTGAGGGCTGTTAATGTAGTTATTGGTCAAATAGCTGAGATTTACCAAAATCTAGAAGTTCATAGGTTTTCCATTAGGTGGAGGTGGTCAGTGGCAGTGGATGCATTTGTTGTTGTTGATTTAGAAGATATTTTCTTTACTCAGCTGAGCACAGGGTGCAAAAGGTTCATGGGGGTGATGGGAAATCCATCACAGAATCACAGATTTGTATCTTACTTATCAGAATGACCTGACAGGGGAGCATTCCTGCATCATGCTGAAGATGCTCAATGAAGAGGAGTCTGAGCAGGAACCTTGGCTCACTGCCTTCTGGAAAGGTAACTCTGATCCTGCTGACTCTGCAAGAACCCTCTGGGGCTGGTTTTATTATTCCACTGGGGTGATTTATTTTGTCCTCTTGCCCTGTAGATTTTCGGAGGCGCTTCCTTTCCCTGCTCTCCTACCAGTTCAGCACCTTCTCTCCCTCCTTGGCACTGAATATTCTGCAGAACAAAAATATCAAACAGCAGCCCCAAGCACGTGAGTACCCTGACTGGGACAGCTGTAAGTGCATGACAGAGCATGGCTGGAGCCTGGCACCTGCAATTTGCTGTTTCCTCAAGATGTTCAACAGAGGAGAGTCCTCTGGGGGAGAACTTGGCACCTGTGAATTGTGGGGTTTTAGTGTCTGTGTTGGTTAGAGGGTCTTTTCTGCTGCAGCAAGGGAGCAAAGGTTTTGCTCTTTTACAGCAAAACCAGTGTGAGTCGTTACAGGCAAAGGAAAAACATTAAATACCTGAATAAATGCCAAACAGTTGAGATCCTGGGCAGCTCTGGAGGGCATTGCTGACGTTGCTGTCTTGTCCTTGTCCCCACCAGCCATCAGCCGTGCTGAGCTGGAGTCTGTGTTCATCCCCTACGACCTGAAGAGGCTGGAGATGTATTCCCGTAACATGGTGGACTATCACCTCATCATGGACATGGTTCCCACCCTTGCCAGGATGTTCTTCCTCAGCCAGATGGGAGAAATCTCCCTCTCTGCTGCTCAGTCGGTGTGTGTGGACAGGGTGGAGCAAGGGTGTGGGGAAAACACAGAGAGTGCAGTGGGGAATGTGTGTGTCTGTGTTTGCTCTCTGCCTGAAACACGTGTCTTCTCCTTTTCCTAGGCCCTTTTCCTAGGGATTGGCCTGCAGCATAAATCTCTGGAGCAGCTGGAAAAGGAGCTGGAGCTGCCCAGCAGTCAATTGATGGGACTCTTCAACAGGATCATCCGCAAAGTGGTGCAGGTGGGAGCAGCAGGACAAGCCTTGGTCGTGTGGGGGGACCATGATTCCAATATTAACAGAAAATGTGGTGCTGACAGAGAGCTGGATCAGAGCTGGGCACCCTTAACACCTCCCCAGTTACTGACCATAAACTTCTTGGCAAATCCCAGCTGGAAAATGTGTGGCAATGGTCTAAATGAAGTGGATGATCTTTAAGGTCCCTTCCAAGCCAAATCACTTCATGATTCTGTGTAGTGATTTCCCTGATAAGAGTGCTTATCTTGTGGTTTTCCATGTTGAAATGCCCTGACCAGAGTGCTGAGCAGACAAGCCCATGTTGCCTGAGCCATTGTTCAGAGCATTGGTGGCATCTCAGCTTTGCTTGGAAAAAAAATAAAATTATTTTTCCAGTGTTATCTAGAGGTAAACTTGAAATCCAGTGAAACAATTGGAAAGTTTTGGATCTGGTTCCTGGTTTTCTTTCTCTCTAAGGTTCAGGATAGCAAAGCTCCTGAAGTCTGGCATTAGGAGTTTGTTGTGGGGGTGATAAATGGTGTTTTAAAAACCAAATCTTACATGTGCTGGGTTATTTCATTTTCAGCTGTTCAACACAGTCCAGGAAAAAGCTGTGGAGGAGCAGATGGCAGCAACAAAGGATGTTGTGATGGAGCCAACGCTGAAATCTTTAAATGAGGATTTGGTAATTGCAGACTTTGTTCCTGGTTCCTATGTAGACACTTCAGGGAGTTCTCCTGAGGGCAGAAACATTAAATTTTCTTAGATGGGAAGGGTTCCACGCCATGCCTGGCACTGTAAGGGAGTTAAAACCTGACAGGTTTGCATTTTGTGCACCTGGAGTTGTGCACCTTGAGGCTGCAATATGGGGTTTTCACAGAAAATTACAAGTTTGTGTGTACAAATAAGGTAAAAATGCAATTAGATAAAAGAGAGAAGCTGTTCAAAACCAGCTGCTATTTGTTTTAGGGGATGTATTTGTGGGAAAAGGTATTTTCCTCCCATTACAAAGTCCTTGTTACCCTCAGGACTTAATGCATCTTGTGCTGTCCTGTTTCAGGAGGAGGCTGCAAAGGAATTCCAAGAAAAGCACAAGCAAGACGTGATGAAATTGAAGGAAATGGACCTTACACAGTAAGAATTCATCTGCCTGGGTCTCAAATCCAGTTTTTTCCCTGGGTGGAATGCTGGGTCTTGCTGGGATTTGTGCACAAGGCTGTAGGTGCAGTAAACCATCAGTAAATGAGAACTAGTGTGTATTGTCAGCAGTGGGTAAAACATAAAAGAACCCCAAATCATCACAAAAAGAGCAACCAAGCAGAGCTTTTACTGAAGTGTCAGCAGATTTCTGTCTTTCTGGACCAACAGAAGTTACAGATGCCACTGATTCTCTCTCTTCTCTCTCCTCTCCCTGTTTTTTGTCCTGTAAACACTGTGCTGATGTCCCAGGAAAGTTGTCTGGCTTGGCTCTAAATTGACCTCTGTTAAATCTGGCAAAAGGAATAAAAGCTTCTTTGAATCTTTGGTTGTCGTGTTTGCAGAAGGGACAAGAATGGATGTGATTTGAAATGTGATTTGAAATGTGATTTGCAAGTCATAAGGAAAATAATACAACCAGAATGTTTTAAAATTAATTCCATTTTGTAGTGTTGGTAGTACTACATACCTTTTGTCATTTTGGACTGTGTTTCCTGGTTTTTTTTTTCTTTTTCTCAGCCAGAAATAGATTTTTGTTCTCCTCCACGAGGGGATAGAGACAAAAATCTATTTTGAATACTTTTTAATGCAGATTATAGAAAACTTGTGAGGCTTTGCCCAGCATTGTTCAGCTTTGTGGACAAAGCCTTATCTATTCCAGATCTCCAAGAACTTGAGATGGAGAGCAGTCGCTCCATTTTGCTACACAACTGCTTTGCCTCTTGAAATCTGGGTGCAATTTCCAGGGTGCTTGAACACCCAAGACAAGGGACACAAGACAGGGGCTTATTTGAGTAGCAATGATTGTCTTCATTTCTCTTTTCAAAAGCAAGCTGCAGCTCTTCACTTCTTCCCAGACTGATTTAGAAGAAACTGGAATTTAGAAATTCCAGCTTTGCCAGCCTGACTTTGTGCATGTTTCCCAAATCCACTTTGGTTGGGTGGCTTTGTTTGCTACTGGGCCTGACAGTAGAAACCCCTTATTTTTATGTGGTTTTTTTTTTTCCTTTGTGCTAACAATTTGACTTGGCTTTTCCTTCTCCTTTCCCACCTAGGTACATAATCCGGGGGGATGATGAGGAGTGGAATGAGGTGCTGAGCAAAGCAGGACAGAATGCTTCTGTCGTCAGCTTGAAAAGGTAAAGGAAGCTGAAATATTCCACAGAGGGCTCTCTGGTCTTTCCTGCTGGCTTTGCTAAAATGTTTTCCAAAAGAGTGAAGCCTAAGGGTTAAATGCAGGTTAAGTGAACTCAGTGTCCTGGATAGATCCTCAGTTTTACTGGGGGGGATTATTTGGGGTGTGAGCAGCTGCAGGCTCTGCTACCCAATGTTTCTGTGCTGCTCTAAGGACAGTCCTCTCCTTTTTAACTTGGGTAATTCTGGTTTTATTGATGATGATCTGATCCTGATCCCACACAGGAGCTGGGATTTTTCCTCCCTTGGGTCACTCATTCCACCTGACTGCCCCATTTGCTTTGGGATCTAACACTGGGTGGGGAGGCCCTGGAGAAAATGCAAATTCAGGGAAGAAGAGTTCTTTCAAATGTGAGCTTGAGCCTGGAAAATGTCTGTGTTTCTGGAATTCCTTGTTTTTCATCCATCTTCTTTCATCTGCCTTGCCCAGCATGTAATCTTCTCATATTTTTCCTTGGGGATTTATAGCTGAGACTTCCCTGCTCACTAATTCCCTCTTCCTGGGGTGCTTGACAGCTCAAGTAATTATGTGATCTCTATTCCACCCTCTCATGGTTTTTTCCAAGCTGTAAGTTTCCAAAAGCCTTCCAGGAAGGGAGAGAGTCTTAGCAGTTGATTATAAAGATCAGAGCTTAGAATTCTGTTGTGTTTGCTTGAGTCAGAATCCATTGCAGGGACAAAATGGAATGCTTCAAACTATCAGTGGTGGTTTCTCTTCTAGGTACTCTTAAATTCCAGATACCCCATTTAGGACAGATAAAGTTTTGAAAAGCAAAGATAAGAGCTAAAAATCAAGATCTTTTGTGTTAGAGAATCTCAGGACCCTATAAAATCCAAGTCAGGCTCTTGTTTGTGCTTTTTCTAGCACCAGGTTTAGATTTTCTCCCTCACTCTCATTTTACAACAAAAATTTCCCTGCTGGATGGCAATACAGTGTATTTTTAACAGATGTTTTGTACCTGTTTTCCAGTGAGAAGAAAAGAAAACTAGAAACAGCACGAGGACCCAAGCAACAGAAAAAATTTAAGAAGACTAAAGATCTAAAGCAGAAGAGGAAGAAATGACTTCAAAGCCAATCCATGAACTTGAATGAACAAGTGCTGGCTCTTAAGAAGTCCTATTCTCTTCTAGAGCAAGAGACTCTTTTGGAGGGAAGAAAAATGCTTAGAGGGATCTTTCAAGTGGTTGTATTGTGGGAGGAGCAGTGTTCAAGTGTTTGTGTGAAGATTTTTATATGAGCTGTGAGTGAGGAGCTGGAATGCTCTGGGATGTTATGAAGGTGCTGGAGCAGCTACAGCATTCCCATTCCACAAGGGCAGATCAGTCTGTAAACTTCTGCATCTTAATGGTTCTGTGGTTTATTAAACAAGAGTTTGGACAACCCAGGACAGAAAGCACACCTTGATCTCTGCAGCTGCTGGTTCTGGTGGTCCTTTGGAGCTTGAGGGGGCTTTTATGTACCTTGTATTTGGGGCTGGCTGATCACTGCACACTGGCACTGTCTCTGTGCTGTCCTGGAGCTGCCCCTTGGCTTTGGTGGAAAGTTTTGTGTTCCAGGTTGCCAGAAATCAGCACTGTTGTTCCAAAACCTGGCTCTGTCATCTTCTCTTTGACCTCAGGGGCCAGTTGGGAAGCCAGGCACTGAATTCCCAGCAGCTTGGCAATAGCTGTGTGCTAGTCTGGAGCTGGGACTTGCTGTCACATTCCAGAGGCTTTAAACCCAGGGCAAACCTTTGCCCTAGAGTGTCCCAATCCCAATCCTGAGTGCCCTGGTGCATTGCCTTGATATTCTTCTGGCTTTTTGCTGTGGGGGTTTGGGACAGAGACCTCCCTGCAGCTGATGCACAGTGCTGTTGTATTTACCTGCAGATCTCACAGCTCCTTTCCCTGGCAAATCCTAAGGAAACAGTTCCTTACTAGGTAAAGACAGCTTTTCTTCTCTGGGAAGCTGATTTTAATTAAACACAGGTTTTGCACAACACAGCCTATGCTTGCCTGTGGTGTGGAAGCCTCTGGTGTGTGTGGTTTGCCACCACAGTTGGTGACAGTGGCACATCCCTGAGCAGGGACATCTGCCCCCCTCAGGGGCTGGGATCACCCAGCAGCACTGCCAGGGCTGTGGTGGCCACTGGCTGCCCTGGACTGGCTCCAGAGGTCTTGGAAAGGCAGCAGACATGGAAGGCAAGGAGTGTGAGGCTCTTGAGAGCTTTGCCCAGAAGAAAAGGTGAATGTGAATCCTCCCTGGTTCTGCTCTTACTGTTAAAAATAGTGTGTGTGCCCTGAGATGGTCTGTCCTCTAGTTTATTCCTTGGAGCCTGTTGGAGTGCTGGCCTGGATTTGGGAGGAGCCAAGTATCTGGAGCTGTGAGGTTTTTCCTGTCAGAAATCCATGATGGGGATGTTTTCTCTGGCTGTCCCAAGTGGAAGGAGCAGCTTTGGAGTCGTTGCAGCCACAGGATGCAGTGGGTGCATCCCCTGAAAACCAGTTCAGGATTGTACATCGAACTCTGCCTCTGACCTGTGACTTCCAGGGAGTCTCCTGGAGTGCTGGGTATTCCAGTGGTGCTTTTTAAAGAAGGAATTCCAAGCAGAGTAAGTCAGTCATTCAATCTGAGCTGTCCCAGTGGTGGGTTGTGACAGGGAGGAAGTAGGAGAAGGTAGGGGGTGGTGTCTAAGACATTCCCAACTGGAATTGGGTCCATGCACTTCAGACACCTTTAAGTGGGCACTAAAGGGCTGGTCCCAGTGCTCCAAGCCCTGTGGTGGAGGTGAGCAGGGGGCAAATTACCAAAAAAAAAAAAAAATAGGGGGAGGGAATTATTTAGAATTCCTGGCCTTCCTTTCTTTAACAGCAGTTTGTTGTTTTGGGGCCCAAGCTTAAAAAAACCTGGAGTGTCCCCAGGTGTCACATTTGGGGTGGTTATAGTAGAACCATGGAATGGTTTGGGTTGGGAGGGACTTTAAAGCTTATCCCATTCCACTATCCCAGATGGCTCCAAGGCTCATCCAGCCTGGCCTCGGACACTTCCAGGGATGGGGCAGCCACAGCTGGGTAACAGGTAACAGTTGATGTGTCTGACTCCATTTCCCTTCACAGCTGGGCAGCAGATGAGTGGGAATACTGCACCAAAACCTGTTGGAATTCCAGCTTCCAGCTCCACATGGAGCACTACATCCAGCTGTGAACACTCACCAGAACATTTGCCACCGACCAAGGGAATCCTCAGGACTTGTCTTGCTCATTTCTCCCTGGAAAGGGACATGGCACAAGCACCTTTGCAGCTATTGGAGAAATCCTGGAATGGGCAGGAAATCAGGGTTATGGGAAGAGTTTTGTGCTGTCACACAGCTGTTCCCCTGTGGTGTTCCATGGGCAGGTGCTGGCCATGGAGCTCTGCCCTATGGACATTCCAGGGGCTGGTGTGTAAAGCAGTATTAAGCATTAAAGAAAGAGTTGCATTGGCACAGGAATTACCTTGCTGGCACTCGGCATTCCCATCCCAGGCAGGACTTTGCCATGATGTCAGATTGGGGTGGTTGGAGCAAGGTGCTGAAAATGCCCAGGCTGTGGCTTCAATCCCCATATGAACCATTGCCATAGGGTTCACCTTGATGCTCTTTTTGTGCCCCTTCCCACTCAGGATATCTTATGCACTGGAAATAAAGAGTAAACAGTTTCCACTGGCTGCGGCCGCAGGGAGCTGGGGCTGTGCCGGGCCCGGGCAGCCCCCGGGATCCCGTGCTCAGCCGGGCTGGGCTCGGCTCCGAGCCCTGACCCCTCCCGGGAGCCCGAGCTGAGCCCAAACTCGCCCCGGGGCTCGGCCCCGGCCCCACACCGGCGCTCAGCCGCTGCTGCGGAGCTCTCGGCGGGGCCGGGGGAGCCCGGCTTTGGGCCGTGCCAAAAGAGACACGGACTCGCCGTGGCCAAAAGAGCTCGCCTGGGGCACCAACACACGGCATTCGGGCTTTCCTTCACCTCCAACAAAACGCTGCGCTTCAGTTTCTCCCGGTGAGCCCCAACACTCCGCACTTGGTGTCCTCCTCAAGCCCTGCAATCGCAGCATTTAGTCCCTGTTCCTGAGCCCCAGCTCTGGCCATAGCAGCCTGCTCTCAGGACTCCAAAGTGCTCGATTTAGTCTCTGCTTTTAAGCTCGGAGCCTGATCTAGCACCCCCAAAAGGCAGCACGGGCTCTCTCTTTGTGAGCCCCAAAACTGCTCCAGTCTGTCGGGTTTGGAGCCCCCAGAAGTGTCCCCGGCCATGGCCAGACCCCAGCTGGGCACCAGCAGCTGCTCCTCACCCCCCATGGCATGGGGAAGAGACCAGAGACAAAAATCCAGCTCTGAACAGTTTAATAATAGAAACCAAGACAAATACAATCGTTTAATATTAATGACAACACATAATAAGCAACAGTAAGAGCAACAAGAGTGGTGAGTACGATAATGAACAGGAGAGAGAGAAAAACTCCTCCACACCCCCCCTCCTTTAACATTATAAATCCAAAATGTAATCCAGACCACCATAAACTCCCAGTGGGGGAGATTTCCATATTCCTCTTATTTCCATATTCCTCTTATTTCCATATTCCTATTATTCTCTTTGTGTTCCATCCTGGGGATTTGTGGACTAAGGGAGGCACTGGCTGCTCCTCTGTGCAAGGGAAAGGCTCCTGTGCTATTCCCAAAAACAGAACACCTGGAATTAGTGCCCTGGGAGCCCAGTCCAGTCCTTCCAGTGGCTGGGGGTCACCTAGAAGGTCTTTACCTTTATAAAATGAAAATGACATCCTGGTCCAGTGCATTTCCAGCAGGACTGGACACTCCTGGCCAAGGTGACCAGTGCATGGAAGTTGGACCGGTGACAATCCAGGGGGGATTTAGGTTGGATTCTTGCAGATTTCATTGTGCAGAAGCTCCACTTCGTTTTGGCACCTCTTGTTTAAATGTTTCCCTGCTGGAAGAGGCCACTTAGTCTTTTTAATGACCAGATTGCCAGAGGCAGGGAAAACCAACCAGCATTCCCTGTGCATCTCCATCACTTCCATGTCCAGCTGCAACAAGTGGCTGATGGACAGGAGCCAGCCCAGGAGAGGCTCAGAGATGAGGCTTCCAACCCAAACCATTCCATGATCTCTCCCTGCATTCATTTTGCATTGCTCCCCTCTCAAATTTAAATTGCCAGATTTAGATGATTTGTTAAAGGAATCATTTTAAGTTATTCCAGGAATATAAAGGGGAGCATCGAACATACAAGAATCATTCCTACGTCCATCAAATCATTATTAATTGGAAACCCATTCCCTCATCTCTTTCCTTGTTTAGCTTTCCTGGAAATCCTCATGATCCCACAGTTTCTCAAAGAGATCTGCTGGGACTACTGGAAGGTTTGCTCTGTCAGAAATCCAGGGGGGTTTACAACACTTGTTCCTCTGCATCTTTATCCCTTACCCACGTTTCCTCTAGGATGGTGCTGTGGGAGAAATTTGGAATTACTGGAAATGGATCAGCTTCACAGTTTTTCCCCACTGCTTCTCAACTGTTTCAAAATTCTTGGAATGACCCTCAAATGTGCCCTAGAACACTGCTGTGAAAGGATCTAACAGAAGAACATCCTGAAAAGAGAAAACCACCTCCAGCAGCAGCCAGAATGATCCCATTTCTGTTCTTACCTGGTCTCCAGGTGCTCCTGCCAGAGCTCCCAACAGCCACTGCCATTCCTAAACAAGAGCTGCAGAAAACATTTCTGCTGTCCATGAGGGTGAGGAGGCAGTTTGGGACGTTCTTTGCTGTGGAATCAGACAACAGAGTGTAAATCATCTTTGTAGTCCCTTCCAAGCCAAACCACCCCGTGATTCCATAGTAGGATCAGCACCTATCCCAATTCCATTCCAGAAACATCCTCCCACTAACCCCGAGCTTTCCTTTTCCTGCATCTCATCAGGGATGTGCTGCCGAGTGCCCCGGGCAGGGGGCGCCTCAGCATTCCCGGGATGTCCCATCACTCCCGCGATGTCTCAGCACTCCATGGGATGTCTCGGCATTCCCGGGATGTCTCGGCATTCCCGGGGTGTCC
>JANPWX010000448.1:173645-184583 GCA_024734555.1 Trochalopteron elliotii | reverse complement strand
CAGACCCAAACTCTTCCCCAAAGATCCTGAAAACGCAGCGGGGCTGGGAGAAGGATGACGGCGGAGGGGTTTTTATCTCTACCTCGTTCTATAGAACCATTTTGTATCGTTACAGGTATCTCGTTATATACATCGTTGCATGCTCCCTTCACGGCGGCGGCTCCAGTGTCCAGTCAGCCCCGCCTGATCCCCCCACTCCCATTCCCGCAGCCAGACCAGGTTTCCGTCCCGGCTCCAGCCCTGGATTCCCGCGGCAGTCTCAGGGGTCTCGTTCCATACAGCAAATTATCCCCGGTAACACAGAGCCAGCCCGGGCTGGTCTCTCCGGTGAGCACCGATCACCTCATTCTTACCCCAAACTGCGCATTCTCTCCCCTGCACATTCATTCAGATTTTACCCCAAAATGTTCATTTTGGCCCGTAGAGAATCCGCCCCAGAGCGGCGCCCCGGGCCCCGCTCGGCCGAGGCAGCTCCGGTGTCCCGTGCCCGCAGCTCCCGCTGCTGCCTCGTCCCGCTCCGTGCCCCGGGACGGGACAGCGATCCCTGTGCCGGGACATCCATCCCTGTGCCCCGGGACAGCGATCCCTGTGCCCCGGGACAGCGATCCCTGTGCCCCGGGACACCCATCCCCGTGCCCCGGGACACCCATCCCCGTGCCGGGACACCCATCCCTGTGCCGGGACACCCATCCCTGTGCCGGGACACCCATCCCCGTGCCCCGGGACACCCATCCCCGTGCCCCGGGACATCCATCCCCGTGCCCCGGGACACCCATCCCTGTGCCGGGACACCCATCCCTGTGCCCCGGGACACCCATCCCTGTGCCCCGGGACACCCATCCCTGTGCCGGGACACCCATCCCTGTGCCGGGACACCCATCCCCGTGCCCCGGGACACCCATCCCCGTGCCCCGGGACACCCATCCCCGTGCCGGGACGCCCATCCCCGTGCCGGGACACCCATCCCCGTGCCGGGACACCCATCCCCGTGCCGGGACACCCATCCCCGTGCCCCGGGACACCCATCCCCGTGCCGGGACACCCATCCCTGTGCCGGGACACCCATCCCTGTGCCGGGACACCCATCCCCGTGCCCCGGGACACCCNTGCCCCGGGACACCCATCCCCGTGCCCCGGGACACCCATCCCCGTGCCGGGACACCGATCCCCCGCGGCCCCCGCCGCCCGCCGGGGCTGTCCCGTTCCCCGCTCGGGGTTGCCCCTGTTCCCCGTTCACCTCCGAGCCCTGCGCAGCCGCCCCCGGTGCCGCCGGCCCGGCCCCGCTGCTCCCCGGGCTCCGCCACTGCCGCTCCATGCCTCCCAACTCTTGTCCCAGAGGCCAGTGGCTGCCCCACGGCACAGGGGATGTCCCTCCTGGATTGTCCCACAGGACACTTCACAGTGTTGGAGGAGGGCGAACCACTCCTGTGTTATCCACACTATTACCATCCCGAATCCAAATCCAGTAAAGAAAAATTCCCTATCCCAGTTAAATCCAGCACAGCAGCCAGCACACCCTGTCCCTGCTCATCTCCCAGCTGCACACCTCCAGAAGGATTCTGTAGTAGGACAAAACCCCTACTACAATCCCAAAAATGAACAGGCTCTGCTTTCCCATCTCCTCTGAGCCAGGTGACCTCATGGCAGCAGGAGAGGAAACCAGTTAGACAGAAATTTCTCTTTGTTATCCTGAGTTGCCTGCACCTGACAAAAGCACTGTCCTTGAATTGCTTGCCCAGCAGGGTCCAGTATGACCTTCTCCACCATTTTTCTTGGCACAGAAGTTAGATTATCAGGGCTGAAGTTTCCTGGAAAAGTCCAGGTGGAGTACAGCTGGAGAACACCCAGCCAGCATTGGAGCTCCTCAGGATTCCAGGACCTTGGATGGAAGATTGAGGTGGTTCCTTCTGGGACATACTGGGATGAATCCCATACATCATCACAGCCTCATGGATACCAAAGTGGTCCAAGTGGTCGCCAGTGACTTCAAATGGAAAATCACTGCCCCTCCTCCCCCGCTGGACACACAGATAAGCAGTTCTTGGCAGAGCCAGGCTGGCTGTGGGAGGGCAGGTGACAGGAGAAGGACACTGGGAACAGCTAAAAGCAGAGAGGACGCCCGGAGAGCCGAATTCCCACAGGACCGTGCCACCCTGAGCGGGTCAGCTGGCTCCAGGAAGATGCTTGGCCTGGCTTTGGGCATGGGGGTCCTGCTGGCCCTGGTGGGCTGCAGGGCCACCGAGGGCTGTGGTGAGTGTCAGCCACCCACGGAGAACCAGGAGAGACCACAGATGGGACAGAGGATCCAGTGACCTCCCCTCTCCTTGCAGTGGCTCCACAGGCCATGGTCTCCCAGCTGCTCCAGCGCTTGGAGGGATCTGTGGATTTCCAGGGGCTGGCAAATCCCAGTGTCCTGCTGGCCATGAACCTGGCTGGGGGGGACAGTGATGGTCACATCCACAAGTGGCTGCTCCAGGAGATCAAGGAGGAGGCGGTGAGGAGAGCCCAGAAAGGTAGGGAGGGAAAGGAGGGAAGGCACCAGCTCCAGGTTTCTGCCAATTCTTGGGGTGCCCAGCTGCTCTACGTTTGGCTATTTCTGTTGGCTAAATTTAGTGTAGTGGTTTAAGCAAGTTGGTTTTTTTTTTTTTTGCTGTGAGATAGGATTAGGAGAAAAAGGTAAAACAGGTTTAATTTAAAGGTAATCAGATTTATTAATACTTACTAAAAAGAAGAAAATAATTAAAATGAAATTTTAAAATACTTTTCCTCGCCCACAAACTGTTCACTTTTTTACAAATAACATAAAGAGATAAAACTTGTGATTTTTAGTTTTACTATTTTAAAAATAATCTTTTATTAGTTTTTTAGGGACAGGAGGCTTTTTTCAGTTTACTATGGTATTTCTCTCTACTGATAACTTAGAACAGTTTTCTTGTGGGTTTTAACTGTCACAAAAAAATCACCCAGAGAAAACCTGCTTTTGTGAAATCTCCACTTATCAGCAGTTTCCTAAGCTGCTTGTGGGCTATGTCTGCTTATTTAGGGTACCATTTAAGCATGCCTCTTCTAGTATAAAACAAGATTCTCTTCTTCCATCTCTAAAATCATCTTCATCTCAAAACTAGAGATCTCTTTCTTCTCTAAGAGTAAAGGACTTCATATCACTTTTCTTTTTCTGTTCAAAATTCTCCATTAAATTTTAATTATAGCAGTCTAGAAGCTAAAACTATGCATCCCCCTAAATAGCATTTATATGTTACAGGAAATAGTCTAGTCTCTATAGTTTTCACCTGAGAAGTCTAGCTAACAAGGCAACCCATCCTTCTTCCAATTAGTTTTTCACTTTCTCTCTATCTGACTTCTGTTTTTTGCTGTGTCTTCTCTACGTTTCACTCTGTCTTTTTTTTTTGTCTCTCTCTCAGGGAAAGTTAGAGCTCTGGAAGTTTGTGCTAAGAAAGAGTTAATTTTCTTTTGTCCAAGTCTTCTCTACCTCAGATGCGGCTTGGGGTGTTCAAATTTCAAGGCCGAGCCAGGGGGGAGGAAACTCACACTGAGAGATCGGAGCTCAGAGCCGCAGGACAGGCAGGAATCATAAACGCTATAAAATACCTCCTGCCCACCCCTCGGTGACAATCGGGCCTGTAGTTGGCAGACATCTCCCCCGGCCCAGCTGGTTCGGGGTAGGCTTTAAAATTAGCTGATGTCAAGCTGCAGCCTCTCCCTCCCCTGCCGGGAACCGATGGGGCCAAGGCCGGCTCCCCCCACAACGGGGGCGGGGAGTGGCGGGGCCTGGCCGGGCTGGGCAGCTCTGTGTGAGCCCCGGCTCGGTGTTGCTTATTGCCAAGCCATTAAAAAAAACGGGCTATTTCTCAAAATCTCCCGATATTAAACCCCATAAGTCCACAAAGACGTATCTCTTTCTAATTAGTTTGTCAAACTGTAACTTCCTGAAAAATCCCTTGCTAGCCAAACCACCACACCAGCCCAGCACAGCCCAGCTGCCCTCTTGTCCCCACAGACATGACCTCGGGACAGGTGGCCCTGCACGTCCTCGCCCTCCTCTCCTCCTGCCAGGATCCCCGGAGTGTCCA
The DNA here is from genome assembly GCA_024734555.1 of Trochalopteron elliotii. Lineage (NCBI taxonomy): Eukaryota > Metazoa > Chordata > Aves > Passeriformes > Leiothrichidae > Trochalopteron > Trochalopteron elliotii. The sequence continues at coordinate 180,492 of JANPWX010000448.1, read as the reverse complement.
TGCCCTGGAGCAGACCCTCGACCTGATCGGTGTCCTGGAGCAGAAAACAGATGAGGAGCTGGCCAAACTGGGTTTGCTGGGATCTGGGAGCCTGGGGGTGTCACTGTCCCCACACCCCTGTCATCTTGCCACTCTTTGCTTTCAGAGGCCGAGGGGGTTCCCAAAACTACCCTGTACAGCATAGGCCTGGACACCCTGGCCCTGTGCCTGGCTAAGGCGGGCGGTGCTCAAGGGCCATCGGTGGCCCTGGCCAGGGAGGTGCTGAGCCCTGAGAGCCACCTCTCCGTGGGTAAGGAACCCCTCTGCTCCCACATTCCCACTCCTGGGGTCTATCCTGAGCCTTGGCGGTGACTCCAGGGTCCCACAGACACCCGGGCCATGGTGGCACTGGCGCTGGCCTGCGTCCACAACTACACGGAGCTCCACGAAGTGCAGGAGCTGCTCTGGGAGGCACTTTCAACAGTGAGCAACAGCTTCCTGGATGAGCAGGAGGAGAAGAACGGCACGATTGGGAATATCTACAGCATGGGGCTGGCCCTGCAGGTAGGGGAGGTGCCAGGGGAGTGTGGTGTTATGGCCACCTGGTCCCATTCCCAGATGTGTCATTCCACCTGCCACCTGTTCCACAGGTGTTGGAGGCCACCAGGAAGTTTTACGCCCCTCGGGAGTGGGACTGTGCCCAGGCCTTCTCCGTGGTGTATGCCCACGACTACCAGCAGCCCATGGCCATTGCCCAGGTGCTGCCAGCCCTGGTGGGCAAGTCCTACCTGGATGCAGCTGGCCTGGACTGTGCTGCCACCAAGGATATGTCCCCAAGGCGACAGTCGCCCCTGTCCCCTCTGCTGGGGAGACGCGGTTTGCTCAGATGTACGCTGATCCCACCCAGAGCCCCCCACACCCCGCCGGGATGATGTTCCCACCCTGTGCCTGCTGGGAGGGTGCCAGGTGCTCACCCTGCTGCTCTCTCCCTGCACAGCCCCCATCCATGTGCATTACACCATCACCAACACGCTCCGAGGGCAACACTTCAACCACTCCACCTCAGTGACGGTCCCAAGAGGCTCCACTCTGCTCCAGGTGATGGAGGGGGCAGCAGCAGAGAACGCCGAAATCTTTAGGTGAGAGCCAGGGCAGCTTTGGGGGTGGGATTTGGCATTTCCCCAGCCAGGCCTGAGCCTCCTCAACTCTCCTGCAGCTTCACAACGGAGCAGACGTCCTGGGGTCCCTACGTGACCTCCATCCATGGGCTGGCTGGCAGCACAGAAGACAGGACCTACTGGCAGTTCCTCAGTGCTGGGAAACCCCTTGAGGAAGGTGGGGGAGAGGCCCAGGGATGGGGCAAGGGGGGGAGCCTGTGGTGGGGATCTCCACCTCCCAGCCTCACTCATCCCTCTCCCACAGGAGTTGGCACCTACAAACCACACAACGGGGAGCACATCCAGGCTGTCTTCAGCACCTACTGATGCCACCAAAACACCCAGGACCCCTCCATGGAGCAATAAAGTGCCATTCCAGCAGGTCCCTCNGCATCCACCATTCCATTATCTCCAGTAAATGTGGTTTTATCCCAGACATGAAACCAGTCAGACAGGAGCATCCTGTCTGGGAGCACATCCAGATGTCTTCAGCACCTACTGCTGCCAAGACACCCTGGGCCCCTCCATGGAGCAATAAAGTGCCATTCCAACATGTCCCCGTGTGTGTGCTCCTGGGAGAAAACACAGCTCACATCCCTTTTGTCTTCCTTCCAGCTTACTTCCATGAGCTCAGCTCCAGTCAGACAGGAGCATCCTGTCTGACTCAACCCATGGTAACGGTGCCACCCTCCAGGTCCTTCCGTGACCACACGGATAAACTGGCACCCTGTGGCAGTGCCACAGCTGGTGTGGGATATCAGCTGCTCCATTGGAGATGGCATTCCTGCCCTGTGCTACATGGGGTGTCCCGGGTACCCAGTCTGCCCCTCTCCCCCCTGCTAAATCCCATCTTGGTGCAGTTCTCCATCACCAACACACTCCATAGAAAACACTTCTGCTGGTCCACCTCAATGGTTTGGTTGTCTACTTTTAGTAGGATTCACAGGGTTCATTTTCTTTGCAGTGTGTGGCACAGCCCTGGGTTTGGATTCAAGATGGGAATGCTGTGGATAACACAAATGGTTTGGTGATTGGTGAGAAGAGCTTTTCCTCCTCCAGCACTTTGTAGTGCCCCATGAGACAATCCGTGTTTCCAGCTCTGTCCGCCAGGAGGTGAGACAATCATCCTCCTCCTCATTGCTGTGGTCCTACTTGGCTAAGAATCTTTCCATCTATTCTGCTCCAGAGGGCCACCAGTGTCCACATGGAGCCCCTCGCCCTTGGAAGCACTGGGATGAGGTGGGGCTGTGACGTCACACAGGTGTCCCTCCCGCAGCACTGTGACACCACAGTGTCCCAACAACAGGACACGTGCCACCATCCCTGGCTACCAGTGCAGCCACGATGGGACATGGATGGAGCCATGAGTTTCCTGCTCCCCACGCTGCTCCTGCTGGTGGCCGGCACGGCCGCCCTGCTGGCCGCCCGCATCTGGAAGGCGCGGCAGCGCCTCGGGAGCCGGGCCGGGGGCTCCCCCCTGGCTGAGGAGAGCCCTCCCCAGGGCCCGGCCGCCCCCGGGAGCCCCCCGTACATCCCCTGCGGCTGCGGCCCCGCCTGCACCCCCTGTGTGACAGCGGCCCGGGAGCTGCAGGGGCTGGTGACGCCGCTGTGGCCCGGGGTGTCCTTCCCGCAGGACTCGGAGATGTGGCAGCTGTTGTGGGCGGACCTGGAGCAGCTGCTGGAACAAGGACACCTGCCCTGCTGCGCCTCCTCCAGCTCCTCTGGGAGCCCCCGGCATTCCCAGAGCCAGCACACAGCGAGACCCTTGATGAGTCGGAAAACATCCGCCGCTGGAAAAGGCTCAGTCCTCCGCAGAACCCGACGCTTGTTGAGATCCTCCACCCTTCCAAGAATGTCCACCCCTCGGAAAGGCTCCTCCATTGCCATCCAGACCCTCTGTGACCCGTGCTGTGCTCCAACTGGAAGCTGGCCTGTTCCTGCCAAGAAGCAAGTGGAAGTGTCCTGGAGCCGCCGGTGCCCAATCCATGGCTCCCAGGATCCTGTGGTGGAGCCATCTGGGCAGACTCTCCGCATGCTGCTGGACAAGAGGCAAAGGCAGCTTCTCCCACCTCCAGGATGCTCCCTGGAGTTGGCTGTGAAGGAAAAGGATAAGGAAGATAGCAACATTGGGGATATTTATAGCGAAGGTCTCCACCCCTGCCAGAGCCTCCATGAGATCTGCTGGACTCCAGATGGAGGAACCCACATGGACAGGCCTCCCTGCTGCCTCAGAGCTGTGACATTCCACAGAACTCACCAGATCCCCATAGCCAGGAAAAGCCTGGAAACACAGCCGGGAGCCCGAGCCATTCCCGGAAAGCGCTCCCAGCAGCAGGAAGTGTTCCTGAGCCGCAGGTGCCCGATGCACGGCTCCCAGGACACTGCAGCAGTGCCACAGGAGAACACCCTCCGGGCAGCGCTGGACAAGCGGCTCCGGAGGGAACGGGAACACCCCCTGTTCAAGGGAACCCCTGGGAAATGGTTGTCACGGCTCAGGATGCGGATCATGGCAGCAGCTGGCACACTCCGCAGCCTTCTTTGTGCTGCATAAATTCGGGGTTTCCCCCAAAAGCTGTCTGAGAGCTCCCACTGTCCTGCTTTCCACTGGGAGAGGGTTCCTCACATGTTGGGTTTGGATTCAGGATGGGAATGCTGTGGGTAACACATGGGTCATGGTCCAGCCAGCCGGAAAACTGGGATGAAGAAGCCGAAAATCCATTTAATTAGAAATAAGAGGTGGAAAAGTATTCCAATCTCCCCGTGGGGAAACCACCCACAACTGAGAGCCTCAAATCACCCATGTCCTCTCTGATTGGCTCTGCTGGGTCCCTAACTTCCCACAGCATTTACTCCCGGGATAAAGAGTGGAACTGGAATTCATTAATAATAATGAATTCCATTAATCCATTAATTAATTGATAATTAATTATTATTAATAATTAATATTAATAATGATGAATCCATTAATTCATTAATAATAATGAATTCCATAATATCAGTGTAAGAAGCAGTGGGAATCTTCATTTGGAATGAGAAATGGGGGAAAAATGGAGTGAAATACCATGAAGCACCAGGTAGGGAGAGGGTGGTGGAAAAGCAGCTTTTAGAACTGGTAAATTTCCCAGACTTATTTCCAGATATTATTATTATTTTTAAATAATTTTTTATCCCTCCACCACAAAACCATTCCTGTACCTATGAAGATATTTGGAGATAAAAGAGGTACATTGAATTTAGAAACTTCAGGGGAAGAAAACAATTATGGATTGAAACATGTAAGAGAATCCACAGCGAGGAAACCTATATCCCAATTTCAGCAAGATTAAAGGATAATAAATATTAAATACTAATGTCCCCATAAAACAAGCCAGCTTCTCATTTTCCAAACTGGCAAAGAGAAGACTCACGGATTTCTGATGTCTATGAAGTATCCCAAGATCTCAAAATTGGAATTCTTTGTGTTCCAGACTGCATTTGGTTTGTTGGCTGTGATGGAATTCCCTCTAAAACTGGGATTTTCATTTAAAAACATGGTTTAAGCCACTTGTCTGGAGAAAGAGAAACAGTGTCTTTGTGTTCAAAGTTTATTCTGAAAACAAAACCCATCCTGTGGCTCTGACAAGCAAAAAAACTACAGAAAATACAGACTAAAATAAGAAGTAAAACGTTTTCATTCCCATCCTGGGACCTGTAAGTGTGTACAACACAGAAAAATGCCTCTGGAATTCAGGGACTGAAGAGGCTGCAGTTCTAGGCTTATGGATATTTTTATTTTTAAGCATTTCTAAGCAAATTTCAGGCTGGGAGAGCTGCAGTCTGCGCTCAGCTTCCCTTGGATTATGCGCTAAAAGTGGGTCAGGACACTGCTGGAATTGAGATCACAACTGGGTTTTGAATAAGGAGAGTGACCACAAAAAGGAAAGGAAAAACCTTAATGAACTCTCATTAAAGGGAGAACTTTACCTCATTACTTGAAGCCTCCTTCCCAATTCCAGCCTGCCTTCCACTCCTATCTTTCTAGTTTCTGCTTGCATCTACCTCTTCTGGGATGGATGGCACCAGGCTGAAATCTAGCTTGTCCTGAGTCTGCTCTGCAGCTGTTCAGCTTTGGAACTCTGAAATCTGGGAGTGTTTGTGTTCCTCTCTGCCGGCCTCATCTGTTCCTTCCCAGCACTAACACGCAGCACTGACACACAACTGCCATCAGTCTAAAACTCCTCATTAAGCCCCCTCCAAAAACCCCAATCCCAGAGGTCTGCGGGTGCCCATTTATTTTGCCTTTTGAGTCTTTGTGGCCGCGGCACTGTTGGGCTTGGAGTTGGTCTTGGCTTTCTTCTTGGCCGCTCCCTTGGGCTCCGGCTCCTTGCGCTTGGCCGAGGTGATGGATCCAGTGACCTTGAAGAAGTCGTCCAGCCGGCCCTGGGTGCTGCCCTGGCGGCTCTTGCTCAGCCTCCTGACGCCGTTGCGGATGCGCTCCTCGTTGAACTGCTTCTCCCCGCACATGAACTGCACCAGCTGCTCCTCGTCCGGCTCGCTCCACTTCAGCTCCACGGCCTCGGGATCGATCACGTCGGGCTCCAGGAAGAGCTTCTGGGCCTCCCTGTGCAGCCAGTTCTCAGGCAGAGGGTACTTCTTGGTGTCCAGCTGCTGCACGATCCTCTCGATGGATTTGTGCTCCCGCATCAGCTCCACGGCGCGCTTCGGCCCGATGCCGCGGATGCTGGCGCAGTAGTCGCAGCCCAGCAGGATGCACAGGTCCACAAACTGCTCCCAGGTCAGCTGCAGATCCTGCAGGATGCGGTTCAGGTGGAACTCCTGGATGGGCAGCTTCTTGGTCTCGCTGGCCGTGAGGTGCCGCATCAGCACGGGGCTGCCGAAGGTGAGGCAATCCATGTCCTCCGTGGCAGCGGCGTACACCTTCCCGGCCTTCACCAGGGCGGCACAGCTGGCCTCCGCCTCTCCGGGCGCCTCCACGTAGGGAATTCCCATCAGCGCCAGCAGCTTCTTGCACTCCTGCGTGTGCTGCGGGGTCACCTTGACCAGCCTCTTGCTGTACTTCTCGATGCTCTCCTCCTCCCCGGCCTCCTGCGCTTCCTGCAGCTGCCTCTCCGCCTCGGCCCGGCGCTCCGTGCGCTTGGCCAGCTCCCCGGATTTCAGCTGCGGGGGCTTCCCGTCGAACACGTACACCGGCTTGATGCCGTTCTCCACCATGCGGATGGTGCGGTAGAACATGCCCATCAGGTGGCTGGTGGTCTCGCCGTCGTCGTTCTGGAGCACGTCGGCCCCCTGCCTCACGGCGATCAGGAACTGGTAGATGCTCATGGAGGCATCGATGGCCACTTTCCGGCCAAAGTAGGACTTGATGTCGTTCTCCCGGATGGCCCCGGGAGCCACATCGGCGATAAGCTTGGCCAAGCCATGGATTCCCATCCTGGGGAAGGGAAAAAGGGGATGCTGGGAGTGGGGCTCTGCGTGAGGAACACTGGGTCGCCCGAGGAGGGGGAAGCAAAGAGGGCAGTGCTTCCCTAGCAAACCATCACTCCAAGGGCTGTGGCCTCTACTGGCAGCCCTTATCCCTCACCACCCCCCTCTCGGCCCAGCATTACTCCCCTTCCAACCTCTGCCCTTCCCACCCCAATCCCCCTCCCCAAAATTCGATTGTCTCCCCCATTACAACCATCCAGACCCCATCACCTTCCCGTTCTTATTTC
>JANPWX010000448.1:132363-173283 GCA_024734555.1 Trochalopteron elliotii | reverse complement strand
CCCGGAAAGGGCATGTCGCTCCCGCGCTCCGCCGCCGAGCCCGCCGGGAGCCGCCGCCAGCCAATGGGGAAGCGGCTCGCGCTCGCCGCGCCTCGTTCCCGCCCTCATTTCCACTTCCGGCGGCGGAGGAAGGCGGACGTGCGGCGGCGGCAGCGGAGCCGACGTGTCGCAGCAGGGACCGGCGACATGGTGAGGTCGGGGATGGTGGGGAAGGGCCGGGGGTGGCCACAGGGGGCCCGACCCGGTGGCGGCCCGGCCCCGCTCCGCTGAACGCTGCCGTGTCCCCGCAGGAGCTGGAGGCGATGAGCAGATACACGAGCCCGGTGAACCCGGCCGTGTTCCCGCACCTCACCGTGGTGCTGCTGGCCATCGGCATGTTCTTCACCGCCTGGTTCTTCGTGTATCCCCGTGGCTGAGGGTGCCGTCCCCTTTGCTGTGCCTCCTATTCCCGGATTATCGCCCTAATTCCCGCGGGCAGGGGAGCGGGTGGGGGTCTCCTCGCTTTGCTGCGCCTCTGTTATCACCTTAACCCCCGGCCTGGCAGCTACGAGGTGACATCCACCAAGTACACCCGGGACATCTACAAGGAGCTCCTGATCTCGCTGGTGGCCTCGCTCTTCATGGGCTTCGGCGTCCTCTTCCTGCTGCTCTGGGTCGGGATCTACGTCTGAGCCCCGCGGGGGCCTGGATGGGAGACTCGGGAAAGCTCTTTTTATATTTCTTTTATATTTCGATGAGAAAAAACGCCTGTAGCAGGTGTGGTCTGCGACAGGCAGTGACCCACAGGTGAATAAAAGTGGCACTGTGGCACAACTGCCTGGGGACTGCCGGTTTGTTGTTTGTTTGTTTTTTTTAACCTGGCTTTTCCAAAGGGCTTGGATAGAATTATGGGAAGTGTAAGGCTGGAAAAGCCCTCTAGGATCACCCAGTCCAACTACTCTTCCAGCACTGCCAAGGCCACTACTAACCTGTGTCTCCAAGTGCCACAGCCACATAGCTTTTAAATCCCTCCAGGGATGGGCACTCTACCTCTGAAACCCTTTCCATAAAGGAATTTTTCCTAATGCTCAACCTAAACCTCCCCTGGTGCAGCTTGATGCTGTTTCCTCTTGTCCTGTCACTTTCCCTGGGAGAACAGACCAATCCTCCCTGGCTGCACCCTCCTGTTACAGAGTTGAGGAGAGTGAAAAGGTCCCCCCTGAGCCTCCCTTTCTCCATATTGGCACAAGATCCAGGTATTTTGGGATATGCCCAGTGTTATCCCAGATTTCTTTGTGTGGTCACTCACAGGTGTTCCAGTGCCACCTTGTGTCCTGGTGCAGCCAGGCTGTGCAAAATAAATCCTAAATCTGCTTTTAAACCCTCAGCCTTCTTTGCTGTCACATTCCCTCACCCTTTTTTAATTTTTTTTTTTTGGGGGGGTGGGATGCTGTGCCTTTTCTCATCCCTAACCAGGAGTTTTGTGGTGCTGGATGTGCCCTTCATTAATTCCTGAATTAACTGCCTGGCCTAGAAACAAGGAACTGATGTATGTGTCTTTAAGGGGCAGATTGGAATTTCAGCCCACCTTTCAAACCATTCCACTTCCGAATCACAAATTCAAGCCCCAGTTTCCTGTTTGGGAAGGAATATTTCCTTGTGTGGACGTTTGGATCCTTCTGGATATGAGCCTGCCCTCTGACATGAGCAATGAGAGGTCAGAGGTAGGTTTTCCTTTTCCTTTCTTTCTCCTCTTTTGGTCTCTTCCTTTCTCCTTTTTTTCCCCTTCCTCCTTTTTTTGTCCTTCTGCTTTCGCTTTCTTTTTCCTTTTTCTCTTGTCCATTTAACCTCTTTTTCCCCCTCTTGATTTTTTTCTCCTCCTTCCTTCATTTTCCCTTCCTAATTTCTTTTCCCTTCTTCCTTTCTTTTTCCTCCTTCCTTTCTCCTTTTTATCCCCATTCCAAAGAGCCATGACTGGGCATATCCAGAAACTTTGACTGCCTAAAGACCAGGAATTTCCTCCATCCCACGGGCAGTTTTACAGCCACTCACCTGAGTTATTCCCTAGGAAGGGAGGAAAACACCAGGAGCCATCCTTGGATACAAAGCAGTATTTATATATTTTATTCATATGGGCACATTTACCTCCAGCATAAAACAAAGTCTAAATAAGCAAAACAAAACAAACAGACAACAACAACAACAAAAAAAAGAATCCGGGGAATCCGACGACTCAGCCCTCAAATTCAGCAAAATATAAATACAAATCAGGAAGAAAAGAGGGGAAACCACGCTTGTTCCCCAAAAAATAAAAACCAGGAATCAATAATAACCTGCTACAAATGCATCTCTAAGAACTGGCTGGCAAAATACAGTGATTAAAGCTGTGGCAGCAACATTTAAACCAACAAAATTAGTGCTTTACGTGGTGGTTTTTTTTTTCCTTAATTCTTCCAGTGGTGCCATAGTCTCTATTTACAGGCTTTAAGCTCCAACAGTAGGACAGAAGAGTTGGGAATTTGCTTTTGAAACAACTCCCAAACAGCCTCGTTCTCCACCCTTTTGTCTTCCTTCCTGCCAGGAATGTCTCTTTGCCGCTGGGTAGGGAGGGATTTCCCCCAAGCTGGAGAGGTCGGCTCAGAATTCCCTCGGTCCCAGGCAGGGAAAGGCCTGATTGTGAACTCTCTTGGTACTGATTGGGGACAGGGAAGGGGCAGAGATGCGTTTTGGGGGGGGGGAAATCCATGCAGACAGCTGTTTCCACAGGCCTGGAAGCAATTCCATGACTCCTTCATTTTATTCTTCTGGAACCCTTTGGAGCTCGTTGCTGCCTCGCTGGGAAAGCAGCCGATGGATGATTCTTATCATGGAATCCTGGAATGGTTTGGGTGGGAAGGGACCTTAAAGCCCATTCAGTCCCACTCCCTGCCATGGGCAGGGACACCTTCCACTAGGTCCAGGCAGCTCCAAACCCATCCAAGCTGTCCTAGAACACTTCCAGGGATGGAACATCCAAAACTTCTCTGGGCAACCTGTGCCCACTTTAAGACATAAGGTACTATTGACACTAAAAACTTCATCCTGAATCCCTGTCCTCTCCTGATCCCAGGGACTGCTGCCAGCTCCATGTGGGTAGGGCTGGCTTTGGCACTCCAGGAATTACCACATCCCACTTAAAGCACCCGGGGGCACCGTTTCTGAGGCAGCATTTGGGAATATATGTGGGGAAACGCTGTTCCCTGGGGCTGTTCCCTAAGGAAAAAGGCACTAGAGATGTTTCCAAGCCCTCAGGCACTTGGGTTTGTTGGGGATCTCCCTAAATCCCATGGCTGAGCATCCTGGGGACACCTGAGAGATCCCAACTCCTCCTGGGCCACCACTGATTGATTCCTTCCCTCAGGAGAGGGGTGGGATGTTTTGGGGTGTCTTGGCTGAGAGGGGGGGGTGGTGATTGCAGGCTCTGGCCCCCCCAACATTCCCTGTTTCCTCTTCCAGGGGCTTTTATCCCAGCTCAGCATCACTCACCTGAGGAAGGACATGCCAGCCTGGGCCACTGATTGCCAAGGGGACAATAAACCTGCCAAGGAAGTCACTTCCCAGTTTAAAACCAGGAAAAAACACTCAGGGCAGGTGGAGGGAAGAGCACTCAGCTACATCCAGATGTTTCCTTCTCAATTTCAGGGAAAAACAGGGAATCCTGCTGAGCATGGAGCCCCTCTGCTTGTGCACAGGTACTCCCAAGCCTTGGGGTGTCCTGTTGTCCCACTGAGCTTCCCAAAACTGGGTTTTCCAACTGCTTGGCTGCTGGGAATGCCCTGCCTGCCCACTATTCCCTGCTTTCCAGGATTCAGTGGATTTTAGTAACTATCATTCGGTGTTACCAGGCCTTGAAACCTCCCTACAAACAGTTTTTGGGGGGTAGATGCCAAATCCAAGTGACATCACCAGGAATTTCAGGGCTGCTTTGCTGGGATAAGCTCAGGAGGGGGATAATGGGAGATCAAACCAGACGTGCCCAGGAACCATCACTTTACCTGGTTAAAAATCCATCTCTTTTTCTGGAGCAGCTTTAGAGTGTCCTTAGGATCAGCATGTGGCATTCCCCCCTCACTTGTTTCCTCAGGGAAATCCATCTTGGAATAACCTGGAGGTGGCTGAGCCTCCAGGAACGCAGACAACTCCTTTGTAGCACAAGGAGCAGGATGGGGAGGAGGAAGCACAGGGAGCCACATGGCATTCCCACAAGGACACGTGGCTCAACGGGGCCAGAAGGAAATTCCTGGTTTTTTTACAGCTTAAACCCCACAAGAATTCAGTAGTTTAGCAAGTTAAGGACTTGTAACAGTAAAATATCCCAAATTCCCCCAGCACAGCTCTGGGAGGGCAGGGACAGCCTGCAGCTGCTGCCATCCCAACTTTTGGGAGAACACCACCCCTCTCTCCTGAGGCAGAGATCCTGCCTGGACACAGATCCTGGTGTTCCCAGGGACTCAGCCTTGCTCCACAGGGCACTCCAGGCTTTGCCAGTGCTGCACATCTGGGCAGAGGTTGGCACTGGCTCCAGAGCTGAGCAGGCAGCTCCGCACACACCGCTTCCAAGTGGATAAAAACGGATCCCACCACACCTAACGTGGGTAAGTCCCGGTCATTTGTCACCCCTGGCTTGGGGGACAGGTGTCCCCAGGTGTGGCATGGCCTCAGCAGCAGCTTGAATGGGGGGTTTTATCCATCCAGACCTGGATATCCCACGTGGATATGGGATTTGAGAGCACAAAGAGGAGGGGGGGTGACGTCAAAGCTGCTCCTTCTCCGGTTGTTCCTAGAGGAACGTGTCCATTGGCAGGTCTGGGAGTCTCTGAGAGGTCTGTGGGAAGTGGCCCTGGGCCAAGCAGAAGGAACAGCAACTCCAGTGTACGACTTCCAGTAGGTCCAGGCACAGCCATCCTTTCCAGGCCAAACTCCAGCATTTGGCTCTTGGAAAGGGCTCCAGTGTCGAAGCAATTCCAGTGTTGTGAAAGAACTGATGTGGGACATCTGGGAGCACCAGGATGGGGCTCCTGTCCATGGAAGGAGCATCCCCTCTGAGATGTGGCAGAGCCATCCACGCTCAGTCCGGTGTGATGCTTCCAAATGCAGCGTTGGAAGGGGAGGGGGAAGTGATGGAGGACACAAACATCCCCATAAGGGAAGCAGAGGGATGTGGGATGCTGGCAATCGGTGTGAGGTCCCCTCAGGAGCCACCACAGGGCCGCTGGTGGCTTTTTAGGTCCTGTGTGTGCTGAGCTTCAGTGTCTCCAGCCATCAGCATTCCAGCTCCGGAGCTGCCGCAGGACACGGGGATGAGGTGGGGCCGGGGGCCAGCGGAGCAGGGAATTCGGGAGGCTCCCAGTGGCACCAGTTCCCCTCCTGTCTCCGAGCAGAGGGCACTGGTGCTGCCAGGACTCACTCACAGAGCCAGTAGAACTGGAAGTAATAGTCAGTGAAGAGGTGTCCCAGCTGCTCCAGGGAAGTGCCGCAGTCGGCTCGGCCCTGGGAAATGGGAAAAGCAGCTTAAGAGAAGGGTGTGACTCCCAAGGGCGGAATTCTGCCCGGATTCTGCGCTGGGACTGGGACAGATCATCCTCCTACCACCCACAGGACTGGTGGGAAGCTCTTGGTGCTAAACCTGCATTTCCCACATTTCATAAATGTCACGTTTGTCTCCTTCCACGTGGCCCTGGAAGAGCTGCGGGTACTCACCGGCTGCGCCACTCGGAAGTGGTAGGAAAACTCCCGGAAGGAGAGCATCACCAGGGGCCAGCGGTGCGTGGTGTCCTGGGGGAGGAAGGGGAAGAGCTGGGATGAGATCAGGGATGAGCTTGGGGGATGTTCTCCAGGCTGGATCTGTGAGGAAATCCACAGCCTCGTGCCGTCAAGTGACCGCTCCATGGATGTTTCCTGGAGCACAAGTGGGATGAGGAAGGGCTCTGGCAGCTGGGAGGGCTCAGCCTGGAGGAAAGGAGGTTCCAGGAGGACATTCTGACTCTGCATAACTCCCTGACAGGAGAGGGCAGCCAGGTGGGATAAGGCACTGCTCCCAGGGAACAAAGTCCAGGATTAGGGGGAACGGCCTCAAGCTGTGCCAGGGGAGGTTTAAGTTGGATATTAAGGAAAATTCCTTCATGGGAAGGGCTGCCCAGGACAGCAGTGGAGTCCCCATTCCTGGAGGGATTTAAAAGCCGTGTGGATATGGCACTTGGGGACATGGTGGCCTTGGCAGTGCTGGGGGAATGGTTGGACTTCTCCAACCTCAGTGATTCCATGGGTATTTAGTGAGCTGTCCCCTTTTCCTACCTGTGCATCTGTGGAGTCAGAGGAGCTGTTCCTGCTCACAGCATCCTGGCACGGATCACTGGAGACAAGGCCACAAAGGGAGATGGACACAGCAGAGGAGGAGCTGGGAAGAGAGGACACCATGAGAGCCTGGAATGGGGAACGTGTCCCTTTCCCACGGAGACATTGTGGTCACATCAGCCACTCCAGGGGCTCCCAAAGGACACGATCCATGGGCACTCACTTCATCTCCAGGGTCAGGTTGGTGTTCACGGCCGTCTGCTGGCTCACAGGGATGCGGTAGCTGAAATTGCCAGTCCTGGGAACACACAGAGAGCATTAGATGTCACCAGGCTGTGGGAAGGCCAGCACAAGACTCAAAATCCCTGGCGGGCTGAGAACTCAGAGGGGAGAACTTCCCAACGTCCCAAGGACAAGCCCACCACCAAACACGAATCCTGAGGGAAAGCTGGGAGGCACCAGCTCCTCTTCCCATGGAGCAGCATGAGGTGATGGCAGGAAACATCCAAGAAAATCTTGGAAAAATTCCCAGATTTTCCTATTTGCTGCTCCCACAGTGCTGCTGCCACCAAAGTGCCACCAAGGTGCCACCAGCCAGCCCTTCCCAGCTCACCTGCAGGCATTGGCAGCGGCACAGTACTGGGAATGGATGGCCAGGTTGATCTCCAGGATCCGGATGGATTGCAGCACCGGGCTTGGGCCTGCCAGGGGAGAGAACAGGATGTTTAGGAACAGCAAAGGGTGGAAAAATCCCGAGAGCACAGGCTGGGAGGGAAAGAAGATGGGATCCACCTACCACCCGTGCCGGGCTGCTCCGTGCGGGGCCGCTCGCTCACCGGCTGCCGGAGGCTGCGCTGCTGCCGGGAGCTGCTGCGGGAGAGCGAGAGGTTGGAGATGTACTTGGATTTGCCCTGGATGTGGGAGAAGGGGGAGGAGGGGCTGGCATTGGGGCTGCCGAAGCTCTGAGACCTGTCAGGAGTCTTTGGCCACTTGGTGTAGGAGGCGGATTTCCCGGTGATGCCCCTGGATTTGGCTTTGATATTTGTCACCGGCAGGAGGGAGGGCTGGCTTTGGTCTGCGGAAAAACGGGAGAGAAGGTTGTGCTGAGAGGCAGAGAGAGGCTGGGAGCACTGGGATTGCCCTGTCCCCATGTCACCTCCTGATGCTTCCCAGGTTGCCCAGAGAAGCTGTGGCTGCCCCATCCCTGGAAGTGTTCCAGGCGGGGCTGGAGCAACCTGGGATAGCGGAAGGTTCCCTGCCCATGGCAGATGGGCTTTAAGGTCCCTCCTGACCCAAAGCATTCCAGGATTCTGTGTGTCCATTCCCTCTGTGCCTGATGGAGCTGGTGATGGAATGAGGAGGGAACGAGGTCAGACCTCAGGGTAGGGCTGCTCAGGTGAGCTGTGCCTGGTGTAGCTTCCCATCACTTTTTGCTGGCATCACGGGAAGCTCCAAATCCTTTCCAGTCCCCACATCCCTCTGGCAACAGGATCCAAACTGCACCACATGGGCAGATAAGAATATAAAGGACATATCCAAGGATAAGAATAGGAAGGGTATCAGCTATTAGAGAGCTTCCAAAGGAGTGGAATGAGGATGATGAGGGATCTGGAGGGAAGAGGGAGCTGGAACTGTTCATCCTGGAGGAGACTGAGACCTTTCTCACAAGGAGCAGGGCAGGGGACACGAGGTGACACAAACCTTGGAGATGTCCCAGCATTTCTGGGAATCTGGGCTGACCCTCACCTGTCCGGTTGGTGGCATGGGCAGGGCTGGTCTCCGAGGGGACAACAGAGGAGATGCCAGTGGGAGCAGCAGAGCAGCATGTGGAAAAACAGGGAGGGCTGAAACAGGCCAGCACACTGCCACCAGGAATGCCAAGGGCTACTCCATGCATCTCATCCGGGACTGCAGGGACACAGGGAATAAATAAGTCAAGGGATGGAAGAGGAGCAGCACTTGGTCTCCTGCAGCCCTTCCATGAAACCAGAGCCATCCCAATCCATCACCCACCATGCTCTGGGGGGGTCCTGCTGCCAGCCCTGTTGGATGCAGCCGTGGATCGCACTGTCTGCGTCTTGTCAATGTTCTGGCTTGACCTGGAATGCAGGAAAAGATGCTGGAAACCTCCTGGATGTGGGCAATGGGGTCACTTGTAGGTGGGGAGAAAAGTGGCTGCAGCAGGAGGATGGGAAGAGGGAGATGGAGTAAGTGGAGATGTGGAGGAGAACAAAGTGATCTGGGAAAGGCAGGAGAAAAGCACATGAGCCACGAAGACAGCAAGGAGAGCTCAGAAATTCCACAGGGAATCGTATGGCTGTTCTGTGTCTGGCAGAGAAAAGTCCCAGCTGGGACTCTGAACTCTGTAACATCCTGTAACATGCTGGAACAGGGCATACATTGACTCCCATCAGGAATCTCCCAGGGGGATTTTAGGTGCTTGGGAATCAACAGGCTCCAAGCTCCCATCATTCCCTAAGGAATGTGCCCCATACCCCTTGAAGACAGACTGTTCCTCACTTTGTTCCTTAGAAACACACACAATCCCTCCCTGCCAATTTATCCCATGGAATTCCAGGTGTTTTACTGCAGCTATCCAGGACCTGAGCTGAGGACACCACAGACATCTCCTGAGGGTAAGGGAGATGGGCAAGGGAGGGAATTCTTCTCCCAGGTCTGCAGAACAAGGAGCACTTCTGGACACCTGTGTCCACGTCTTACCTGTCCTGAGCATCGCTCCAGGTTTCTGTGGGATTGACAGAGCTCCACTCATTTAGAGGAATGAAAAAAACCACTTTGTCATCTCCAAGATTTGTCTGATTAGAGAGATTTCTTTTCCAGGTGAAAGGAGACTCAACGCCAGTCTCCCAAAGGGAATGTGGGCACAAGCCTCTGTGGAGCTTCATCTTCATCCCAACCTAAATCCAACCCTTAATCCCTCATGTTCCTCCACTGCCTCATCCCTTTTCCTTACACAGCTTTATCTTGCTCCTGTTCTCCCTGCAGGATGCAATTTCTTTATTTAACCTCTAATTAACTGATTTTTCCACCTCCTACTCCTAATATCCCTTCCCTGACAAGATTCATAACCCTTCCTACTGGAATCCCACTGGAAGTTCTCACATCCCTTTCTCCGTTTTTAGCTTCTTTCATGGTGCAGGAAAAAAAAAAGAGGAATTAAGACAAGGGAAGAAGGAATTAAGTAAGGAAATAATGAAACAGTCACATACCGTGGACACAGAGCAACTGGAATTCCGGGACCCCCGTGCCGTAAGAGGGCCAGGAGACAGGCAGTGGGTACAGCAAAGGAGCTACAGGACAGTGCAGGGAGACAGGGAGAACAGGAAAGTGGGAAGATGACCAGGAGGACAGGGAATGAAAGAGGAGATGGAAGATAATGGGAAGGAAAAGACAAAAATGGGGAAATTTGCGACAAAGTGGAAGGGAAATGGGTTGGATGAGAGATGGAAAGGAGGAGAGGAGCGAGAAAAATAGGAGAGGGAAAAGAGAGGGAGAAAAAGAGACTCATTATCAGGTTACACGAGCTCCCAAAGCTGATCCAGCCCTGCTGCACCAGCGGGATGAGGCTGTTTTAGTCCAGCTGCAGGCATCCAAGGAGGATTCAGCACATCCTATAGCAGGACATTCTCTTTTCCTTCTCTATTCCACACTTCTTGCTCCAGATAATTCAACCGCTGTCAGACTGGGATGTGTGGCTGTGCTTGGCAGGGTTTGCAGCTCTGGGATTGTGCTCAGTGATCCCAGTTTCTGTGCTCCAGCCTCTCCCAGGTGAGCTCATCCCTCCCTCCCAGTGATTCCTGAAATACCCACCCATCGATGTCCACGAGATCCTCCTCGCTGCGCAGGCTCAGCACGTAGAGCGTGGACATGGACACCACGCTGGAAAAGAGAGAAGGAAGGGATGAGGAGGAGCAGGGATCAAGGATACAGCATGGGATCAATCCACTTCCACAGGATTCCAGCCCAGGAGAGATGGATACCCCATCACTGGAAGCGTTCAAGGCCAGTTGGTGCAACCTGGGATAGTGGAAGTTCCCAGCTCATGGCAGGGGGTTGGAACCAGATAATCTTTAAGGTCTCTCCCAACCCAAAGCATTCCAGGACTCTCTGGTAGAAGCCAGAGACCCACAGCCCCTCCCTGCACATTCCATGGATGGCACGGTCCCAATGGATGAGCAGGAGGGAGCTGATGCAGAAGCCCAGGAGTGGGATCTCACCTGAATGCCATGATGATGACCAGGGCAATGATGGTGCCCTGAAGGAAGCGCTGGCTGATGCAGGCCTGCTCCGGGACAACCGATGGAGACTGTGAGGGAAAAAAATCCTGGATCAGCTCAGGACCCTCTGGATCAGCTCAGCTCCCTCACTGCTCTGGTCACTGCATGTATCATCCCCAGCCCATCCTGAGCTCTCTTCCTACCTCCCTGAAAATCCTGAACTCCTCAAGTTTGGAAGTCATTTAATATCTCCATTAGGAGACAGAAAGGGAAAACTGAGGTTGGAAAAGTCCTCTAGAGGATGATGGAGTCCAACCCTTCCCCCAGCACTGCCAATGTCACCACTAATCCATGTCCCCAAGTGCCACATCCACAGGTTTTTAAATCCCACCAGCAACAGGAACTCCATCACTGGAGCCTGTTCCAGTGCCTGACAGCCCTTTCCATGAAGAAGTTTTCCCTAATATCCAGCCTAGCCCTCCCCTGGCACAACCTGAGCCCATTTCCTCTCGGATAAGGCAGGGAGGAGAGCCCAATCTCCTGGCTCCAACCTCCTTCCAGGGATCTGTGGACAGTGAGGTTCCCCCTGATCCTCCTTTTCTCCAGGCTGAGCCTTCTCTGCTCCCAGTGCTGCTCCTTTGGGATCCATCCCTTACCTTGCTGGCAACTTTGTGGGGTCTCTTTTTGTGGGGCACACTTCCTGCCCGGCTGAACTGGCTCCCAGTTTGGCTGCAAGGAGAAAGGAGGAATGGAGCAGAGCTGGGCAGGGATAGCTCTCCAAGCCATTCCCAGGCAAAAAGGGGATTTTCTGGGATGGAAAAGACCTCTTTGTGGTGGGACAGTCACAAACCCTTTTGGTGCTTTTCCCCAAAACCAGCATAAGCGGGGTCAGGATAGAGGTTTTGGAAGCATGGGGAACTCTTTGCTATGAGAAAGCCACTGACTTTAGGGAAACATGGAGACCATTTCATCCTGGCTGTTGTTGGGCTGGTCCTGTGGGAATTCCAAACCTCCCCAGGCTCAGCTCTTTAAATCCACTCCAGGCCAAGTGACACGAGCCAACATCCCACTCCTTCCTCACTCCCTGTTCCCTATCTGAGCTGCCCCTTGGAGCTTCCTGGGATGAAAGGGGATATTCCCTGTGTCTCCATGGGTACCTGAAGGCTCCAGAGCTCACAGTTGACTTCATGCTGTCCAGCCTCTTGAGCTTGGCCAGCTTGTGGCTCCACCTTTCCAGCTCATCGATCCGTGTCTCCAGGTTATCCGTGAGCTTGCACAGCTCCTTCACAGCTCCCACGTTCTCCATGAAGATCCGCTCCTACCAGGGGATCAAGGCCAGCAGGCTGAGGCACACCTGCATCTGGATGACCCATGCCCTCCATGTGTGCCCTGGGAGACTGTCCACTCGATTCCCAAAGCAGCAACCAGGCTGCCACAGGTTGGGAAAGGTCAGGAAACCAGGTGCTCCAGGGTTATCCTGACATAAGCACCTTATCTTATCTAGGAAGGGGAGATTAGGACTGGGAGCCTCCCTGCAGGAAGCTGCCAACAAGGAGCCCTTCCCGAGGGAGATGCTGCCAAATTTCACCAGCATCAGGCTGGCTCCTCCCTGCTCCCACCCAGGGCTGCTCCCGACTTCTGGAAGATCAGCCAGGTCTGAAACTCATCTGGGTGCATTTCCCTCTTCCATATCCAGCTCCATGATTCCCTCAAGCCAGGTTCCCCAGCCTCCTGGCTGCCACCAACCTTGTTCACCACCAGGAAGTTCTCCAGGGTTTTCCCATTGGAAAAGACCAGGTCCCCAGTGTCCTTCACAGCTTCTGGGAGGATCTCCTTCACTTCCTGAGCAATGACACCTGTGTGCAGATGGAACAGTGGGATGGGATCATCCTGCACCCCCTGGACAATCCAAGAGTGACACCAAGGTGTCCCTTCCTCATTCCAAGCTGTGCAGGGGTCCTTGCAGACCATCCCAGAGGATGGTCAGACAAGGCAGCTCCCCAAATTCTATGGATAGGGACCATCACCCCACCATAGTGTACTTGGAGAAACCTTCTCCCTGTGGGAAGTGCCACCTTCTCTCCCACTCACTAAAGAGGGAATTTCATTAGATTCCTTAATTTGGGAGGTTAGAAGGGCCCTCTTGCCCACCTCACACCTGGGGGGCTGCCCTGATATACAGCTGGGTACAGCCCCTGGGAAAGGCAGGGAATTCCTGTGGGACATTCCTGTGTCAGAGGCGTATTCCTGTGGGACATTCCTATCTTACAGGTGTATTCCCATGGGATGTACCTGTCTCAGAGGTGCTGTCAATGCCCACTGTGGCTGCAAACTCGGGTTTGTAGTTGTAGTGCACCAGCCTCATCCTGGAGATCCGCTTCAGCTGCTCCGTGGTGTCCACCTGGGACAAGACAGGCACACAGAATTCCCAATGGGATATTGCTTCTCAAATCCCCACCACTCTGTGTCCAAGCAGGACAACTCACTATGGGAATTCCTTTGGGAAATAGCCCTGAACCCTGCTCTGAGCAGCCATAAGGACAAACACTGGGGCTAATGTCCAGGTCAGGACAAGATCCTTGGATAGGGAAATCAGGAGACTGAGTCTCCTTGCAGAACCAGACACACAGGGAAGAGACAGTTCCCAAAAGTAGGTGACAGGATTATATCCAGCTTTTCTGGACAGGCAAGTTCAGCTGAGAGGAATTCAGAGCAGAGCCAAGCCTCTCACCCAGGCTCTGGCAAGGCCCAGTGTGGCACCTGGCACATTGACTGTTTTTCCACTCGTTTTCCACCTTTTTCCCACTGTTTGCTACTTCTGGCTAACACTGGAAGAGTCAATATTCCCTAAGACACGGCAGACTGGCTGTACTTGGGACAGAAGGAATTCTAAGGCACTTCCCATCCACTCTACAGCCATAGGATCATGGAATATCCCGAGCTGGAAGGGACCCACAAGAATCACTGGAGTTCTTCAGACTCCTGGTGACTCCAAGCCCACCCTGCTTTCCAGGTCCTCACCTCCTGGATGTCCTCTTTCACTCGGACATCCGAAGGGTGCATCAGGGACCCCATGACCTTCACATTTCCGTGGACCACCAGGGCTTCATCCGGGCGGTCCGTGTTGATTCCCACCCGGCCGTGGTGGAACACCGTGTCCGGGAGCTGCGCCCGCTGCCACAGCACGTCACTGTCACTCTCAAACTGCCCCGGGTTGGAAGCCTGGGGAGAAATGGGAAAACAGGGACTGACTGAAGGGCAGGGAGGGGAAGGCTGGGAAGCAGAGATAGGGAAGGTTAGCCCTTCCTGCTTCTCTCCCTAAAGGAATATCCTTGGTTCCTTCAGCTATCATCCCAGCCATCGGCATTCCAGCCACTGAGGACATCAGGAAACCAAGTGACATGGATGACACTCCTGGCTCCCAAATTCAGAGCTTTCCAGGCTGCCTGCAATTCCCTGAAACTCTGTGCTGGGCATCCTGGAAGCTGCCTAATCCATTGTGGACTTCTTGCCTGAGGTTACTGTTTAGGTTTTACTAATGGCTTTCATGTTTTGGAGCTGAGGGCTCCAGCAAAACCCTGGGAGAGCCTGGGAATGGTGCCTTTCTTTTCCTACTCCTCTGCCTCCTTAGGACATGAAAAGGTGATGTTCTGAGAAAGTGCCCAATTCTCCTGCATCTTCTTGTTCCTGCTGCAGAGTTCCAACCACACTTTTCCCTCATTCCCAACAATTCTACTGAGCACTGATCCCATTTGAGAATAGGATTCCTTCCTTATCCTGTAACAGGTTCTTGAACCAGGCATGGAAAGTCTGAAGCCAGAACCCAAGCGTGGACAGGGAAAGCTACAAGCAAGGCAGGGAGAGTTTGGAGGAGGTGGGAAAGGTGGGAAATCAAGTTTGGAAAAGACCTCTAAGAACATCAAGAGCACCACCACCTCATTCACCACTAAACCACCACCCCACGTGCCACATCCACACATTTTTTGAATGTGTGGAATGTGGGAAACAGCCCAGGATGGTGCAGCAGAGGAGCGTGGGGACAGAGGGAGGAGACAGGGATTTACCCGTACGATGATCCGCTCAGAGATGTGGGCTGCCAGCGTGTAGTTCTGGTTCTGGGCATGTGCCTGCAGGGCCACCACCAGCATGAAGTACCTGCAGAGGGACACAGCTCAGGGACACATCCTATGCTGGGAAAAGCTGGATCTCCATCCCCTCTGGAGCACTGGGCACCACGGTGAGTTCACAGCATCCCCTCTCCTTGTGCTGGGTGTCCCCAACCCCTCCCAGAGCAGGGACGCCCTTCTGGCATCCACAACCCAGGCCAGCCACTCTGCCCAGCCCAGGGACAGGCAGATCCACAGCATTCTCAGGATGCTCTGGAGGAGGCCCCCGTGTCCTCCCTCACCTCTGGTCTGGGTTGGGTTTGCCTTTTTTCCTCATGTTGTTGGCCGTGGTCTCGCTGAAGTGCAGCCGCCCCACAGTGACCTTGGTGACCTGCTCTGGGGGCAGGTTCACCCTGGAAGGAAGGGAGAACAAAGGAATGAGTGAGCATGGTGGTGATCTGGAAATGGTGCCTATCTTTTCCCACTCCTCTCCTATCTCTTCCTTCCTTAGGTAGGAAGTACATGGTTTTCCTGCACGTGGAGGCCTTGGACCCAACAACACTTCCCTCATTCCCAACTGGACACTGCTCCAATCTTGGGACCTGCAACACATTCTTCATGCTCTGAGGAACCAGGTATGAAAAGGCTGGAGCCACAACCTGGAGAGGAGGGCTTTTTTGGGAACAGCCATCTCCTGACCTGCTTCACCATGGCAGGTCTATGAACTGGGCACAGAGCAGGGTTGGGAATGCAGAGAGGAAAACAGGAGAAAACTGGAGAGTGTGACACCCACACAGTGGAGTGGGAAACCTCCAACACCACCATCTCCCCACCTTCTCCTGCTGTTGCTCATTCCCTGGAAACACAGGATGGTCATTCCCACATGGATATACTCACGTGACGGGGTTGAAGGGCCGTTTGCTGCGGTCTGACTGCGACTGCTCGATGTTGATGGACTGGTTCAAGGCCTCCAGCTGGAGAGAAGGATTTGGGAATGTGGTACAGAGCACAGAGACTTTCCCCTTCCCAGCTCTCTGCCAATCCTTCCATGACTGGGTACACCCAACTCCAAACACCCAGCCTGAGTGTGGGCATTGTCCAAGTGTCAAAAAAGTTGAGGGTGGAAGGATCTTCCCAAAGTGCTTTTATCCCTCCGGAGTCAAAGGTGAGTGGGAATCAATCCTGAAGATAGCCAGACTGAGCCCATCTTAGGACTTGTATCTCAATTGCCTCAGGGGATGTTTAGATTGGGTATTAGGGAAAATTCCTTCCTGGAAAGGGTGGTCAGACATTGAAACAGGCTGCCCAGGGCAGCTGTAGAGTCACCGTTCCTAGAGAGATTTAAAAGCTGTGTGGATGTGGCACCTGGGGATCTGGATTAGTGGTGGCTGTGGCAGTGCTGGGGGAAGGGCTGGACTCCACGATCCTGACCAATTCCATGACTGTGTGATCCCACACATTCCTCTACTACAAGACAAGGTGGCGTTACCTGTTCCCAGCCACCTCCCAAGCCCTCTTCTCCCAGCTGGATCCACCGTGATCCCTCAGCTCCCGCTTACCTTCACTCCGTGCAGCTTCAGGTAGAAGCATTCCAAGGGTTTCAGCCCCTCGGGGGTCTTCACATACTTGGGATCACCGAGCATCCCGATGTACACGGTGACCTGGAAGTGGTTCTTCTTCTGGCACACGAAGGCGTCGTCCCCCACGGAGAAGTTGAAGCCCTTGTCGGCATCCACGCGGTACGTGAGCATCGGGCTGGGAAGAGGGGGAAGGTGAGACCAGGAGTTTCCCACAGAAACTGTGGATATCCCCATCCCTGAGAGTGTTCCATGCCAGGCTGGATGGAGCTTGGAGCAGCCTGGGCTAGTGCAAACCCATCCCTGCTCATGGATCATCACTGGATGATCAATAAGGTCCCTTCCAACCCACATCATTCTACAGCTCTTCCCATTCAGCTGGGAATGAACATGGAGATCCCAAGTTCCAAAGTCTGTCCAAAGCCTGGAGCATCCCTTTAACGTGACTCATTGGGAGAAGCAGCTCAGACTGACCCACACCTTGTGGCATTCCCAATTCTACCAGGCTGTGCCCCTGTATCCCAAATTCCTGCTGAAATCACAACCACCTGCTCCAGCTGCTGTGGAAAAGCTTCCAGCTCCCAGCGGACAGCTCTGGAGGATGAGGAGGAGGAGGAGAGGGAGGAGGAGGGGTCCTGGCTGCTCCATGAACACACACCAGCTGGAAAGGTTTAATCTACATCTCCTTAATGGGCTGGTTTCCATGGGAATCAGGAAAATATGCGGCCTTTGCAGTGAGTCCATTTTCCTCACCATCCACAAAGCCCAGTCCTGGGCTGGTGGGCCCTCAGAAGGGGGGAAGGAGCTGCCTCTCATCCCACAGAACACCCAAATCCCATTGTTTTTAATTAAGGAACAAGGCATGAGGTAAAAGGAGAGCTCAGCCCAGCCTTGCATCCCAGGTTTAGAAATTATGGAGTACTTTCCCCCCCAAAATCAAACTATTTCTGACTTCCACCTCCAGAAAGACTGGAGCAACGGGATGGGAGGTGGACAGACTGACAGTAAAGAATGTGGCAGAACTCAGGAGATTCTGGGAAGCAGGAGATAGGGATTCTTCACTGGTATCCCTCCTTTTTTTCTGGAATAAAACCATTCCCCAGTGCAATCACCTGAGGAGCTCATGTGGATGACAGCTGGGGGTGATTCCAGGCTGCCATGAGTAATTCTGGGATGGCCACGAGGAACTACTCACTCCTTACACCCCAGGGAGCTGGGAATGCTGTGCTGTGCTCCAGACACAAACCAGGCGGTGGGAGCAGAGCACTACCTTAGCCCAGAGGCACGAGAGGAATTCCCCAACCTCCTCCCAGCCTCAGCCCTGGATTCTCCATCTGGATATTCCTGACTGGGACACGCAGCTGAAGCTGACCCAAGCACCCTCATCCCAAGGGTGGCAAAGCCATCCCTGACTGTTTTAATGGCTCCTGAGTATTCACCACTCTTCCCACTGTTTTTAACTGGCAAAACCAAGGAGAGGGAGGGTCTGTCCGAACTCCTAAGCTATGGATGCTTCCCAAATGGGAAAACTGATGGCTGCTAAATGTGTGCTGGTGGAGGGGAGACAGGCAGGCTACCCCTCCTCTCCTGGAAATTCCAGGTCTTTCACAATCCCCTTCCAGAGGCTCATTTTAACTGATTTTCCCACTTTCCCAATGGCTGTGGCTGGTGCATCCCCCAAATCAGGATCCCTGCACTGGGACTGACCAGAGAGGAGAAGCTGCTTTCCACACTGGCTTTTCCAGGAAGAGTGCAGAGGCCAAAGGGCAAAGTGTCAGGAATAAAAGGTCTGGGGTCAAATGGATTATTTGATCCCAAACATGCCCACTGACAGGGGTGGATTAAGGCAGGACAGAAGGGCAGGATCAGAGGAGGTTTTTCCCAATCCCGCAGAGAACTGTACTGGGATTTGGCCAGAGCAGGATGACACAGGGATGCTCATGCTCCCCCATTTCTCCCTCCCTTTCTTCCAGGTTTCCCCATACCTAAACCACTCTTAAGACATAATATTGAGACACCCCTAATCCAAAGACATTCCCTAATTCCATGCATTCCCTGATTTCTTTTGCTTCCAGGATACAAACTCCCTTTCAGCTGAGCAGCAGGACACTGTGATCTCTCCCACACGACCCCCCCTGTGTGTCCATACTGTGTATTCCCTTCAGCTTCCCGGGACACATCCATGATCCATCCACCAGCATCCCGTATCACACACCCCAAAACACATCCAGGAGGTCTGGACCACATCCCAGTGGTTTCCATTCCCTTGGTGAGATCCAGGATGTGCAGCACAGCCGAGTTTGGAGCTGTTTATCTGGACACTTTTAACAGCCAAGGGGTGCAACCCCAAAGCCCCAGGATTAGCCCCTGGAGAGCACCAGTTTGCTAGATGGGAAAAGAACAGCAGCTTCCCAGTTTCCCAGTTCCAAAGCCCTGGCCTCAGCATGGGGATGTTTCCATGAAAGGCTGCACTATTCCCAGCTGCTTTCCCTCAAACTGGGAGGAGGAGGAGGGAGCGGGAATTTATCGGAGCTCGCTGTCAGGGAGATGAATGGCTCCTTCTCCCAGGAGTAAATTAGGGAATTGCCCAGTTCCAGGCCTCTTTGGCTCCGCTGCTGGAAACCAACTCATCCCTGGAAAAGTTCACCCAGTCTAAAACCACAAAATCAGAGCAAAAGGCCAAAACAATTCTATGTTATCCATAAAATTAATCCAGGGATTTCTGTCTCCTTCAACAACACAGATTCCTTGGCAAAACCTGAGACACGAGCCTGGAATGAAACCTAATCCCTACCCCATCCCCTTATGGAACTTAATTTTTTGTGTGCAAAGGGAGGAAAACATGGAATAGCATTAATTGTATTTTTTGCCCTGTAATCGTTCCCAAAAATCTGGTAAGAACCTGGACAGCTTCCCATGCTCTCCCTCCTTCACCTCCTTCCTGGACTCTTTTCTTAGGATCAAGAGTAGGAAAAAATCAGATAATTCAGATGATTCACATTCCTGAGGCCGTGAAAAGGTTTTGGGCACCTGGATCACAGGGAACTCAAAGAGCACATCGAGACTGGGGACAGCTTCCAGCAGAAACCAGACTGGGAATGGCTGCTCCTTGGCAGTTAAATAGGGGGAACAATTATGGATCTGGATGTAGATGCTGCTGGTTTGCTGAGGACACCCAAAAGCAGAAAGGAAGGAGACAATTTCCTCTTGCCAAATTTGAATTAACCTACTTTAAAAATGCCATTATAGGAGCAAGGAAAGAGGGAATTTTTTTTGTGTGTGTGTGTGTGTGTTTGTCATAGATTATCCCAGGAAACTGATGCACCAGGAGAATGAAGGGATATTCCATTTAAAAAGAGATGTAGGTCCACCTTGCAGAGGAGCAGGAAGAGGCCCCTGAGGTAACGTGGAGCTAAAAATTAATTAATCAACCTTTAACCCTTAATTCCACTCAAATCCAGCGCCACAACAAAGCCCACGTGGCCTCCTCAAATCTCCACGGCGTCACCCCAATGGAATTTATTCCTTACACAACAGGATGACGACCTCAGTGCTCCAGGAGTGGGTTTGCTCTGGCTTTTACCCTAAATTCTGAAAGCAGGAATTAGGGGAGTGATCCCAAGATCCAAAGAGCAGGGCTGGTTTTGTAGAGGTTCTTCAGCAACTCCTCAGAAAATATCATATCTCTGCCAATCCACCTGGGGACATCAGGGTGCATGGAAAATCTCTGGAACTGGGATAGAAATGCCTGGAAATGGCCCAGGACAAACTGTGATGTGTTTGGGATGGAAAATCATTCTCCCAGAGTAGCAAGCAGCAAGAAGGAGAAGGGAGGCTGCAAAACCAAAGGATAAGAGGTGACGTGTCCAGACAGAAGTCAGAGGAGGTGGCAGTGGAATTCCTGCACATGGAAGAGGCATTTGGGGAAGAGGATCCAAGGGAGATGCTCAGCTTTCCCCATCCCACCATCCAAAGGGAGAAAAGTGGTGGTGGAGAGCAGGGAAAGGTGCAGGATAGCTTTGGAACTGCTGATATTTTTTAATGGAAATGTCTTGGTAAACCAGAAGGAATTGTCTTCCCAAATTATCCCTCTCCTGTTGTGGGGTGGGAAAACAGCCACAGAGTCCAAAAGAGGCAACCAGCTCCAACAGAGAACTCCCTGCCCTGGCACCACCATGAAAGATGGGATAAAGACTGGATGAGCAGATTTGTGTGGGAAAGCTGGGACTCTGCCCCTACTCTTGGAGCTCTTGGCTCCCATTCCCAGGCAAAGTGTGATCCTAGTCCCAGGTTGTCCAGAGGCACTGGAGCATTCCCTGCTCCATGTCCCCCACAAGACCCCAGCTGGCTGTGTGGGAAGAGGAGAGAGGGAATTGGGAGGGAACAGAGGGTCCCTGAGAGGTTTCTGGAAGGCATCCCACTGCTTGCCAGCTCTTTGTCACCTCCCAGGAATGCAGGGAGGATCCAGAGTGGTTTCCTCCTGAGCACTCCTCCTTCCCCGTGTGCTGCCTCCACCCTCTGCTGCCCCAATTCCCAGCCCACCTTCCCATTCTCTCTTCCCTGTCTTGGTCATCCCAGCTTTCCTCTCTGGCCTGTCCACCACTTCCTAGATTTCCTAAAGCCCTTCCCTTTCTTTCCTTCCTCCTCTGCCCCCCACAACCACTCCCACTCCAGCTGCTTTCCATGCTGCTCAAGCTGTCCTGAAATGGCTCTGGATGACCTCCAGCCACCCACACTAGGAATTCCCAATCCTAAATTTACAGTCCAGGATCCTGGTAAACCTAGGGAGGGGGAAGAGGTGCTGCTTGTCCCAACTTCCCTCAGGACAAGGCCAGATTTGCCAATGAAGCCCTCCATGGTGAGCAAGGTCTGAGTGGCTGCGGAACTGCCACCAAAGCTGCTGAAACGCCTTCTGCTATTCCTTAATTATCCATAAAAAGTGTGGAGAAGTAACAATCCCAGCAGGAAAGGGGCAGTGGGGAGCATTACTTCCCACAAAGCCCAGCCCAGGGAGATCCTTATCCCACATTTCAAGTGAGATCCTCCCAACCCCAGTGGCTTGCCACTTGCACGAGGGATGTGAATCCCACTTTTTCCAGCGGCGAAGGAATTACTCACAGCTCCTTGTAGTTGGCATCGTACAGAGTTGCCCACTTGTTCTGCTGGTGTGGCTGCCACTTGATGGACTGGAAGTTGGGGTCCAGGTAGGAGCCGTTCAGGCTGTCATTATCCTGAATCAGCCCTGTGGAGGAGGTTGGAATGGATTAAATCCCGATTTTACTCACTGGGCTGAGTATCCAGAGGGGTGGGAGCCTAAGGAGGCGACTGGCACTGCCTGAAGCTTCTTCCCTCCTGACTGCCAGGACAGCACCAGATCCAGGCCAGGGGTGAATCCCACAGCTTGGCAACCTCTGGCAACCACCTTCCCCTTCCTCCCATGCCCCTGGCCCGGCGGGAGCAGGGCTGGAATTCCAGGGATAATGGGGGTACCTGGTGAGAGTGCGCCCGGCTGGTGCCAGGGAGGAGTCTGGACACGATCGGGATTGAGCGGCACGGATCCCATTCCTGGCTCCTGCTTGATCAGCCCGTTGAGCATCTGGGCATTGAGGGTGTTGGGGGGGGACTCGGAGTGTTTCCGCTTCTTGGCGGGATGCACCGGGAGGCTGTGGATGCACCGGAATGCTCAGCAGGGAACGGAGAGTCGGGAGCTGACAATCCCACAACCCCCTNCCGCTGCAGGCCGGGAAAGTGGGAATTGTGCTGTGGCTGGAGGGGGTGAGGGGGTGGGGGGGGTGGGGGGGGGGGACCCTGGAGGTGAGGGGGTGGAGGAGGAGGCGGTGGAGGAGGAGGAGGGTGCTCCAGGCGGGAAGGGGGAGTCATGTGACACATATTTTCGGGAGTCATGGTCCGGAGGAGGTGAGGATCTGGAAAGGGAGAAAGAGCCAAAGGAGTGTCCATTAGGAGTGTCCTGATCCCAGGCCCAGCACTGACCCAGTTGTCTTGGATTCCCAGGCTGGATGAGGCTTGGAACAACGTGGGCTAGGTAGAAAGTGTCCCTGCCCATGGCAGGGGATTTGGAATGGGATGAGCCTTAAGGTACTTTTCCAACAAAACCATTGCAGGATTCTATCATTCCACAGGACAAAGAGAGAAGAGACAATGGAATGACCTGAATGCCCCCAGGACTTCAGGGAGCATTTCTGAGGGGACATTTTAAACATCTTAACTGAAACCAACAGGAGACTTTGATCCCTGAATTTAAATAAATAAAAAAGGAACATTCAAATGCAATCCACCTTTTTCCTCCTCCATTTGGAATAGGATTCCATAATTAAGAGTGGATTTGACTACACCAGCAGCAAAAGAAATGTTTGGGGTGTGGAGGGACATGCAAATCCATGTCCCTTCCTGCTCTGCTCCTCATCACCTCAACATTCCAGATCCACTCCCTTCCATGGGCAGGGATATCTTCCACTCTCCCAGGTTGCTCCAAGCCGGCCCTGAACATTTCCAGGGATGAGGCAGCCACATCTCCTCTGAAAAATCCATTCCAGGGCCTCACTGCCCTCACAGGGAAGAATTCCTTCCCAGTCCCATCTAACCCTGCCCTCTGGCAGTGGGAAGCCATTCCCCCTTTCCAGGCATTCCATGCCCTTGTCCAAAGTCCCTCTCCAGCCTCCTTTCTCTTCACCAGGACAAAGCCCATCTGTTTTTCCAGCCTTTCCTTGACATTTGCATCAACCTGTGCTTTCAGGTGTCCCCACAGGACACCACAATCCTAGCAGGAAGGAGGGACTGACTCCTGGGACATGAGGAAACTGTGGGGCAGGAAGGGACAGTAACTTTGTTTTAAATGCAAGACAAAGCTTCTTCATGCTCCAATATGGAAAACTGGATGGAAAACGCATCCAGGGACTGGCCAAGCTGGGCACAGCCTCTGGAAAGACTGAGAGGGATGGCAGGGAAGGATCTGTTGGATCTTTCCAGGCTGAGCTGGATGGACTTTGGCCTCAGAACACCCAGGCAGGGGCTGAGTAACGAGGCCAAAGCGCTTGACCAGGAATGGGAAAACTCCTCCCATTGGAAGGTTTGGAAAACTGGAATGTGTTTGCACTGGGTCCTCCTGCTGAAGGCTGCCAGGGCAGGGCTGCTTCCACCCATCCTGCCCCCTTCCAAGGTTTTCTTCTTCCTGCTGGGACCTCTCAGTGCCTTTTCCACACACATGGAACCGGATTCCTCCTTCCAGGCTCAATTCCC
This sequence comes from Trochalopteron elliotii, assembly GCA_024734555.1. Taxonomy (NCBI): domain Eukaryota; kingdom Metazoa; phylum Chordata; class Aves; order Passeriformes; family Leiothrichidae; genus Trochalopteron; species Trochalopteron elliotii. The sequence continues at coordinate 149,793 of JANPWX010000448.1, read as the reverse complement.
AGGCCAGCCTTCCTTTGGGAGCTGCTCAGGGACAGCCCAGCCAAGGATAGGCAAGTGATGTGCTTGCCCAAGGCATTCCCAAATCCAGGGAAAATCACCTCCAGGAATGTGATCCCAGTTTTGTGGGTGCCCTCCGGAGCCTCCAACTGAGCCCCGAGCACTCCAAGGCCGCTCTCCCCATGGTGAGCAACCCGGCCTCTTTGTTATATTTAAGGAAGGGCCAGGAGGAATTCCAGGGATTTTTTTTAGCAAGATAAACAGAACTCTTGACCTCTTCCATGAAAAAAAAAAAAAAAAAAAAAAAAGCAGCAGGCACTGTTCCCGGTGGGGAACTGGGCTGGAGCCTGGGGAAGAGGGTGCTCCTGCCGAGGGGGAAGGGAGACCAGAACAACCTTCCCTCCTTCCTTCCCAAGGAGTTTTTCCATGGAAGAACAGTGAAGGTCACCAGAGGGACCAAACAACCCTCGGTGGCTTTCCTGGGGGAAGCCAGCGACCCTGGAGGGGGGTCTCATCCCCTTGTGCCGTTTCAGTGGGAGCATAAAATCCTCAGGATCAGCTGGAGGGGAGGGAAAGGCTGGGAAGGAACTTACTGGAGAATGGCGGGTTCATGGCTGCTTCCCAGGGCCGGGTTCCATGTCAGGGGCGCGCTCCCGCTCCGTGTTCCCGAGGCAGAGGGCAGGACGAGGGGGATGGAAAGCTCCACATCCCACCCCGCCACGATCCCCCTGAGCCCACAGATTCCCACCACAGACTCGGTGCCCGTGGATTCTGGATCCCCCACCACGGATCCCGTGGCCGTGGATTCCCAGCTCGCCTTCTGTGCCGGTCCCTCTCCCCTTTCCCAAAGCCGGGAGCGGAACAATGGGCGAAAGCCGAGGGATATTTACTAACTGATAATCTCCCCACGTAGTGCAGCCGCCTGTTTTCTCCCGGCTGATAAAGACTGCAGAGCCAACCACTTTCACGGAATAAAGAGGGGGTGGATGCTGGATTTGGGGTTTGGATTAGGATTTTTTTTCTCCTCCCCCTTCTCCCTTTTGGAAGCACTTACCGTTCACCTGCTGAGGGGAGTAGGCTTCCGATCCGGAATCCGGGGGAGAGTCCGGCAAAGTGCTGTGGAGCAATGGGAAAAAGAGAAGGGAAAGGAATTTTAATCCAGTTTCCAGCACAACCAAGAGGTCCAAGTGGATCCAAGGACCCTTCAGGGATCTGGCAGGGAATGCCAGGAGCACCTGCAGCAGATCCTGGACACCCTGAGTGTGTCCAGCTGGGATTGCCATGGCTGTCACTGTTTCCACTGGAGCTCAGGAATAGGGATGTTTTGTTGAGCTGACAGTGAGAATTCCAGGGAAAAGAAGCCAGATGGAAAATCTCCTATCTGCTTCCCATGGAAATGTCACTGATCAGGTGGAANGTACTTCCCTCATCCTCCACTTTCCCTCAGAGCACCTTTCCATCATTCCCTTCCTATGCCTGGCTGGAGCATCTATTCCCAGCCTTATTTCCAGGCTCCTTGCCATGTGGGATCTGAGTTCAAACTGTATTTCCTGTGGATTTATCAGGGTTTATGCACCAGCAAGCCAAGTCTTGGCCAGTAATAAAAGGGAACAGCAAAATCCAAGCAATCCAGGAGGCTGGAAAAGGTGGACAGTGCAGAATTCCCTCAGGGAGGCAGCGTGGATGTGCCCAGTCCAAGGGAAGGGTTTGCTGGCATCCACCACGTTGTCCCTGAGCACATGATGAGATGCTTGGGCCAGGAAGTGGACTCCACTATCCTTGTGTGTCCCTTCCAGGATATCCCATGGTTTTCCACTGGAAAAAGCCTGGCACAAGGGGGAGTCATTCTGGGATGCTGAGGGAATGCTGCCATCAAAGCTGATCCAGTTCAGCTACATCCAAACAAAGTTTCCACCTCTGACAGCGAGCTGTGATCCTTACTCATGACATCCTGCAGAATTCCAGATGCACCCAGAAGAAAAGGGCATAACAAGGCATCACTTCATGCTTTTGATTCCCCCTAAGCTCCAGGTATCCTTCTGGGATCACTGCAAGGGAAAACCCCCTGGTCTGGGAATAAAAGAAAGGCAGATTTTTTTCTTTTAGCTTTCTGGGATGTCTTTCTGAGTTCATCCAAAGGATGAAAGTCATTGGCTGAGTGTTCCCAAATTTGGGAATCCCCACGTTGTGCTTGCTGGCAACACTAGAGGGCACAAGGCAGAGGAAGAAGAGCCAGTCCTGGAGCCATCCTGGCCTCACTGTCCTTGCATCCATAATCCCATGGGAGAAGGCTGTCCAGGGCCACCATCACCTAAAGATCCAGGCTGGAGCACAGCCCAGCACCTTGGGAGGTTGCTCTTCCCATCCTTCCATCCCAGAGAGCAGGAACCACATCTTTTCTGCTCTTGGGAACAACTCTCCAGTTGGGTCCTTCAGCAATCCTGAAACCTGCCTTTCCTCTTCCTCAGGGCTGGTTGAAAAGGACACATCCATCTCAGATCCATCTTTTCCTTTTCTGGAGCAGAGCATCTACAACATTAGGCCATGAGAAGAACATCCTTCTGCCCAGTGTATCAAACTATCCTCTGGGATAGCCATGGCAACATCCCAGAGACTGAATCCCATCCCAGAGACTGAATTTTGTCTTGTTCCACTTTATTCTGTGCTTAAAAAAATGCTCCAATGTTCTTCCACCTGTAGATGTCCAGCACAGCTATCCAGAACTGTACGATGGTGTCAGGGATTTTCCCAAAAAAAGCTTTTGGGAAGCTTCAGGAAGCTCCACTTGTCCAAAACCAAGGACTTACACGACGCTGCCACCCGTCACAGCTCCGTGGGACCCTCCAGGTGCCACCAGCCTGGAGGAACTTCCCTCCCAGCTCCCACCCTTATCCCACCACCCCATCCCCACTCACCCAGGGGCGTAGGATGCCTTGGGCTCTGATTTGATTGGAGGGACCACGTTGTTCAGGCAGTGTCCGCCCAGGAAGCCCTTGGGCACCACCATGCCATTGTTGTTGTTGCAGTTGAGGTGAGCTCCGTAGGCGGCTCCCCCGCAGGGACTGGCCAGGAGAGGGGCATGCCGGATGGGGAGCTGGCTGCTGGAGGGAGGGAGGTGGAGGGGAGTGCTGGGAGAGGGATTGCTCACGCTGCTGATGGAGCTGGAGGGAGGAGCAGGAATGCCGGCGGAGCTGGAGGGCTGGGGGTGCGTGTAGCTGGTGGGAGCAGGGATCTCAGGGAAGCAGCTGAGGGAGAAAACAGGGAAAAACATCAGGGGAATTGATCGGTGGGACTGATGGAAGAGTCCAAAATCCACCCAGGAAGTTTTAAAGGGCCCAGGACAGCGACCTCAAGGAATGTGTAGATCCAGCAGGATCTGCTCGCCGTGCTCCAGCTTTACGGACCAGCTGTGCCAAAGATCCCACTCCCACCCTGCTCCCCAGATTCCCTTGGTGTTCTCCAGGTCTGCTCCGTCCTCCTTCCCAAAATCAGCACACACAGGGACATCCTTCCCTTCTCCACACTCATGTAGTCCTGGGGATTTCACCTGAGCTCCCAGTGCTCAGAAAAGAAAAGTGTTTATGGTGCCCTTGGGGGGACAAAGAGAGGGAACAAAAAAGACTGGGAAAACTCAAAGGTAAGAAGGCAGGAAGAGACAGGAGAAAGGGCTGGGAAGGATAAAGGAGAAAAGAGCAATCCAGGAAGACTCTGGAACAGCAGAGGTGATTCCTAAATGACTCCTCAAATTTCAAACTGCTCAACAGGGTTCCAGAGAAGCTGTGGCTGCCCCATCCCTGGAAGTGTTCCAGGACAGGCTAGGCAGGGCTTGGAGCAACCTGGGATAGTAGTGGAAGGTTTCCTGCCGATGGCAGGGGTGGAACTCAACGAGTTTTAAGGCTCCTTCCCACCCAAACCATTCCAGGATTCTGTGATCTCTCCATGGAGAATCACAAGGCACACCACCATTCCTGCTGTGGAGCAAGGGAAGCACTTACATCTCTGGAGAGTCTTCCTTGCTGATGTACTCTTCCAGGATGCTGGTGTCGATGTTGGAAGGTTCCAGAGCTCCATTAATGTCGTGGCCTGGAGGGAAGAGAAGGTGGAAGCAGGAGCTGGGAGAAGGACAGGAAAGGGCCATGGAAACACCACCAGACCCTTGTGTAGTCAAGGAACTGATCTGAGATCATGGAATCGTGGAATGGGTTGGAACAGACCTTAAGGATCATCTCATTCCAACCCCCTGCCACAGGCAGGGATGCCTCAGTAGATCCCTGGGAATTGCCAGCTGTCCATACCCACTGCATCCTGACGTAAAGCCTCATCCCAGGAGATGGGGCACATGGGACAAGCCAGGGCAGGGACACAGATACATGGTGGGGACAAGATCCTTTGGGATTCCTTCCAACTCAGGACACTCTATGATTCCCTTTGGACCCTTTGCAGAACACACTGGAATTTCTCCACCACAGCTCTGGATCAGCTCCCGACCTTCCTCCCTCTCCTCTGCTCCACGGACAGATGGTGGATTTCCCTGTCCACTCTCCAGAGGGCTCCTCCTCCCCTCCCTGCCCTGTTCCAGGGAAGCTGGGCAGGGTTTTGTTGACAGAAAATCCTTCCTTTATCTGTCTCTCCCAAGTGGGAGTCCAAAGCCAGCCCACAGTGCCAAAGGCACTGCCAAGAAAATGGAAGAGAAGCTCCAACTCCCCCCGCCCCGATAAGGAAGCCAGAGAAAGACCATCCTGAAAGAAAGACCCCACGTGCAAGCCCAGGAGAAGCCCCTGAGCCCCTGGATCCCCCAGGTTCCCAGGAAAGGTCACCCGCTGATCCGCAAAGGCCGGCCCGGGGGGCTCCAGCCCACCCTGGCCAATTGCAGCTCTCCCTCTGCAAATCCCCTTCATACCAAGACAGGCAAATCGGCAGAAATAAATCCAGCTAGGAATTCTGCCAAGCGGACAGGGTGTGTGTGGATACAGGCATCTCTGCCTTAGAAACCTTGGCTGGAGATGGGGGAAAACCCTGGGTAACTGCTCATTTTTGGGAGATCTCTGTGGCAGAGCCCAGGGACCTGGGGGACAGGGTGAGGATGTTCTTCCATCCTTGGGAATGAACACAGGATCCATCTGGAGCAGGGACACACAATGCTGTTTCCAGGGAGCACTGAGGTGAGGAGAGGACGGAGCAGGCAGAGCCTCTGGGATCTCCAGCTGTGCCAGCACCTCCAGTATGGATTTGCAGATCCCAGGGGAGCACAGGGGTGGCTTCTGTCCCTCCACTGTGACAGCCACATCCTGTTCTGAAGTTCCTGGGATGTGGGAGCTCCCCGCTCTTGTCCTCAGAGCTCACTGATGGACATCGGTGTGTCCCTCACTCATCCCCTAAGGATTTCTGCCATAGCCTGCTCCCAACACTTCACCACAAACACATCTCCCAAGGCACCTCTCCAAGCCCTCACCATGGTCCCGTAACATCCCCAAAACCTCCTGCCAGGTGGGTGGGAATCAATCCCCCCTGTGCTCCGCTGCCTGCCGCTTAGCCAAAAAACCACAGAGCTGTAAATCACAGGATGCCTTTGGCAAATACCCATCCCAAAGGCCATCAGGAAACTTGTCTTCATCCCAAATTTTGACACTGGGATCCACAATCAAAGCAGCAAAAAGGGCACTTGGCCAATTTTTGTGACTCAGACTGTCCAAGCAAAGTCCAACCCCAGCTGGTTTCCCGAACACCTCCAAACTCCAGAAGCTACTCTGTGGTGGTAGAGGAGCCCAGGAACCCTCCAGGAAGGAGAAGCCCTCTCTAGACAGTAGGATGCTGTGTTTCCCAGTTTTCTGAGGGTGCTGAGGCCCTGCCACAGGCTGCCCAGAGAAGCTGTGGCTGCCCCATCCCTGAAAGTGTTCCAGGCCAGGTTGGATGGGGCTTGGAGCAACCTGGGATAGTGGAAGGTGTCCCTGCCCATGGGAAGAGGGTGGAACTGGATGAGCTTTATAGTCCTTCCAACCTAAACCATTCCAAGATTAATTTGCTTCCTTGAAGTCACCTTGAGGAGGGCGAGATAAGCCCAGTGACGTGAGAGGTGCGTCAGGGCTGGAGAGGGAATGTGGCTGCCCACCAGAAATCAGGGACCTTCCTCTGCTCCAGGACACTGGGATTTGCACAAATCCAGGGATATCAGGGCAGGGACAAAGAATGTCCCACCGCCCGGAGCTTCCATGCAGCCTGGCTCTTACCAAAGCCAGCTTAGGTGATTAATTAAAAGCTAATACTGCTCCATAGTCACGAGATCCCAATGGCACTGGCATTCCCTCCCCCTCCCAAGTGGGGATTAGGGGGAAGCCACCAAGGAGGGAAGCTCAACACCCACATGGCTCTGCACGGGACAGGCTCCCAAATCTCATCCCAGCAGAGAAAGATGGAGGAGCCCAGGGAAGCACTGAGCTCATCCATCCCAAACCTGCCAGGTCCCTACTTCCCGTCCTCCTCCTGTCCCTGGCATTGTCACCCTCTCTCCCACCATGTCACTGCTCCAATTTCCAACCTTTCTCTGGGAAAAGAGCCATGGCAATCCCAAAAAAAAACCCAACTCTGCCTGAAGAACAAGAAGTTAAAATCCTCAGCACCCTTCTCGTGAGCGGAGCTGGGCGGGCTGAGGCCCCTGGACGTGTGAGAATGTCAGGAATCCCAATGTTTGGACTGGTTTTCTCTGCCTTCCCCAAGCCTCCAAACACACTCCACATCCCCACGGAGGTGCTTCCCACCCTGATGCCTCCTCCCTGCTCCAACTGGCTCTGTCCCCTCCTGGTGGCACTTTCCTGGGTCCTTGTCCCAGTTTTGGGCACACAGGGCCATAGGGCCTTGGAAAGAGTTAACAGAGCCTGGCCTCCGTGAACTGTCATATTTACAGGTCTGAGGGATTTAACCCGGAATTTTCCTGGAGTGATAGGCTGAGAAGTTTATGGAATTTCTATTTATAACAGTCCCCCCCTCCCTCTTCAATTCCTACTCTGTTGCCTGTCTTCAAATCACCCCTAATCCTGCCTGGGTCACCTGGGGGTGGGAGGAAGGGAGAGAACTGGAGAACTTCATCCCGGGATGCGCTAACACGAACCAGATGTGGGAAGCTGGAGATGACGACGAGGTCAGCACTCCACAGGGGCTGGGGAACATCAGCCAGGGGTGGGGGGACACCAGGGAGGAGGAGAAGGAGGAGGAGAAGAGGCTGTGCCAAGCCCAGAGCTTCCCAGTGCCATTGGAGCCACGCACGGGAGAACTTTCAGGGAGAACTGAGGCACGGATCAACCTGGGAGGGATCAAATAGCCAAACTGATTCAGGGTGGAATGGGATCAGGAGATCCCAGAAGCTTCTGGTTCCACGTGATCCCTCTCCTAATGGTCCTCCAGCACGTGCTGGAGCAGCAGTGGGATAAATGGCTGAGCAGGACATGAAGCTTTACCAGGAATGACCCGGGATGCCACAGCAGTGCCAGTGCCTGGCGAGGCAGAGAGCCCCGGCACATCCCCGGGCTCATCCCTGTGTCCGTGCACCAGGGCTTGGTTGTGCAATCCTCAAGGCAGGCTGCAGCATCGGCACATTCCCGGGGCCCCGCGCCGCTCCTCACCCCCTTCTCCCTCCTCTCCCTCCTGCCGTGTTTATCCTTCGGCCCGGGGGGATTGGCTGCCGGCCTGGCCGCGAGCACCAGGAATCCGGGCCGTGGCAAACAAACCAAACACCGCCTAAGCCCGGGCAGCCGCAGGGCCAGCGCTCGGCTGCCGAGCTTCTCCCCATCCTGGAGGGCTCTGCCACGCAGGGAGGAGCCGCTCCAGCTGGGAATAGCATCCCTCCCATGCCTGCCACCTCAGCAAACCCGGAGAGACTTGGGCTGCACACCTGGACACTGCTGCTTCTGTAAGGAACAGCGGGATGATGTCCCCATTGCCTCATGTGCACGACCCTGGGCTGCTTCCATCCCCTCTGGTGACCCTGGAGGAGCCCCTGGCTCCCCCTGGATCCTGGTCCAGCATTCCTGCTTAATTAATGCCCTTTATTACCTGACTGGGATGATAACCAGCCCCCAAACGGGGCGCCTGTAACCAGAGCAGGACACGGAGCCAGCGCTCCCACAGCTCCCCAAAGACCACCCCAGAGCAAAGTCCCAGCTGTCCAAGGCACTTCCAGGGCATCCCAGGCCTTCCCTGTGATGGGGCTTTTCCCAGCCCCTCCTCATCTCATTACTGTCATCCTTTTCTCCCCTCAGGAATACTATCCTTGAGAAGTTTCTCTTGGATTAGGACACTTTTTGTCCCTACACATCCCAACCCGGCCCATGTCCCTTCCTATCATAAAAGGTGGGACTGTCCCAGGCAATGCTGAGGCTCATCCACCCCCTGTGTCCCATCCTGGGGACATTCCCTATCCAGCCCATCCCCAAGGACAGCCCTGTCCTTCCAAAGCAAAGGAGCAGCTCCTGCATCCCCTGTTCATAACGAGGCAAAAAACACAAGGTCCAAATTCCAACTAATTCCACACCAAAAACACAGCCAAGGATGAGCTCTGGGATCTGTGGGATAAGATGCCAAGGAAAACACCAAAGGACTTGGGGGTTCATGAGAATTTGGCTGTCATGGAATTAAAATCAACTAATCAACCGAGCAATGGGTACGGGCTTGGAAGAGACACGTCCCTCCAAACCTCCATGGAGGGGCCAGGACTGTTCCCAGCCCACCTGCACCTGACCCCCTCCTCCCTGGGAGTTCTTGGTGAGCTCCCAGCCAACATCCCTGTTCCCAAATCCAACCCCTCTGCATTCCTAGAGAAACCATCCCATGGCCAGGCAGGGCAAGATGCAGGGAAAGCAGTGACCAGGGATAGGGATACAGGACAGTGGGATTTAGCCAAACCCCCAGAATTAGGGAGCAATTAGGGAGCATTTAGCCAAACCCCCAGATTTAGGGAGAAAAGAGCATTTTACAGGATGTCCTGGAAGACCCAGGAGCAACAACCTGGGTACACAGTGAGCCAGCTCCAGAGGCAAAACACTTGGAATAATTAACTGGCCTGATGGGAAGTACAACCACACCCACGGCACGGGGTTGGAACTGGCTGATCTTTAAGGTACTTTCCAACCCAAACCATTCCAGGATTCCCTGAATACCCAGTGTCCAGAGAGAGCTGCATCTCCCTGTTCCCTGGAGAGCTCTCTCTGCTCCTACAAAATCCCACAACTCCTTAGCTTACATTCACAGGTTAACATACTTGGCAAAAGCACCATTGGATGAGGGGGACAAGGCCCTGGGAAACACCTAAAACTCAGGGATAAGGGGATAACACCCTCCATTCCCCATTCCCAAGAGGACAAGGTGTTGGTGGGAGACATCCCAAGGCACAGGAAGTGCAAGGAGCCAGAGGAAACTATCCTGCTGTGCCATAGCAGGCCATGGGCATGTTCCTCGGAAAGCTCTGCAGGGAAAGGAGGCAGAAAGGATGATCCTCCCTCCCAAACTTCCCCGAGCTCTCCCCCTGAGCACCTTCTCCCCTCCAACCCTCCTGGAATTTCCCCCCATCTCCCATCTCCCCTCGCCAGTGCCCTTCTCCCTCCTGCATCCCTTTCTCCTGGCAGCTCCCCACCCTTGTCCTGGCCTTTCCCCCGCCCTTGCCAGCTGTGAACCTTGGCATGGATGGAGCCATTGTCCTGGGAGAACGGGGGCCCAGGGGGAGGAGGGGAAGGTGTGAGAGGGGACACAGAGGCGCGTTTGTCCCTGTCCCCGCGGCCGTCAATGCCGCGCTTGTCCATTCATGCTCTCCGAGGGCAGGAACAGCAGCTCCATTTGGGAGGCTCCAAGGTGCCTGCCCAGGGGGCCACATTGCCCTGTTTGTTTGGAGACAACGCCTTTATCTCCCTGCCCGGGATGAGGGTGTTGGAGCAGGGACAACAGGACCGGAGGAGGACACTTCATCTGGCGGCTCCCGCTGCACGCGGCCGGGGCCTCATCCCTGGGGACAACAGGGATGGGGAAAAGCTCCTGAGGGATCCCTTCTGCTGAGGTGCCTCACCTGACCCTGTTTTATCCACATTGCAACTTTGGGGGGACAGGAGGGACGTTTTCCAGAGGATAACACAACCTGGATGAGCTCCTGGACACTGCCGTGGTGGTGAAGGTCCATATCCACATCCCACACCATTCCCATAGAGTGAATTATTGCCAGAAGGGATAAAAAAAGTGATAATATAATTAGCAGCTACATACCAGCACCAAGAAGAGACTCGATCCAGCTGCCCAGAGCCTTCCCATGCTCAGCAGTGACCAGGAGAGGGAATACTCAGGGAAGCACAAGGAGTTGATGGCAGATCTTGAGCTGTGATCCCACTGCTCTTCTACTTCCAAGGAAAGAACCCAGGGGCGCAGTCCTTGGACACTGACCTTGCTGCAGGGCAACACTGTGGCTCTGGAAAGGCTCTTAGGGAATCTGGAGATCCAGGATGAGCCACGACCAGCCCAATTCTAAGACATCCACACCACACACACAGGGAACACAGGATAACTCAGGATTTGGAGAGGTGCTGCCTCTCCTGGAAACACCTCCAGCTCAAAACAATCCTTAGGGAGGGAGATTAAGAACGGAACAGCACCAGGACACAGGAGCAGAGGCAGCCAAGCATCGCCGGGAACACCGTGTCCAGATCGGACACATCATTCCCTCCCTCCCAGCTGGGAGGCACCAAGGTCTGTCCAGGCTGGACAACCTCCAGAGGAGACTGGGAAGAAAAAGCAGAGCCATTTATCTAGATGGGACTTTTTCCAGGGCTTGGGAAGGGCCATCCCAAGTTTTGTGCAACCACCACGGATCTTTCACAAGGAGGAGCACTGGGTCACCAGGGTTTTCCTGCTGCTCACACCGTTGGGACCTTTGCTCCAGAGCTGTCTCCCAAGAAAATCACAAGGGGTGTCAAAAGGCTCCTCAGCCACGTGGTAAAAAGCTCCCAAGGAGGATCCCACTTTTCCCAGGATGTAACATGACCTATAGAAATGGGACAGGTCCAGGGCTGTCATTTCTGTCTCCATGATCCCATGGCAGGGGGCAGAATGGAATGGTCTTTAAGGTCCCTTCCAAACCAAACCACTTCAGGATTCTACATAATTGAACTCATTACTGAAACCCCAAAGTTCCCTAGGGATTACTGCCATGCTGGGTATTCCTACATCCACTTTTTACAGTGAACTGAGTTGTCTTTTTTTTTTTAAAAAAAAAAAACCCTTGTTTGCCTTTTCTGACCAACTCTGAGCCATCCTGGAACATATTTCCTGCTCCAGGGATTTAGCAAACACTTCCCAGACAATACAGCCGAGATACCAAACGTGCTGCTTGGATCCCATCCATCCCTCACGCTCCGTGGGTGTTCCTGGGATCACTTCAAAGTGCTGGGCTGGCTGGAGAGGCCCAAATCCAGAGGGAAGGTTCCTGGCACGCTGCTTGAGGATGTGCCAGGGGACAAGAGGATGAGGAGGTCACTTGGGAAGGTGGGAATGAGCCGTCTCCAAATTAAATACCAGGCACAAGGATTTTCCTAGCAGAGACCTCCAAGAAAGGGACTGGGTCAAAAACATTCCACGGGGATCTTCTTGGTCTCCACAACTCCCTGACAGGAGCCAGGTGGGGGTCAGGCTCTGCTCACAAGGAACACAAGACAGGACAAAAGGAAATGGCCTCAAATTGCACCAGGGGAGGTTTAGGTTGGATATTAGGGAAAATTCCTTCATGGAAAGGGTTGTAAAGCACTGGAACAGGCTCCAGTGGTGGAGTCCCCATCCCTGGAGGGATTTAAAATCTATGTGGATGTGGCACTTGGGGACATGGGATAGCAGTGGTCTTGGTAGAGTCAGGGGGATGGTTGGACTGGATGATCCCAGGAGGCTTTTCCAACCTAAATAACTCCACAATTCCATGATCTCTGCTCATGTGGGGTGAAAGAAACTCCCAGGATTCCTGGCACCTTGTTTCTCTTCAATCACCTCTGCAAGGGATTATTCAGACACAGGAAAGGAAGAGGTGGCAAAGCCCTTTTCTCCTGGCAAAACTGGGATGGTGACCTCAATCTCATGGATAAACTCTCTCTGGCAGTGGGAAAAAGCCTTTAGAGCCCATCCCTGCTGCAACACAACCAGCAGTGAGGGAAAAACACCTTAACGACATGAGAATGGGAAATGGTTTAACTCCATGATCCTGCACAGTTTTCCAACTTAAACCCAACTGTTTACAGGTTGGAAATCCTGTAAAAATCCCTCCCAGTGACCATTCCTGACCTGTTGTACCCACAGATGCCCTCTGGATGTCCAGAGCCACACTACGTGTGCTTAAAAACCAGGAAGTAGGACAGGTCCCTACCTTGACATTCCACAGCCCATCCTGTTGTACTGGGTTGAGTTTGTCCAGTTCCTGAGAACACCAGCACAACTTCCAGCATCCAAACTCCTCATCCCAGGCTGTGAAAGCTGTTCCCAGCCTGCAGGTCCTCACAGGGCGTTTCCCTGTATCCCTTTGGCTCCTCAGCACAGTGAGGTGAGTTTTGGAACATCATTTATGTGTTGGGTTGGAAGGCACTTTAAGGATCACCCAAGTCACACCTCTTCCATGGGCAGGGACACCTCCCACTAGTCCAGGGTACTCCAAGCCCTATCCAATCCAGGCTTGGCCTTCCCTACACATCAACCTCTCCACTCCAATACCCCTTCCCAAAAAATGAATTAAAACAAGACAGAACACAGGGGACATGGACAGGTAGGATTACCCCCTGCCCAGAACTCCTCAGATTTTGGGATGGATGGGATCTCATCTGGGAAAACCCCATGTCTGTTCAGGAGAGGAGCACTGACTGCATTATCAGCAAGCAGCCAACTGTAAAAAGGTTTAATGGCCCTTATAAGGCTCCGTTTTCCAAGTTTTCCTTTACTTAAGCAGGTGTTTCATTCCCAATAAAGTCAAAGCGTCCTTTTTAGTGCTTCCACGAATCAACGTCCATAAACCCCAGCTTGTCATAACACAGGAGATAAGCCAAGATCCAGCAGGCTGATAAGATGTTTGCTTTCCTGTTTATGTGGATTTCAAGCAATCGGCACTCAGGACTAAAAGTCATAAATGATGTGGATGCCCCAACCCCTGGAAGTGTTCAAGGCCAGGTTGGACGGGGCTCGGAGCAACCTGGGATAGTGGAAGGTGTCCCTGCCCATGGAACAAGATGGGATTTAAGGTCCCTTCCAACCTAAACCATTCCAGGATTCTATAAATCAATGAATGAAACCTCCAGTTCTTTGGAAATCCCACCTGAGTCTTCCAAAAATCCTGTTCTATGCCCCACGCCCTCTGCACTGTTCTCCTCCCCACCAAACTACTTTGGTAGGAAAACCAGGACAATTTGCCACTCCATGGCAACGTTGGGGTGATACCAAAGACTCTATGAAAAAAACCAGGGAAAATCAAATCAACCCCAGCAAAAATTCCTTTAATGCCTGTTTTTTACACCCGGGCTGGATCCAAGCACTCCGAGGCTGTTTAAAACTCCAGCCTTGGCTTTTCCAACCAGCTTTCCTCCCCACCACCCCAAAACCCAGGGAAATACACAAGAGTTCACACTTGGGAACGTTTGTGGACAGGGAATTCCACAAGAACTCCGTCCATTCAGTTCACAGCCAGGCCTGGCCACTCTTCCCACCTTTCCCTCTCCCTGTTTGGAGTAAGTGCCCCAAAGCAGCCAAAGTTCAATGAGATAAGTGGTGGACCCTGAGTGTCACATTACATTTCCCTCCTTTCCTTCAAACGTGGCCTGAACGCGCTCCAGGTGCCACTGGAAGTGCAGGATCCTGGACTGGCCACAACCACCAGATCAAGGAGAAGATGCCATGGATGGGGGTGAAACTGGCTGATCTTTAATGTCCTTTCCAACCCAAAGCATTCCATGATTACACGTCCTGCTGTGCAGGAAGAACGGGAAGAAGGAAGGTCTGTTGGATAAGGAAGGGCATGCCGAGCACACAGTCAGTTGGAATAGGAGGATATATCCAGGAAAATATAAGTGATAGCCAAGTGTAGCGTCCAGTCATAGAATCCTGGAGTAGTCTGGGTTGGATGGGATCTTAAAGCTCATCCAAGTTCCATTCCCTGCCATGGACAGAGACACCTTCCACTAGCCCAGATTGCTCCAAGCCTGTCCAACCTGGCCTTGGACACTTCCAGGGATCAATCCACCCTCCACAGCAACAGGACACCTTCCTGAGTCTCTGCCACTGCCTGTCATCCCATCCCTAGTCCTGGTATCCTTCTGGAATGTCCCATGCTGAGGGTTGTCCCTGGAGCACAGGATGGGCACCCAGAAAGCTCCAGCTTGGCCCCAAAAGCCACGAGACTGTTCCTGTTTGTGTCTCCAGCCACAGCTGCTCCCTTGTCCTCTGGCACGGCGCAGGCTGGTTAATCATTCCTCAGGCACATTCAGTGTCCCGGGATTCTTATCAGAGAGTGCAAAGTCCAATCAGCAACACCACTGGGAAGAGGCAGGAGGGTTCCCCGGCAAGGGTGGCACGGCTGTGCCGGAGCAACGCCATCCCCAGGCTGGGATACACCAGAGGGATGCCCAGGCATGGGCTGGGAAGTGCCTATAGGTTCACTTGCACCTTCCTAGCACAGCTCCCAGCTCTGGATCCAGGATGGAGCCCTGGAATGGCTTGTGGTGGAAGCAACTGTAAGGATCATCTACTCTCTGCCATGGGCAGGGACACCTTCCATTGCCTCAGGTAGCTCCAAGCTCCATCTGACCTGGCCTTGGACACTTCCAGGGATGGGGCAGCCACAGCTTCTCTGGGCAACCTGTTCCACCAGATCACTCCAGCCATTCCCACGTGGAGGAATCCATAAGGCCCCTATCCCTAAGAGGGAAAGCAGAGCAGGATCTCATCTCTCTTCTTTGAAATAACCATGCCCAGGAGACATTTAATTCCCTCTTTCTAGCAGCTGGGATGACTGTCCTGGAAGGGCTCTAACTGATAAGGGTGAGGAAGCAGATCCCAAGGCTCCTCCTTGAGCAGGATTCCTTTCCCATATCCCTGCATGCAGCAGCCCTTCCACACCCCATCCCACGCATGGGCTCAGCCAGATCTCTGTGTCACCCTTTCCATCCTGGCCACACCTCCTGCACCACTGCCTCTAATCCTCCCCAGCTGACACCTTTTCCTGAAGCTTCTCCCTGTCTGTGTCCGGGCATTGCTCCCAGGGCACCAGCCAATGGAAGGAGCATTGTCCAGGACACGGGCAAAGTTCCTCCCCACAGAGCCTCGTGCTGACATCGCCTTTCCAAATCCCACCCTGCCCTTTATCAGGCTTTAAGGATCCACCCTCTCATGAACAGCTCTCTGGCCTTACTCCACCTGGGTGTCTTCTGCCCTTTCCCCAGGATAAAGGAGTTTTGGGGTCCAGGATAAAGGAGTTTTGGGGAAATGGGAGGGAGAAGCACCAGCATAACCATCACAACACCTTGACAGAAGTGGTGGCGTTTGGGACCGGCCTCTCCCTGAGGAGAGGATGAGGATGAGTCCCTTGGCTGAAGAGACTCCAGGAATCTTCTACAGGGATGGACATAGCAGCTTCTCCCCAGTGTCCAGGAAAGCCACTTGGGTGTGGTGATGAGCTCAAGGGAATGTTTTTAGCTCTGCTCAGGCCTTGGGATTGAGCTGGACTCAGCAGCATCCTCACATCACCTGCTCCTGTTGAGGGCTGACCAAACCAGGCAAGCAGGGAAGCTTCAAACAGAGGGAAGAGAGAGGAGAACCAGGGAACAATCCCATTGGGAAGAGAGATGGAGAGGCAGAGGGGAAAGCAAGGCAAGCCATGGAAAGGCTGGGGGGGGGGGGTCCATGCCATTACCTGCTCGGATCCAGCGCATCCTGAGCATGGTGAGAGCTGATGTCAAGCTCCCGCCGTATCCCTGCTCTCTCCCTGTGTCATTATTCCCTGAGCTCAGCTCCTCCAGCTCCCGGGGCTGCTGCTGCCTGCTGGTTTTTCTATTCCCTCCGGGAAGAGTGGGAGGGCCGGGGAGGCGGCCGGGCGGGCGGCTGCTGCTCCGCGCTGGGATTTGGGACCGCGAGGGGATTACCCGCGGGGATGGTCATGTGTTTGTGCTGTACCAGCTTCCCCGGGCCCATTCCGGCACGGGCTGACTCCCGGCTCCCAAAGAACTCCGGGCAAAGCCTCTTACCTTCCCACGGCGCCAGCCCGGCCCCGCAGCGACTGTCACCTGCACCGCCACCTCATCCCCGAGCCGCTCCTCCTGCGGCCAGGGCACCCCCCCGGGCAGGGATCACGCTGGGCTTTTCCAAGGTGTTCTCTCCCCCTGCCACAGCAGCTCCGTGTGGGAAAAGCTGTCTCCGGCACCAAGCCTCGGAAATGGATTTGGGGGCAGACAGAGGGTGAGGAGCGAGCAGGAAGCCCCAAAAGGGCTGGTTTTTTAAGGCATTCCATGAAAAGTGATGTCCTGATCAGTGTAGCTGCATTTCTATGTCAACGCCAGACACCTAAAACACGGGACATCAGGACAGACATCCCAGGTTCCACAGTCCTCCTGCCCTTTCTCCTCCCAGTTTTCAGCCTCAAGACATCCCAAAGCAACAGGAAGATTTGGGAACAGTCCCTGGATTCTCATGGATACATTGGTTTACACCAGCAGGAGTCTGACCAGCAAATTCCTTCTCCACTCATTCCCACCACCACCAAATCCCCCTTATGGCCCAGCATGGGGGACAAGGGGCAATCCCAGCTGTCCTGGGGTCACCTCACTGCCTCAGCTCCAGTATTCTATACTCCCTCATCCAAGGAAAACAGGGAAATTATCCAGACCTCCTCCTGCAGGGTGACACTTCCTCCTCACAGGCACCAAGTGCTCCACAATCAAAATCACCAGGAGTGTTACCAACACCAGGAACTCGGGAACAGGTTGTCCAGAGAAGTTGTGGATGGCAGAAGGAGGGTATAGATGGGATATTGGGAAGAAATCCTTCCCTGGGAGGGTGCTGAGGCCCTGGAATGGATTTCCCAGAGAAGCTGTGGCTGCCCCATCACTGGAATGTCCAAGACCAGGTTGGATGCGGCTTGGAGCAACCTGGGATAGTGGAAGGTGTCCCTGTCCATGGGGGACTGGATGATCCTTAAGGTCCCTCCCTACCCAAGTCATTCCAGGATTCCATGATCACATATATCCAAACATTCCCAAAAGGCAAAACCACTCACTCCTGGTCACTCTGAGCTTGGAGATTCCTGTGCACACACAGCCCAGCAAACCCTTTATGGTCCCATGGCTGCTCCACAGACAACATTCCCAGTGCTCCAGCCACTTGTGCTCCATGAAAACCCGTGGAGCTGTTGGATAACCTTCACGGAAATCTTCCCCTTCTGCTGAA
>JANPWX010000448.1:62410-115321 GCA_024734555.1 Trochalopteron elliotii | reverse complement strand
CATCTTTCCCTAACCCAGGCTATTCCAGACCTTATCCAACTTGGCCTGGAATATTTCCCAGAATGAAGAATCCACACCTCCCCAGGCAATGTTTGGATGTTCCTCAAAGGCTGCAGTTATAACCACTATCCCATAACCCATGGGAATTAAATATTCCTGCTCCCATCCTGCAAAGGCAGAATGTCCTACTGCCAAAGGAAGAATATCCCAGAATGGGTAAGGATAAACCCAGCATGGAGGGGAGCTCCAGCCCAGCAATTCCCAAGGCAAACACAGAAGGGCCCTGCTGCCCATGGAAATTCAATGGAGGTTCTCAAAACACAAATCCAAACACACCCATTCCAGCAGTAATTAATCCCACCTAATTCCCATTGCCAGGAGTAAACCTGATTATTCCTATGTCCCAATTTGTAAATGAAAGCTGTGTGGGCGATTCCATGGAAATAATATTATCTGCCTGCAGGAAAAGAGCAGCAGAAGCTGGGAAAACATCAAAGTGCATGGAGAATGTGTTAGATACTGATCCTGTATCCCCACACTTGGAGCTTTTCTTCCTTTTTATGTGCCCTTGGAAACAGATTTCCCACTTCAATCCTGCTTGGGACCATAAACTGTTCCTGGAATTTAACATCCTAAAAGAATAGAAGTGGGAATCACTGGAATTCTATATCCACACTCCCCACCCTCTGCCATCCCAGCCCTCTGCAGAGACCAAAATACCTCCTACAAATCCTGTGTGCTTTGGAAAAAAGTTCCTAAAAAGTTCCAAGAACCCCGTTTAACTGCTTTGGGATAGTTCTCCCATGTTTCCCAAGGATGTGGAATGAGCCACCAGCACCCTGAGAGAAGGGAGGGATGAAGTGGCTCCTGAAATAGGTGAGAGAAACAGGGAGCAAAGAAAAGAGGGAAGTTTTAGGAGGAAATGAATATTCCAAATGGAGAAGGCAGCCCCAAAGGAGAAGGAATAATGATAAATGTTGAAAAGGGGCCTGTATATCCTCAGCACTGCAGGATCCTTCCCAAACTTTTGGCACTGCTACAACAAAAGCAACAATAAAATCAATTTACTGGTGCAGAAGAGCCTCAGCTCCATCCCTCTGCCAAGAAACTCTTGGAATAGTTTGTGTTGGAAAGGACCTTTTAAGGTCACTCAGTCCATGGAAAAAGGATGAGAATGGATTTTAAGGATGAGGCATGGAAGAGGTGACCTGTTGGTCATTCTGGGGTGTCAGGCACTTCCAGCACTGCCTCTGCACAGGGTGGAACATCCTGTTGGGATATCATGGGAATATCCAAAGATCAGAAGGCACAGAGCTGAAGAGGAAGAAGCAGAAACCAAGAGATTTGGAAAACTGGAGATGCTTCATATTCCCAAAGACAGAGAGGGAAGAGGAAGCAGGAAGTGTGTACAGTACAGATGAAGGAGGTAGCTGCAGCTTTAACATTTATTTCAGCATTCCAGGTGTGCTTTCCCAGGAGGAAATGGGAGATCAGCCTTTCCAAATGCCCAGACAGCAAAGGAGTGGTGGGAATGGAGACACAGAACACTGGGAATCAAGACACAGTGATGGGGATCAAGACACGGACACATTTAAAGCAGAAATAATTCCAAGAACGTGGATTTCACTTGGGAGGACTGGCATCAGATCTGTCTGTCAATAAAAACCAGGAATTATCCATGATGGGATACAGTGAGAACCTTTGAGGGGCTCTTTTGTGCCTTTACTCCTTGGCCTGTGGCAAGCTCAGCTCCTGGGAATTACCTATTTCCAGGTTTTTCCAAAATCCAGTAATCACAGAGAAAAAAAAACCCTGCAGCATTCCAGACTGCTTCCTGTCAGGGCAAGGGAAGGCCATCCCCATGCAATACAGTTCCAATGGCACAGAGAAGGAAACAGTCCCCCAAGGATTGAGTCTTCCAGGACACGGCAGAGGAACAGTCAGGGAAGGGACTTTCTAGTGCAACATTTAGTGAGCCATGGAACATCAGCAGGTTCCCACTGGAATCGTTTTAGGAGGGAGATATCCCATTTTTCCTCACCTGGAGGCACCTCCCACCAGTAGTTCCATCTAACCCCAGGTATCCACGTTGCTCCCAGGGACAGAGATGATCCTTTTCTTTAGTGTTTTAAAGTGCATTGCAGATCCCAAGCTCTGCCTTAGTGCTAAGGGTTAACTCCTATTGGAAATAAGGGCAGGAATGAGCTCCTTATCCCAACTCCTGGGCCAGGAGGGGAGCTAGCCTGCTAGCTCCAGCCTCCCTGCCCCTCAGCTCCCCTTTTCCCCTCAAACCTTCCCAGATTTTTGTGCGTATTCCTGAAAAATCACCTCGGTAATGTTTCCTGAGTGCAGGAATTCCTCCTTACCCTGTGCTGAGCTCCCAAACCTCCTGCTCCCTGCTCCTTTTCTAAGGACCTACAAAACCAAAAAGAACTTCTGGTTGCTCAGATTAAAAGGATTTTTCCTTCTCCAAATCCCTCTGAATCTAGAGGGGCTTCCTCCCTGTGATTCCACTCAGGGAAAGGTCACCTTTGGAACCTTAAGCCACAGGGATAATGTTTTCCTGGCCACTTGAAGCACTTCTGAAGGCTCTGAAATGGGTAAGGAGCAGTGGCTGGAGCATCCCACACTGGATGGAGTGGGACATCAGCACTTGGACCCAGAACCCAGTGGAATTCTGTGCACCCAGGGTTATTTACATCAATGCACACTGGTCATAAAGTGCTCCTCGATGGCATCAGATCCCACTGGCTCCTGGGAAGCACAGCTCTGACCCATCCCAGGCCTTCCAGAGCCCACATGGACAACAGGAAGCCTGGGATTTGCCAGGAGCTGAGCTCCTGCAAAGCACAGCGTCCTCCCACAATGGAAATAGCACTGCTAAGGAGGGGAAAAAAAGGGAGCAACCACAGGATTCTACGGAAGTTAAACCAGGAATTTCTTTTCCAGGGAGGGAGGACGGAGCCCTGGGGAGAGCCATCGGTAACTGCTGAGCTTTGAGGGGGAGTTGTGGCGATTCAAGGCCTTTTCCAGGTCCCAAGAATGTTTCATTTTCTGGGATAGGTAGTTCTCCTCCTGCTCCCATCATTGGACAACCTGCCTGGAGAGGTGGAGCAGGCTCCTCTGGGCCTAGAGGCTCAGGTAGTTTTCCTAACAACTTGCTCAAGCTTTCCTATGTGGAATTGTGCAGGTGGGAAGAGGGTGGGAGAGGGGGCAGGCGGTTACCCCCGAACCCAAGCCACTTGGGAAGCAGGGGGCTTGGAATTCTGCCTGCCCATCCTCTCTTCCCTCAGTCCCCAGAGGGAACAGCATGGGAAGGAGAGGATGACGATGGATTTTCCTTCAGGAAAGCCTCCCTATTTCCTTAATAAATACTTTCCAACCAGCTCAGCAGCTCTGTAAACATACAAGAGATTGCAACACTGGGAAAAAGTCCATCTTTTCCCTGAATTCCCAACAACAGAGGCTGGCACTGATCCGTGGATGCTGCATATGGGTGGTGTGAGGACCCCCAGGGATCCAGGAGAGACTCCCAGACTCCACAGGGGCCTGGAAAATAATGCCAGGTGCCATTTTGCAGTTGATCCATCCACATCCATGCAGCTCCCAGATGAGAATCCTGGCAGTCCCACGGGAACGTTACCAGCTCGGAGGGGTCCAGGGAACTGAGGAGTGATGGGGGTGACATCCAGGAGAACTTTCTGCCAAAGGAGGGACGTGGCAGAGGGATTGGGCTCTTGGGAACAGCGTCCTTCCCTCTCAGGAGTGCTCGGGGGAGAGAAACCATGGTGCCAGCCCCATTCCTGCTGCGCCTGGCCGGGGAGGGGAGACTGGATTTGGGGGGAGTACAGCCCCAATGGCTTTAAAACAAGAGCGTCCTACAAAAGCAATCCCCATGGAAGTGTGCTGAATTGGATCTTGGGCCGGATCCGTGGTAGTGCAACAGGGCCCAAAGTCTCAATCCGCTCATTTCCCAAACCACCGGTTCGGTCCCGAGGGGAGGGATCTGGCCCGGCCCCCTCCTGCTTCCATCTATCCAGGTATCTCACTCCCAAACTCAGCAGGTGCCCCAGGGCAAGGAATCTGCCTCTGGAATGAGACAGGCTGAGGTAGGGAACTTTAGTGCCTCAGACCCTCTCAGGCCCCATGGGGCAAAGCTTCTCCCAGCTCCAAGCACGGGATTCCAGCACAATCCATCCTCCAGACACCACCACTTGTGTCACCCCAGAAAGGACTTTTCCAGCTGTCTCCTCTGATCCCAACTGCCCGATGACAGCCTCCTCCACGGATTATCCCACTGGGATCATTCCACCCCTTTCCCCTGCACTAAAGGGCCGAAATCATGAGGTCGTCCTGCTTGGCAGGGCTGGTTACGTGTCCGGAGGGGGTGGAAGTCCGGATTTTGTCCGTGGCCAGGCATTCCTGGCTGCTCACACCCGTGGGAGTGATATCCATCAGTTCTCCGGATGAACTAAGGGGGAAAGAGGGCGACACGGAGATTCCCGACGAAGGATCCGTCGAGCCCGCAAACAACCTCGGGGGCTTTGGGACCAAGTTCGGCTCGTACTGCGCCCTCAGCAGGATCTCCTGGTCGCTGACGGATTTGGGAATCTCCGCAAAGTCGCTGGAGCTGTCCGACACCATCATGCAGTAAATGTCCTGGAAGGAACTGCTTTTGCTGTCCAGGTTGAAGAGGCTGTCGATGAACTCGGCGAATTCCAGCACCTGGGGACTGGGAACGTCGGCCAGGCGGCCGTTGTGGAGCGCCGGCTCTTCCCGAGGGGACGAGGACGTGTGCTCCCCGTCGCTCCCGGTGCCCTCGGCGCTGCAGCGGCGCTGGGGGGTGGTGCCGCCGCTGTTGAGGACGTTCTCCGGCGGCTGCGTCTCCTGGGAATGCTTGGAGAGGCTGTCGGCAGCCAGCAGCTCTGTCCGGGAGCTGAGGGAAGGGTTTTCCTCAGGGATAACGGGGTCTATATAAAAGCAGTGCGTCTCGTCCTTCTCCATGACCGCATGGAGGCTGGGGGAGCCCCGGATGCTCCGGAAACCGGAGGAGCGCCGGGAATCGAAGCTGTAGATGGATTCGTTGTCCGAGAGGCTCTCCATGGTGGCCAGAGGGGCGCGGCGGTCCTGGAGCTCCACGGAGAGACGTTCCTTAGTGTCCAGGAGAAGCAGCTCCACGGGGTCCTTCTGCACTGGAGAAAGCGGCTTGGTCTCGTAGAATCCCTCCAGGCTGATTTCTGAATGGGATTTGCTCCTGCAACGAAAACATGAGGCTGCAGAATTCCACAACAGCCAGAGGATCCGAGGGTTCCTCACACAGCTCCTCCAACCAGAGGCATCCACAACTCCAGGGAATCTCTTCTCGGTCCGTCCTCCCAGCTGGAAATATCAGAAATGGATTCTCCCTATGCAAACTCCAGTTCTTGCCCTTCTCCCTTTCTTCTTGGCTCACTAAATCCTGCTCCCCTGCCCCCAGAGGCTGTGGACTATCCCTGACAGTGTTCCAGGTTGGATGGGGCTTGGAGCAACCTGTGGACTATCCCTGATAGTGTTTCAGGCTCGACGGTGCTTGGAGCAACCTGGGTTGCTGGAAGGTGTCCCTGCCCATGGCAGGGGCTGGAATTGGGTGATCCTTAAATTTAAATCCCTTCCAACCCAAACCAAATTTGGCTCCGAGTTTTACCTTGGGAAAACCCCATCTGTCTGGATAAAGAGAAAAAAGGAAGCTTCTTCCATACCTTCTCCTGACCTTGCTGCACTCAAATTCCTAATCAACACAAGGCATTTTTTCCCCCCCGACATTCCACAAGAAATCCTGAAGCTTCAACTCCCACAAAGGCAGCCCATAGATCTGTCTTTCCCACTAACGTGGATCACAAAGCCCCAAGAGGAAGAGGAAGCACACCTGGAGCCACTACTCCATGAAAAACCTCTCCTTACTTGGTACTGCTGTTCCTCCTGTCCGCTGGGATGGCTCCAGTTCCGATCTGCACGGAGGGGCAGCTGGGCAAGGGCTGGCTCTGGAATATCAGCTCCGGGGTGAGATCCACTTCCGTAGGACTCACCATCACTTTGGCTGCAGAAAGCAGAGCTGTTTTCCCCTTGTTGTAGTTCTCTAAGACCTGTCCAAGGAAAGCAGAGGAACAGCAGGGATTGACTGGAGGCTTTCAAACAGCTGGATTGGCCTTTTTCTTCCCAGAGCCTTCTGGATGGACAGGGAGATAAAAGATCAGATGGATTAATCCTGACACATCCCTGGATGTCACCTGGGCTCCAATTTAATGGCAGCTCCTGGAGTGAACCATCACCACCCAACCTCATGTTATTCTGACATTAGATTTGGAAACAGGAGCATCTGGGATTCTGGGAATTCCATTCCCAGACCTCACTATGCTCCACTCCAATATCCTGCACAAGACTGACCAGGAGCCTCCCTTTTCCTCCTCTTCTCTGAGTTAAATGGCCTGGTGTATTTAACCAGCAGCATTCCAGGGCAAGGCCAGCCTGTCCCAGTGTTTTTTGGGATGGCAATTCCCTGCCTTACCTTGTTGAGCCCTTCCATGACCACGTAGGGGAGGTGTTCGTGCAGCATGGCTGGGGAGATGATCACCTCGTTGAAGGCCTTGTTGTCCCCCCAGATGGCAAAGTAGGTGGGATCCTCCTGCTCACAGCAGCTGGAAAAGGGGTGCAGACAACAGGGAAAATAGGATGGAAGAGCAGGGCAGTGTTTTGGCATGTGAAAACAGCAAGATGCAAAGAGAGAAAAAGAGGAAAAACACAGGGAGCAGCTGTTAAAATACATATTGCTCCAAAATCCTGCATTATCCAACAGGGACATGATTATCCATGGGCTAAACATCATATAAAGAGGAAAAGGACATTGGGCAAGGGCTTGGAATAATGGGAAAAGGGGGAGTAGCTTTAAGGTGAAAGAGGGTGAGTTAAGAAGGAATACTGAGAAAAAATCCTTCCCTGTGAGGGTGCAGAGGCCCTGGCACAGGTTGCACAGAAAAGCTGTGGCTCCCCCATCCCTGGAAGTGTTCCAGGCTAGGTTGGATGGGGTTTGGAGCAACCTGGGCTAGTGGAAGGTGTCCCTGCCCGTGGCAGGGGGCAGAAATGGGTGATCCTAAGTCCCTTCCAACCTGAACCATTACAGCATTCCATGTGCCAGTTTAGATTAGGTATTAGAAGAAACTCTTCCCTGTGAGACTGAAAAATTGGGATGGATTTCCAAGGGAAGCTGTGGCTGCCCCATCCCTGGAAGTGTTCAAATCCAGGCTGGACTGGGCTTGGAGCAACCTGATCTGGTGGAAGGCATCCCTGCCCATGGATGTCCACAGTCCCTTCCAACCCAAACCATTCCATAAATCCGCCAGCACAGACACAACCACTGGCCCCGTGAGACAGAGGGGAAGAGAACCCCCTTCTCCTCGTGTCAGGGAGAGTTTTCCAGCAAGAATTCCATCAGGAATTGCAGGACTCACCAGCACTGCTCAGCAGGGTGGTTGTGCACCACGTGGATGATGCGGCCAGGGGGGTACAGGGGGGTGCTGGCACTCAGGGCAATGGTCAGGTCACTGGGATGTGTCCAGAGCCGGTTGCTCGTCACCGAGTTCTCCTCTGGCTCCTCGGGAAGCTCGGATTTGGGAATGCACTTGGTAGCCCCCACAATGATCCGCCACTGTTCCCACAAAGAGAGAGAGAGAGGAGGGAGGATTTGAGGAGAGAAAAGCAAAAAAACCAGCAGAATTTCCTCATAAGACTTGAGAAGTTTAAAAGAATTCCAGAGGTAGGATATTCCCTGTTTCCTTTCACACAGAAGGGATTTGCCTAAGGGAGATGTGTGAAACACCAACAGAGGTGTCCAGGTAAAACACAGCGACACTGGGAATAAATAAGGAACAATACAAGGACAGGAAAACAGGGAAGTTGGAGACAGAAATGATCCAAATGTTTCTGAAAGTCGATTTTCCTTACCCAATTATACACCCTCTCCAGGTAAATTCCATCATGTATTATCCCTAAAAATCTTCATATTTTATGGTTTTTTCCATCTTGGTGCAATGGCAAAGACTGGGGAGGGACAACTTCCCACATTTCCTATCTCCAAGACATGAGCAGACCATTTATCCTGGTCATCAGGTTATGTCACCCCAGTGTTCCAACAAGCACAGCAGCTGCTGTACTTCCAGACTGTTCCCAGTTTTAACTGGCCAGGAAAAGCCACACTTGGAATACAGACTTTAAAAGAGGCTCAGACAGAAAATTCCCTGCTTGGTTATTTGGGATCTGTGATGGTGAAGTTTCAGCAAGTGAGCTGGAAGGATCCCACTGAGCTCTCCAGCTCTTTCCATCATTCCTCTAATTCCATAAATAATGATCCTGAGGAGACCTGGAGGAAACCCACCCTTGGGGCCACTGAAATTCCTCATCCCTGCTCAGAGACATCTCCAGGTGTTGGTTCTTCCCTCTTACCTTTGGTTTGGTGCTTCTTTGGAGAACATCCAGAAGCTGCCGGCGAAATCCCTCCAGCTGAGAGAGCCCAATCCTGGAAGAGAGGAAGATGTGATCATGGAAAAAGAGGAAGATGTGACTCTGGAAAACAAGGTGTGGTTATGGCAAAGAGGAAGACATGATTCTGGAAGACATGAAGATGTGATTCTGGAGAAGAAGTGAGTCTGGAAAAGAAGAAAATTGTGGATTTTGGAAGAGGGAGAAATGTGTTCACAACACCTGGGAAGGGAACAAGACAAGAAGGATACAGAGCACAGAAAAACAAGGCATTGTGTTTGAGAAGACACTCTGAGGATACAACATGGAGCAGATGGATTCAGAGGTGAGCTCTGGCATCACCCAGGGAGCAGGAGGCCCCCAGGAAATTACCAGGACAATAACCAGGATGAGATCAGTGAACAGGGAAGGAGGGAAGCGACAACAGAAGATGGCACTGAACGGGTGAGTTGGAAAAGTGTCCTGGAGCTGAATGACACCACTGAGCAGATGACAGGATGGACAGGATCATGGCATCCAGCTAAATCCCAGGTTGCCTGGCTCCTGCTCCAAATCCCTGCTCAGCAGAACATATCCCAGGAGATGAGGAAGGTGAGGAATACCAAGGCACAAGGAATGAGCTGGTTTGGAGATGAGGTGACACGGAACAGGGATTTTGGGACAAACTGGTCCAAATGAGGTGGCAGCACATCCAAGACAGGGCCAAGATAACACAGGAGACCAGGCAGGTGGCACATCTGATATTCCAGGTACCACAAGGAGGGATTCCAGAGGTAGGACATTCCCCCTTTTCTTTCACACAGGAGGGATTTGCCCATAAAAGCCCCAAGAGAGATGTCCAGGAAAAACACAGTGACACAGGGAATCAGGAAGATAAACAGGGAACAATAAAAGGACAGGAAAATGAGGAAGCTAGAGACACAGATGATCCAAGTGTTTTGGACAGGAAACAGATGATTTGGGACAGAACAGCAGAGATTCATCACAGAATTCAGACACTTCTCCACTTGCCTGGGCACCAGATCTTTGCCAAGCACCACTGCAGTCACAAACTCCTTGGAATACTCCATGGCATCCTCACTGGAAGAGAAACAGGAGCAAGAAGAAGCAAACAGTGTTTCATTCCCAATTCGGTGGCAGGGAAACCAGGGGCACAACCCCCAATCCAAGCTGCTCCAGGCTTTGGAGATTTTCTCCTTGTGGAAGAAGAGCCTGATCTCCCCATCCCACGGCCCAACCACTCCCCTGCACACGACTCTGGATATAGCTGGGAAAGGAAATGCTAGAACTCAATGCCTGTCATTTTCCAATAGTTTGGGAATGGTGGGACAGCCAAGGAAGACATCCCATGC
The DNA here is from genome assembly GCA_024734555.1 of Trochalopteron elliotii. Taxonomy (NCBI): domain Eukaryota; kingdom Metazoa; phylum Chordata; class Aves; order Passeriformes; family Leiothrichidae; genus Trochalopteron; species Trochalopteron elliotii. Next base: position 105,458 of record JANPWX010000448.1, on the reverse strand, counting down.
TCTTGAGGCTACAATGTAGGATGAAATACCCCAATATTTGGGAGAATTCAGAGGGCAAGTTCTGCAGCAACCTGACGTCCAAGATGTCAGAAGAAGAAGAAAGAAATCAATATTCCCATTCTGAATTTCCTGGAGATATTCCCAACCAGTTACCACAGGCAGAGGCTGCCTCACTGGCCTAGGGATGATCCTGGACATGACACAAGTCAGGAGCTACCAAGGCATCCACGAGTGGAAGTTTGGAGCAGAAGGTTGTACAACTCTCCTGAAATATCCTCCTCTGTAGCTCTGTGGCTGCAGAAGACCCAGGAATACTACAAGAAGGAATGCCAGCATCCAGATCCAGGAGCAGGATGGTTTAAAACCCTTGGCTGCTCCTGGAATATGATGCAGGAACTGCCACGAGAAGCTTCTCACAATCCATAGCTGATTCCAAGGATCCCCATGGTGTCTGTCAGGACTAGGAAGACCTTCCCTCACTTCCTAGCAATCCAATGGGATGCTTTGTTTGGGAATGACATGACCAGAAGGTGTGTTCCCATTTATAATGGGAGGGATTCACAATTAATCTCTCTCTGGTTTTGCCCCATGGCCAAGGGAGAGAAACCAGAACAATCCTTGTGACCAATTTTAGGATGCAGAATGACAGAAATCACATCTCAATTCCAATTTCTTTGGAAAAGGAGTCCAAACAACTGGATCAGCTGCTGCAGACACCTGCATTTGGTCAAGTATCTCCCTAATTTCCATCTATTCAGTGGGAGTGAGCAGAAAGTAAGGAAATTGTGCCTATTTCCCATTAAAATTAGAGCCATGGATAATTCGGTTACAAACCAGAATATTTGGGAAAGCAGCCATCTGCCATCCTAACTTGAATTCCAAACTACCTCCCAGAGGAAACACTCAGCTTCTTCAGGCTACCTGTCCACTTCACTGCTCCCTAGAGCCTCACAAGCAGTATCCAGTGTATCCCAGGTGTATCCCAACACCTACCTGAGCAGCCCACCTGGGGGGGAATAGGCAAAGCACTTCAGGGATGGATACTGGGGACGCAGCAGGAAGGACAGGATGGCAGCTGTGCCAGCTCCAAGGGAATGCCCAACCACAATCAGGCCATAGTGTTTTGTTCCTCTTCCCTAAAACACATGGCAACAACAAGGAATCGAGGTCAGGTTGGAAATTAAATGTAATTTATGCTCCAAATCTCTCCCTTTCCCCAGTTTTGGAGTCTGTTTCTATACATGAGCACTCCAGATTCCAGCTGAACAGCTCCTTGCTTGTTCTGAATCAAGGAATTATCACAGAATCCTGGAATGGTTTAGGTGGGAAAGGAAGGGAGAGATCATTCCATTCCACCCCTGCTATAGGCAGGGACACCTTCCACTAGCCCAGGTTACTCCCAGTCCTGTCCAGCCTGGCCTGGAACACTTCCAGGGATGGGGCAGCCACAGCTTTTCTTGGAAACCTGTGCCAGGACCTTACTGGAGGCTGGAATTCATTCACTTCTGGAATTCTACATTTGCCCTGCTGGGACTTACCTGAAAGAAAAAAGATGGGAAGAAAAAGGAAAGGCACACCAGCTATTTGAGTTATTTAGGATTTGATGGGAGCCTTCCTGATAATATCCAAGCCCACACAGAAAGTGTCTCTACACCTCACTGGATACTTTTCTCTGGAATATCTGTCCTTGGCAACTGTCAGAAACACGATCCTGGGCTGGTGGGACCTGGGATGGCACTTATGGACCTAAAGCCAGGAAAAATTCCTCCTGAGTACCAGGAACAACTCCCACTTTCCCTTTCCCTTAGGCAGAGAGGAATGAAGCTCCATCCCAAAAAGCTAGATGCTGGTTTATCTGTTCCCCCATCTACCAAACATCCCAAGGCAGCACTTCAACAACTATTTCCAACATATAATCCAAGGTAAGCTGCTTCCCAACATCTCCCTTGAGTCCTGTGACATCTCCCTGCCACCAGGAATGTGCCCACAGGGACAGTCAGCATGGCATTCTGAAGAAAATCTCCATAAAAAAGGGATTTTAGTTCCTGCTGATTTGGTTTTAATGCTCCCTGTCCTTCATTGCCACCACGTGGGACTTCCTGCCTCGGGAAAAGGAAAATAATCAGGAGCTCTGCAGTATTGGTGCTTTCAAAATAAAAAAGCCTTGCAGAAAGTCTGGATGGGGCTTGCAGCGACCTGATCTTGTGGAATGTTCTCAGCCCATGGCAGGGGGTGGAATGGGATGAGCTTTTAAGGTCCCTTCCAACCTAAACCATTCCATGAATGAGTAACTAGCTGGAAATCCAGAGGGACAGGAATTAAAGGAAGAGCTGAGAAATGAATACAACAGACTCAGGGACATGGAGATTCCCTTAAACCCCAGTTTTTTATGGAAATCTCTGTCCAGGGGCAACCCATACTCACCAAATCTCGTCCAAAAGCTTGGGACAGCACCATCTCCTGCTCCAACTTCTTCTTGATGTACTCAGCAGACAGCACCATTCCCTGTGGGAAGACACAGCAGGATGTAAATGGGATCTCAACATCTAGCAGTCAGAAGGTGAGGAAGCTCTGGAATGTTCCTCAGCATGGATCAGGATGGAGGGAGAACTGATTCCCCTCTGCATTTTCAAAGTTTTGGTTGTTTAGGGAGTAAAGGCAGTTCTTAATTAAGGAATACTCCAAGGACCTATTCCCAGGCTTTTAGAGGGAAAACTACCCCAAATCCAATTAACTTAAACACAGGATTGTGGATTTGGTACTTCAGGCCCCGGGACCTGGGGCAGGACAGAGAAATAGACTTGGATATTCTAAATATTGGTGCTTTTAAAGCCAAATTATCCTATTCCAAGTAGATCTGGGAAGGAGTTTTCCATTTAAATCTGGAAATAAAAGTGAATTATTCTAACAGAGATAATAAAACACCAAAGAGAAAAGTGGCAGCACTAGGAATTAGTTCCTGCCCTCTCCAGCCATCAATATTAAGAGAATTTGGCTGTCAGAGGACATTCATCCCAAATTATTAAAGGTTTTTATTCCCTAGAAGTCAAGAAGTGCTGGAAGATGGGAAAGATCATATCTGGGTCTAAACAATCCTCCTCTCTGCTGAGGAGTGTTTCTCTATCTGTGTGGTGATTACAAGTGTAGTTGGTCCAATTCCAAGTGCAGATATAAACAAGCAACTGGAATTTGGTTTGTTGCATAAATTCCTGCTGATGCTACAGTTTAATTCAGTGGGAACTGAGCCTGACCTCCAAAAAACAGGGGGAAACCATTTCCTTGGCTGTATTCCTTTAAATCCCTATCTTAAAATGGTATAAGTACAATGGGAATGTTATTGGGGGCTCACTCTACACCTCAGAGACATAAAAGGATTCCTGGCTCCAAAAGCAAAGACAAATATATATAAATAATAATAGATAAAACCTCATTTATCCCAGAGAGCTGGATTGGGGGTTGGAGTTAAACATGGCAGGATAATCAGAGGGGAAAATCAGGGAAACATCAGGGAGAAATCAGAGGTAAGTTGGAGAAAGAGCTGAGGGGGGAAAATGAGGGGGCGGAAATTTGGCGGGAAAATTGGGTGGGAAAATCCTCCAGAGATCAAGCTTTATCCTATTCTTATGGAATTTTTTTGGATCATTTCAAAGAGGGGCAGAAAGGCTGAAGAGAAGCCAGTGAGGAAAAGAAAGCAAGGAAACATGGAATTTTCCAGGTCCTCAGTATGTGAATTGTCTTTGATCCCAGTCTGGATACTGGAAAGGGGAAGCAGGACAGCGGAGACCCCACTCCATGGAAATGAGATATATGGGATGCTGCCACCACCAAAAAGCACCACAGTGGTTGTCCCAGCTCCCAGCAGCTCCCCAGCTTCCAGAATAGTCTCCATTCCCAATCCTAATGAGAAGTGAGCAGCAGGCCACTGATCTAAATTCCCACCACGAATTTGGGATTCTATTTTTAGGGAGTGTGACCCAAATCCACAGTGATGTCACTGCTGGGATGTTAGTCAGCCTTCGGGACGTGTTTTTGGTAATTATATCCTAATGGAGACAGGGATTTTCATTATTATGGAATGAGACTGCAAACTTCCATTTAGGTTTTCCATTGGAAAAATTCCCTCAACTTCATGGAATACTGGTGTGGGTTGAAAGGGACCTTAAGGATCATCCCATTTCATGGACAGGGACATGTTCCATTAGCCCAGGTTGCTCCAAGCCCTATCTAATCCAGTCTTGGACACTTTCAGGGATGTAGCATCCATAAATTCTCTAGGAAACAAATCCAATTTCAAGTTAATAAAACTATTTGTGCTTAATTTTGGAAGTTCACATGTAAATAACCAAATGGATTTAGGGAAAAGGAACGGAAATACTCTGCACTGTTTTGCATCCCAAAGGCACAAAACTGCTCTGGGATAATTGAGATTTTGGGGGAAAACCCTCAGAAAGGTCTATTTATGAGAGAAAAATGTTGGAAATTCTCATTACTGGATGTCCTACCAACCTGGGATCATGGCTGAGCTTCCAGGACTGTCCAGCAGTCCTGTCCCTGTTGGTCCTCCTGGTTGGCTCAACACCAGAAAACAAAGCTCCATAACATCCTATTTTCACTAATTTTGTCCTGGGAGTACAGCAATTAAATCTGAATTCACCCCTTTGGCTGAGGATTATTCTTTAAATTAACTTTGTTATAAAATCAGTGGATTTTACTACAAAAATAGTGAAGTTGGAGTCTTCTTTATAATCCTTTTTTTTTTTTTTTGAGCATTCTAATCCCTAAACTTTAGTTCCAGCTCTGTTTTTTTGATCCAGAATAGCTCAGAGCTCTGATAAATATTTTTTTAAATTGTGACACTGGAGCTGTGGAGTGATAAAAAAATTCATGTAAACATCAAGACTTGGAATTTTAGAATGGCTGATGAACACCTCCGGGTATGGGTGGGACAGAATCAGCAGGAAAACACCCCAAATCAAACAAATCCTGGGAAAGCTCCCACACAGCCAAGTCCTTGTCTCTAAATTAAATGTGTAAGTGAGACACTGGATTTGTTTGGATATTAAACTTGACTCCTGGACATTAAAAATGCATTTAAAATTCCATTATCTCCCTTAGTTTTCCCTCGGGAATCAACAGCACATTATTGTCTGCAGATTAATATTGATAATACTTCCAGAGAAAGTGAATATTTCTCTCTGGGCAGCAATCCCAAAAAAGATATAACACAAAGGACAAATAAAAGCTCTGTCTGAACAAAGTGAATAAACTGATAATGTTTCATGGAAGTCGCCAGTGGAGGAATATTTTCATATAAAGATCAAAAGCAAAGCCAATTTCTGCAAGGATCTGTTCCTGGATATTGACTGAATCATGGAATTCTGGAACGGTTTGGATTGGAAGGGACCTAAAAGTCCATCCCAGTCCCATAAGCAGGGACACCTTCCACTAATCCAAGTTGCTCCAAGATACATCCTCCAAGGTGTCCCAGCCCATGGCAGGGGTTGGAACAGAATCTTTAGAGTCCCTTCCAACCCAAACCATCCCAGGATCCCATGGTTCTATTTCCTAAAGCAGAGGGAAGAGGTCTGGTATTCCAGCAGGACACCATGAGGCAAGCTGAAGTTCCCAACTCATGGCTTTCAAGGACTTCCAAGCTCCACATCCCACCTTGAGCAACACCTCATCCCCTCCAGCAGCACTTCCAGCAACTGCTCCATTCCTTCCAACCTTCACTCTGGATTTTCCTTTCCCAACCTGGCACTGCAGCTGTGGAAGCTGCCAAATTCCTGATCATCTTAAAAACTTGGCACGTCGTTCCTTTGCCAGACAGGGGCAAAGGTCAGCTCTGGAATGAATGGATTTAGCCAGCACAGAGCTGCTCACAGACACAGAGCATCCATCTAATTTCACGGATCCGAGTCCTGCCAGTATCCTTTGAGGACATTCCCATCACAGCAGAATTTTAAGCACATTCTCAGGCTTTGATTGAAAATTCCTTAAAGGTCGTTGGAAGAAAAAGTCGTTTGAGTGGCTCCAGGAATTTCATTGTGGGTCTCCACGATGCCTTTTTGAATTTGGAATTCTCTAATTGTACGGAGTTTTTAATTACACGCCCAGCGATTTTAACTGTTCCCGCTAATTATTTAACAGCTCAAAGCCCTTTCTGTAACTTCTTTTTCAAGTAATTAAGACTATTTGGGGGTTTATAATTAAAAAAGTGACATAATTAGAAAAATCCAGGGGGTTTGGTTTGGTTTTGGGTTGGTTTGGGATCGTTTTCCCTTTGTTTTCCCCACCTTGTGTCCCAGCCACGTTCCATGGTGCCCCTCAACCGGCAGGCGCTCCGCGTCCCCCGTTAGATCCGTCAGGGCATCCTGGAAGAAAAGCAGTCACCTTGCTTCAGGTGAGTCAAATCCAGGGCAGGATTCCAAGCCAGGAAGGGCTCCAACTCTCTGGAATGTCCACTGGGGAGGCCACCACACATCCCACTTACTTTTGGGGACAGAGTTCCCCGGATGCTGATGACCACCTTCTTCTTGTCATGGTCCACAGCCACATAGAAAGGGGTTTCATAAACCTGGAAAAGATCAGGAGAGACATTCCCGTTGGATTATCCTCAGGGAAAAGAAGGCAGAGTGCATGACAGGAACTGTGTCCAAATGACAGAATTTCTTGATGGAAATAGGTGTAAAAGGGTGTAGTTTCCCTTCTTTATCCCGCTACAGCTGGAAAGGGTAAATCCCATTGGGATGTGTTGGAGTCCAGGGCACGGGGAAAACCTCTCAAACTGCCCTGGGGGGTCCAGGACCCCTGCCAGGACCCCAGGAAAGCACTGCCTTTGACCTTAGCCCACGGAAAAAATTGCCTACGTTTATGGATGAAAAGAGAACAACAAAAATTTAAATTAGACAGTAGTTTAGTTTGTCACAGGATGAAAATTTGCAGTTTTGGGTTTTTAGAATGGAAGTAGATAGAGGCAGGATTGTGAATGCTGGGCAGTGTCCTAAGTTGTTCTTCTTTCATTCCATCTTCTGCTGTGACGGAGGCACAAAGACATTGGTAGAATGTAGGTGACATAGAGAATTACGTGTTTAGAATTAGTTAGTAATTATTGGTACAAAATTGTAAATACAGAACATTTCAAGAGTTAATTGGGTTAGAAACCTTTAAGAGACCTTGGACACCAGGTCTCATGTTCTTGGCAGTGGTGTCTTTTCAGCGTGCTAAGCCTGGTGTTAGGTGGTGTGCTGACCTTCAGATAAAAAACTTAATAAACACCTTTCACGACCGAGCTGCGAGATCTGCTCTTCTTTCTAACTCTGGCACAGGACTTTGCAAAGGAAAAAAACCCTAATTAGGGGAATCTTGGACACGAAACCCAAGAGGGATGGAGGTCTGGGATGGCCCTTACAGCATCGTGGCAGGAGGTGTAGACAATGTCCACGGAGGTCATGTTCTCGTCCAGGAAGTGGCGGCGGATGGCGATGGCGTTGCAGCCACAGCAATTGTCCTCCTCGATGGTGACGCCGGGAGCATAGCGTGGCCGTGACGGGCACAGGCAGCAGCACCTGCAGGAGGGAGGCACAGCTTTGAGGAGAAAAAGGCTCCATTTAGAGTGGCATCCCTTTCCTCTGGGTGTTCCTTTCCTCCAAAACTCCAAACCTCATCCCACTGGCAGTGAGTGCCAAGTGGAGGATAAACCAAGAAACAGCCTCAAAATCTGGGATCAGGTGCAGTTTTCCTTTCGAGCACCAGAGAGAGCTACAATGCAGCCAGTCACCAAGGCATGCCAGGATGGTAGCATGGCTCCTCAAAGGATACTATCCTTGGAAGCACACTTTTCCAGTGCTTCAACATGGAAAAGCCAACGCTGACCGAGCTCCAGGTTTATTTATAGGAAAAAAAACGGGTTTAGGATCATCCCAAAATAAAAAGAAAAGCACAGATTGATTTTCCTTCTTTCTCTCTCACAAATAAAAGTATTCCCAAGGAATCACATTTCTCCCAATAGCCCAGGAAGTGCCAAAAGCTTGTCCCCAGACTGGATTCAGTGACAGAATTCTGGCAGCTGGAAACAAACCCTCACACCGGGGTAAAAATCCTGAGCTGGAAAAATCCAATTAATCTGAGGGAGCACAGCCCAAGCCAGGCAAATCTTGGAGGTCTTTTAAACAGGACCCAAATGTCAACTCCCTGAGTTCTGAGCTCCAAGAAGCTCAACTTGGTGTTGTGCCAGGTGAGTTCTCTCCGCTGGCTGTTCCATGCTCCAGAGAGGATGGAGCAGAGGACAGGCTGGTTTATGTACAAGGAACTGGAAGGGATTCAGAAAGCCTTTGGAATATGAAGCCCAGAGAGCTGGAAAGAAAAACCATGAGGAGAAAAAAGCAGAAAAGAAATCGAACAGGGAAGGAAGCACCAAGGAGATGAAATAAATGTGGGGAAAAGCAATGGGTATTTCTAAACATGGGAAAACCAGGCAGGAAAAAAGGGAAGAAGGTGGGCACTCACGAGCAGGATCTGGCCAGGCGACAGAGTCCACATGTGGGTTTCCTCATGAGGTAAATGGGCCACCCATAGGCTGCCAAGGCGAAGAGCATGTAGTAACACACCTCCCGGTACCGCTGCATCTCTTGCTGGAAGACACGGGACTCCCTGAGCCTGGAATCTCTTGGAATTTCTTCCCCCATTCCCTTTTTCCATAGTTAGGCACGTGCCAAGCACCAGCCCCCTCTCCCACCTGTGCTGCAGTGACTGAGGAGAGCAAAGTGGGGATGCCAGGCAAGAGCCACCCCCTCCCAAAGATTTCTCTGCCTGATTTCCTGAGGAATTCTCTGGGTGTCTCACAGTGCTGCTAAGGAAGCTGTTTCCTGCAGATTTGGAAATGAGCTCCCTAAATATCCCCCTTCCAGCAGGCCAGAGGATGCCTGGAGAGTGCCACAAAACCAATTTAAGGCCATGTGCTGCAGTTGCATCCGATAAAACCTCAGTTATCCTGGAGAGCTGGATTGGGGGTTGGAGTTAAACACAGCAGGATAACCAGAGGGGAAAACCAGGGAAACATCAGGGAGAAATCAGAGGTAAATTGAAGGAAGAGCTGAGGGGGAAAAAGGCAAGGGGAAAATGAGGGGGCAGAAATTTGGAGGGAAAATTGGGCAGGAAAATCAAAATCAGGGAGAAATCACAATCAGGGAGAAATCAGGGATAAATCAAAACCAGGGATGAATCAAAATCCAGAATAAATCAGGGATAACAGTGCTGACTCTCTTGCAGCAATATCACTTCATCAAGCCTCCAGAGATCAAGTTTTATTCCATTCTCATGGAATTTCTTGGATTATTTCAAAGAGGGGCAGAAAGGCATAAGAGAAGCCAGTGAGGAAAAGAAAACACGGATCACAGGTGGGTTTGGAGGATCCCACATGCCAGGAACTTACCGCATTCTTCAGATCCAGGTATTTGGTGTTCCTGGTCACTGGCATTCCAGACAGGAAAGCTAAAATGTCATTGTTTGCCTGGAAGTCACAAATACACAAAAAAATTCCTCTGTGTGACAGAAAGACAAAAATCCACTCCCAGCTACCCCTACCAGGCCCCTTAAATACTTCTGATTTTTTTATTCCTGCCTGATTTGAATCCCAACTCAACGGGGAAAAAAAACATCAAAATAAATTCATTTCCTACTGGGCTGACAATCTGTAAACCTCAACAGCAGCCTGGAAAACTGGGAAACTTTCCTTCTATAGCCTGAATCTCAAATCGAGGGAAAATTCCCAATAAAATAAATCAATTTCCTACTGACTTGACAACCTGCAAACTTCTATAGCAGCTTGGAAATTTAGGAATTTTTCCCCCTGCAGATTGCTGGAGTCTCCTCCACATCACTGAACAGTGGGAATGATCTTCCCATTCATTTCCAAGTACCTACAACCCCCTTGAAGGCCCTTTTGGGATCAAGAGGCCCCCCCCTATATCACCTGCCTGGAGAAGATCATTCCATATTCCAGACTTGACTCAGCACCAGCTGAGCCCTTCGAGAGGGAAAAACCATCGGGAAAAACTCAGGAAAAGCTACTGAAGCCTCCATCATTTTTCCTTCCCACCTCAGCGAGCGAGAACAAGCCCTGAAATGAGGTGGGCAGAGCCACGCAGCTGTTTCCCCAGGGAATCCCAGAGCAGCTGGGAAGGCGAGATTCCCAGGTTTTCCCACCTCATCCAGCACGGCGTTGCGCTTGGCCCGCTGCCGCTGCCGCAGGAGAACCAGCCCCGCGATGATGTCGGAGGGGACGATGTCCAGGTCCCGGAAAAATTCCGCAAAAAGGTAAGCGATCTCCGAGTAGGCGTCCTGCAAAATGCAGGGAGGAGAGGGGTTGGAGGGAGGAGGAGTTTGGGTGTGGGAAGCCTCAACACAGGACATGAAGTGAGAACTGGACTCGTTTCTGGAGCGCTGTTTCCAAAAGAGCCACGAGATTCCTGCAGGGAATGCCAGATCTGGACTAATCACATGATTATTGTCTCTTGTTTGTTTTCCACAGTCCCACTCGGGGGCTGGATCTGTGCCATGTGTGGGCACCTCGACATCCGAACAGCTCACACAGGACAAAGGGAGGGAAAGGGAATGGTTTTGGCTCTGTTAAACAAAACAGAGAAAATGGGATGAGAATCAAGCAAATCCCAATCCACTGCAACCTTGGAGTCATCCTTTCTCCTCTAAAGCAGAATAAAGGCCATTCTATGAGGAAAAACCACTGATTTTGTCCTATTTAAGAGTCTCTTCAACTCTAACTTTGCCCTAGGATCCTTTTTCCCATATTTATCCCAGACCTGAGATCCCCTTGCCCAAACTTAACACAAACCTGAGAACCTTTTCCCAAATTTACCCCAGACCTGGGACCCTTTCACCCACATTTAACTCACCTGTACTTATTCCAGACCTGGGATCCTTTTGCTCAAATTCAACTTGCCCAAATTTATCCCAGACCTGGATCCTTTTACCCATATTGCCAGGCTTTTCCAGGTTTATTTTGGATGACACCCAAGCAAAAAGGCATGAAAAATAAAGACTGAGTCACTGAATGCAGAATTCCCAGGAATGAAGGTGACCGAACCCAAAAAAGGAGGGACAGAAATGGAAGTGACCTGAAAGGGTCAAGCAAGAGCTCTGGAGCAGAGGGACAAAGATATTTTGAGCAGAAATGTCTTTTTGCCACTTTTTGCTCTGCGCTACAGGAAAAACCCACAAGACCTTACAGGAGAATATTTTGGGAGGCTGGAGAGGGGCTGGAATGTGGGTCAGAGCTGACCTGTCATTACTCCAGCCTATGGACAGGGATGATCCAGAGGCTGGAGCAACAAATCGTGGAGCTGTACCCACCAATGGTCCATATTTTACTCCTGCCATCCAAAACTCTTCCTACAAGGATGATCACAGCCTTACCCTGAACCTTTATCCCATGTTTTTATAGTATCCTTTATCCAGCATCAAAACCCACAAGACTGGAGTGTTGTGGAAACCCTGAGCACTCCAGGACGGAATTTCTCCTCTCCCTCCTTTGACCATCAAGACAGTAAATCCCTTCTCTTCCCTGCAGGAATGACCTACATCCTTTTATCCCTGCCAAACTCCTGGCGTGTGGGATGACTTTCTGTCATTTTTCACTTCCCTACAAAAGCCAGTTAAATCCCCATTAAGAACTGGGGCTCCAGGTGCCAACTCTCTGTGCCAGCAGTGCCTTTGGAAAGCCAACGGCATTCCAACCGCAGTATCCTTGAAATCCTGACCTCATCAATCCTAGCACAGCTCCTGTGAGCTCACAAGAAATGCCAAGAGCCTCCTAAAGGAAACAGGACAAACACCCATTAATCCAAAGTGGCAGCTACAGCCCTGGATGCTCCGACAAAAAAAGGCCCTGATGGAAGTTCAATGTGTATTTTCCGCTCCGAAGGAACAGCTTTCTGTGGGAACACCTGATATTATTCCTGTTTGCCCACCTGGAGTGCTCTGCTAACAAACCCTGAAGGCTCAGACTTCACCCCAGATCCTTTCCCCAAAGCCATCTCCATCCCATAAAACACTTTTCCAGCCCAGAGGACAACGATCCTCTGCTTTTTTTCTTTTTCCAGGGAGTCTGGGATGGGCAGCAACGGATTCATTTCTGATCCATTACGTGCTCATTCATTCCACACGCTGCCATGCCAGGACACAATGTCAGGGCTTGCTCCTGCAGAGAAAAGAGGCTGGAAATTGCTCAAAAGCTGCATGTAAAGTGGAAATTCAACAGCATGAGGAATGTGAGGCGTCTGGAATCCACTTTTATTCCAAGCTTAAAAAAAAAAAAAAAGAGAAATAGTCACTGCAGAATGGAAAGTTTGTTAAAAAGAACTTGAAATATTTGGAATACTTTGCAATCTTGAATAAAATGGGAGTTGATCAGGGCATTCAGGTGCCTGTCAGGGCTCTCTCTCCCAGGATGCAGCATCCATGCTGTGCCCTCAGGACAAGAGTCTCCAGCACCTGGGCAAGGTGACCTGGATGTGCTCTCAGGGAGAAGGGAAGCGCCTCTGCTCCGGAGCACCAGGTGAAAACTGCTGTGGGAGCTGCCAAGGCACAAAGCTCCTCTGGTTTCAGTTTTCCAGATGGATTTCCCCAGCAGATAAGCTGGGAGCTGGCAGGCCTGGGCTTGAACTTCCCAGAGGGACATTCCTGGGGAACATGGTGGCATTTCAGCCAGGGAAAGGGATCCTGGGAGGAGCAGCATTCCGGGACACGGCGCTGGATTTCTGCACAAGGACTGTGACAATCCCTGCAGCCTTCCACACTCTGGAAGCTGCACCTGTGGATAATCCCACAGCACACCCTAAGAAATCCTGTTAATTCAATCCATCACCTGGGAAGAACAAACGTGACTCTCCTTTATTTTTCCATTTTCCCTTTGGAGCTTTCAATCCCAGTCTCATTTCTGTTCCTCTCCACGTTCACCTCCCTTCCAATGTGCTCCTTTTCCTGCTGCATCCTTTTGGAGCACGAACTCTGGGCTATATTTAGTGAGGACACGGCGGCTGTGGTCGGTCCCTTGGTGTTTTCCCTGTCATTTTCCGTGCCCTTCTAACTGGAGTTAAACGTCTGGGCGGATTTTTTGGCCACTGCTGGTTTTGTTTGGAATGTCCTTGATAAATCCCAGCTTTTTCCCTGAGAGGTTGTAACTAATTCAGAGCTCAGTGTCTGCGAGTCCACAAATCTCCTGGTTTTTATGACTTTCTCCCACCTTTGGGAACAATTCCCTGGTTCTGCTGGCTCCTTCAAGAGCCCTCAAATCCTCAGAATTCTAGCCAAATTAGTTAAATTAAAAGCAAAGTTTTGCAGCACCAAAGTTTGACTTGCCTCTCCAGCAGTTTCTCATGAATGCTGGTGAATCCCACCCTCAGGCACCAACCTGCTCCCAGTGATTCTAAGGAGAATGGAATGATAACTTTTGGGGAAGGAATTTCAAGGCCTTTACCCTTCCCTGCTAGAGAACAGCAAGGGAAAATCCCAACAGCAGCACATGAAAATTCCCAATGATCTTCACACGGATCTATGGATTAAAGAATAGTTTTTGACCATGAAGAAATCCAGAAGGATTTTGGTGCTTCTTCCAGGTTTTTGTTTTCCCATTTCCAAATTCTCCTCCTGAAGAGTGTGAAACTTATGGAAACAACAGGAGAACATGCTCAGGAAGGGGCTGATAAAGGGAAACGGGATCTGCCCACAAAATGCTGCCAAATGTGACCCTAACCTGAGGGAAAACAGGGATTTCTCCCACTGATATTTTGATTCCCAACAGGAAATTTTTGGTACCCACCGACTGCGAGTCCTTTGTCCGTGTGCAGCAAAGGAACACTTTGAGCCTGCGGGTCCAGCTGCTGGCTTGTCCCTCTTCCAGGCGGTGTCTGGGAATAAAGGGGAGAGCAGGAATGTGAGGAGAGGCAGAACACAGTGTAGGATCCAACACGGAGTGGCACAGGCTGTACTGCCCCTGGAAAAATGGGATAAGGTCCCCCCAACCCTGCTTTACCCCAGGCTGAGCCCCCTCAGCTACCTCAACCACTGGTACTCCAGCTCCTTCTCCAGCTCTGCCCCTTTGCCTGGATACGCTCCAGAGAAGTGCCAATCCACAGTATCAAGCACTGTGCTTGGATACTTGCTATCCTGCCTGAATGGGATGCATGAAATGAAGCTCCTGTTGCAATCTGGCAGCTGCTCCACGTGCCAAGATGTGCAACCACACAGTAGGAAAAAAATCTACCACAGGATGAGGGAGTGGGAATGGCACAAGAGACCCCGAGCATTTCAGACAAGCAATTTTCCAGAATCATGGAATGCTTTGGGTTGGAAGGGACTTTTAGGATTATTGTGTACCACCCCCTGCCACGGAAGTAGGGACTTATTTTGTGCCAGAGTGCCGAGCTCCCTGAAGTCCACAGCTCCTCTTTTTTTTTTTTAGGGAAACACAGATTTAATCCAGGTCAGAGCAATCCAAAATAAAACACCACTCCATTTCTGGCAGGGTATCCCATCAGGATAAGCCCAAGCTCAGAAAGTGGGTTGCACCTGGAAGGAAAAGATGCTGGCAAAGGAATATGTGCTTGAAATGAAAGGAGCAGATCTCACAGGGATCCATCAGCTCCTGCCTGAGTATCTGAAAACAGCTCTCCATAACCTTTTGGAAGAGGAATGGGAATATGAGTGGCAGCAGGGCTTTGCTCCCCCAGTTTCTAAAGAACTCCAGAATTTCCCTGGTGGGGTTCAACAGCCAAGTGTACTCTGAGCTATTTTCCCTCCATCATTTCCCAAATTCTTTCTTCCTAACACCAAACTTCCACACGTTCAGTAGGAGCTTCAAAGATCCTCGGAAAAGCCTTGGCACAATGAGCCAAGCCTTTTATTGGGTTCTTTTTCCCAGCCCACACACACCAGGATGCCACTGGAAAAGGAAAACCACTGTGGGACACAATCCAGCCAGGCAGAGAAACTTCCTCGTCTATTCCTTGGAAAGGATTTCTTTCAGCAAGAGGGAGAAGTTGGGAATACATCCTTTGGAAACAATTGTTTGAGCAGTGAACAGTCACATTTGATGTTTGTTTTTCACATCATAGCCCACAGCGTTTGCTTGTTAACAGCTGTTAACATTCCCTTTCCTGAGGGAAAACCCATGAACAGCAGGAACAAGCTCTCCATAAATGCTGCAGGCCTGGAGGGAAAAACCCAAGCCTTCACTCAGCTTTCTGGGATCTCAAAATTCCCCACAGAGGAGATAATTCTGGGGTTGGTTTGAATTTGCTTTCGCAAGCTGTGGAGCTCAGATTTGCTTTGGAAAAATCACCACAGAATTCTGGAATGGTTTGGGATGGAAGGGACCACAAAGCTCATCCAGTTCCACCCCCTTCCATGGGCAGGGACAGCTCCCACTATCCCAGACTGCTCCAAGCCCCATCCAGCCTTGGACATTTCCAGGGATGGAGTAGCCACAGTTGCTCTGGGAAAACCCTTCCAGTGCCTCACCACTCTCACAGAGAAGAATTTTTTCCTTTGGATGTAGTACTACATCCACAGTATTATCCTTCTTATCATCCTAGGAATGCCCTGATCTCAAGCAGCAATCACCACACTAGGCACCAATTTCAAATATTCCAGGCTACTGTAACATATTGGAAAGGTCAGGAGGAATATCTGTCATTCCAGAATAAAACCCAGGCTCCTTCCCACAGAACTTGATGCACTACCCTTAGAAAAGCCTAGTTCTCCCTCAAAAGGGACCTCATTCCAAGTCATTGGAATACACAAACCAAATGAAAAATGGGAAATTTACAAAGCATTTTTTGAAAGCCTCATTTCTCATCCCTCGGATCCCGATGCCCTCCAAAGCCACATTCCTCAAGGACAGCCACATATCAAAGGAAACAAAGCCTGTTTGTGTTGTCCCCTACTGGAAAAAATCCTTTGGAAAAAGCTTTGCTTGGTGAAAAAAGCTTTTTCTCTCCCCATCTGGGGAGCTCCAAGATGGAATCAATTCTTAATTAAAAGATCTGACTGCCAACACAAAGGGAGTTGTTCCTTGGCCAAGACTAAATAGGAGAAACCTCAGGGCAAAAGGTTGGATTTTGGAGAGGAAAATAAAGGAAGAAAGGGGATTTGGAAGGAGATGCTGCCTCAAAGTAAGGAAAATTTAAGAACAGACTCACTGTTTCCACAGAAAACGCTGCTATGGGATATGGACAAACAAGTTATTGTGGTCACCATGGCCCATGAGGTTCCACAAATCCAGTAATTAAGGCAGAATCCAGCTGGATTCTGCATGGCTTTGCCTCCTTTGGATGCAGGTGTCCACACACAGCACCTGACAGGGAGCTGCATCCTCCAAAAATTCCCCTCAGCAGAGAGGAATGTTCCCTGCAGCAAGGCAAGGAGAGTGCAAGATCCCAAAAAAGCAGGACACCCTTCCAGAAACCTCGCCCTTGGAAGCTGTGGCTGCCCCATCCCTGGAAGTGTTCCAGGACAGCTTGGACAGAGCTTGGAATAACCTGGTATAGTGGAATGTGTCCCTGCCCATGGCTTAAAGGGCTTTAAGATCCTTTCCAACCCAAACCATCCTGCAATTCCCTGGCTCTGGAAGGATTTTGGGTGCCTGTAGCCATGAGGACACAGCATTGGTAATCCTGAGACCCTCCATTGGTTCTTTCCTTAAATCTTTGTCTCCTTGGATAGAAGTGAAATTCAGTCTGCTGTGAAGACAGGCTGGGAAAGCTGGGAATGTTCAGACTGGACCAGAGAAGGCTCTGGAGAGATCTCAAAGTGCCTAAAGTGGATCCAAGAGCTGGAGAGGGACTTTGGGCAAGGGGCTGGAGGGACAGGTCAACAGGAAACGGCTTCCCACTGCCAGAGGGCAGGGATAGATGGGATTTTGGGAAGAAATGCTTCCCTGTGAGGGTGGTGAAGCCCTGGAACAGAGAAGCTGTAGCTGCCCCATCCCTGGAAGCATCCAATGCCAGGCTGGAGCTACCTCATCTAGTGGAAGGCATCCCTGCACATGACAGGAGGTTGGAACTGGATGATCTTTAAGGCCCCTTCCACCCAAGGCAGCCCAGAATCCTGGGATGCCATGGAATGCTGCCTTACCTGAGGTTGTAGGTCCTTAGGTTGCGCTGCCGGCGCTTGGTGGCGCGGAGCTTGACGAAGGTGCGTCCCGTGGGATCGAAGACACACAGCACAGTGATGCACACACTCAGGATCACCACCCAGTTGCACACCACCATTCCTGAAAAAAACAACACCAGGAGTCAGATGCCCCAGCCCTTACTTCCCACCCCAAACTCCTGCAGCAAAAGGAAATCCTCGGGAAAGGCTTTTAAGCCACAGCTGGATGAGTCTTCCAGCTGTTTTACGGGGCTATTAAACGGTCCCTGAGTATCTGGGACTGCACCATTAACATCATCCCCACCAGGAGACTGGGAAAGGCTTCCAGGAAAACAGTGAAGCCATTCTGAAGGGAAAAAGTGGAATTTACAGACTGCCCTTCCCTGGGAACACAGATCCCTGCCTGAGTGCCGGCAGCACAGGCAGATGATGAATGGAAGGACTGTTCCGAGCAATAAACAGGAAAACAAGCCCCACATTGACAGCTCCCATCCACTTCCCAGAGTCAATCGGCACAGGCAGGAATGAAGGATGCCTGCCAATACATTGGAATGCTCCCAGGCCACATTCCAGCTCCGTACCCAGGGTGACACTCTTGGCTGTGATGTCGTTGCAGGACGTGTAGTACTGTGTCAGCCACACGATGCCCACGATGGCGTACACGAACTCGATCACCAGGATGGCTGGAAAAAATGGGAACAGCATGGATAACAGCAGCCTCTTCCCTAAGGATAAGCTCCTCTCCCCATTCTTTTCCCACAAGGAATAGGTATAAAAATGTTTTGGAAGGGGATGTGTAAGGAGATAAGCCAAAAGTGCGACATGTTCCAAAGGACTCTGAAAAACTGGGATGGTGGAGGGGTCAGTGCCATTGGCTGTGTCACAGGTATGATCAGAGATCCAGACCTCCCTCCCATGCCAATGGAAAGACTCCCTGAGCCAGCAGGAATCACAGGACCCAAACCTTAACTACCTCAGACAGCTGGCCTGACTCACGGATCCAAAATAAATCGTGTGGATCCAGGATTGATCCTGCTCACTACACTTAGCAAACATGCTCAGCACCTTTGCAGCCCTTTCCATAACAGTTCCCAGGAGACAGTGCTTAAGGAGCTCCTCAGTTTTGCATGTGACTCTGACAGCAAACTAGAAAGTGGGGATTAACAGTACCTTCCTGGCACAAAAAAGCTGGGAAACTGCCCTGAAGTGCCCATCCTCCCCCTTTCCACCCACAATTCCAAAGGAGATGTGGGCAATCAGGTGTGGAGAAGGTGAATACCTTGCTTGGGATTGCCTAAGTTTTGATGGAGCTGAGACTAAGCTTTTGGTGGAGCCTGGTTTATCCCACTCACCCTCCTTATCTCCTGCTGGCACAGAATCTTTCCATCAGTGGCTTTGCTACAGACCTGGAAAGACCAGTTCCAGGAGACAGAGCTTTCCTGGGCAAGGAATCAGAGCTGGGACTGGTTCCTGATGAACCCAGTTTATGCTTGAGTTAGATTTTGTTTCCCTTGGCTCCTCTCCCCTTTGCCTGCTGCAGGACAGGAGCAGCAGGAGCAGGGATGAGACATTCTCAGGTTCACACTGGAGTTAATTCCCTAAATTCCTCTGCATTAAACAGCACATGCTTAAATTGGGACAGTCACATGGACCTTGCCCACGCACTGGTCACGCTCCCACTTCCATCAGCACAACTGATCAACCACCAAAAGCAAAAAAAAAACCAGGAAAAAGGCAATACAAGACCCAAAATCCAGAGGAAATTCCACTCCTGAGCACACAGAGTTTAAGGAAGAAAAAGGGACGTTTTGGGGGACAGAAAAACCTTCCTTTGGATTCTCCCTACCTCCCCTGCCCCACTTAGTCTGGTTTTAACACAAACTGCCAGGCTCCCTGTGCTTCCCTAGGGAGACTGGCTGGAGAGCTGGAGAGGGAGATTTGTTTGCTGTTTGCGTTAATGACTTGCACTGAGCATTCCAAGTCTTCCAGACTGAGCTTTCAAGCAAGGTTATGCCTATTTTAGTGGATTCTGCAGGAAAACAATCCGGCAAAAAGAAGGGATGCAAACCCACAAGATGATTTGTTTGGAATGGATTTGGCTCTGCATATCTCCCAAGACTTTTCTCTTAAAATCTTCATTCGGCACAGAAAAAATCTGAATAAATTTCTGTACCTGGAAGGCAACAGAACCCAGGGAAAACAAGCTAAAAGGGAACGAGGGATCAAGGAATAATCTCTTCCCTGCTCTACTTTTTGGAGAGGGAGCGAGACAGGAATTGCTCATAGGAAGAAAAAGGGAACGAGCAGGTGGAAAACCTATTTTCCTCCCGGTGCCTGGAGGGATGGATCAGGTGAGTCAAGAGGCAACACCTTGGGGTGAGAACCTTTGGGATTTATGCCTCTATCCTTAGAAAATCTAGGGGGCTAAAGAGAGACAGAAGGAGAGCAGATTCCATGAGAGGAAAAGGAGGCTATTTGGGACATCGTCTGACAGCCGTGACAAGGCGCAGCTCTACGGATTCATCGGGATGCACGGCACATCCCGGCAGCCATCTGGCCGGGCAGGGAGGGGAAGAGCACTGGGAAGAGCACTGGGAAGAGCACTGGGAAGAGCACTGGGAAGAGCACAGGGAAGAGTGGAGGCTCCGGCTGCTTACCCAGTCGGACATAGAGGACGTACTGCATGGAATCCCGTGGCTCCGTGTACAGGATGCTCCCGCGCATGCTCAGCCAGATGATGGCCAGCTCGGCGATCATGCAGCTCAGCAGGATGCCCAGGTAGCCCCGGCCGTGGTCCACCAGGTTCAGGGAGCACGTCTCGTTGGGGTTGTACACCAGCCCGAAGAGCACCACCGAGAGGATCACAAACCTGCCGGGCAGGAAAGCCAAGGGAAACCATGGAATATCCCACAGCTGCTTCCCCCTCCGTACTTACCCTCCTTACTGTAATCTTCATTTGGGCCCCAAATCCCCACAAGCCATCCAGAGGCGCTGCCACCCCCGTCTGAACCATTTCATCCATGCCACATTATCCCATGGGATTTGCCACTCCAGATAAGTTGTGGCTGTCACATCCCTTGGAAGTGTTCAAGGTCAAGTTGGATGGGGCTTGGAACAACTTAGTGGTAGCCGTCCCTGTCCATGTCAGGGGGTTGGAATTGGATGGTCTTTAAGGTCTTTTCCAACCCAAACCATTGCAGGATTCCATGCTTGTTTTTCCTGAGCTTCTGTACAGAAGCACAGCCCTAAATTCCAGTGGAGAATCTTGGGTGGCACAGGAGGATAACCAGGAACACTGGTCAGGCTCTTTGGACCTAGGCTAGAACTTGGAACAGAGCTTAGCTAAAAAAAGAGAAGCTGGAAAAACATTGGTGTCCATCAGGAATGCCCCACCCAAACTTTCCAACCCTGTGTAGAGGCGCAGGAAGAATTTCCAGCCGTGCCAGGAATAGCCAGAAGAATTCCTGGGTGAATTCCAAGCATCCCTGTGCCCTTCTCACTTACCAGGTGGTGTGAAGGAGGAAGAGGAAGACAGCTGGCAGAACCAGGTCATCGCTGCCCACAGACCAGCGCCGGCGGAACACGACAATCCCTGGCATGGCTGGCGGGTCCCGGGAAGTTCAGCAGGCACAGCACTCACCTCCTGGAAAACAATGGAAGCAAAGCTGCTGCTAAGCCTCTCCAGCCCCTTCTGGAGAGCCCCACAACTTGGGAGCCCATCCTGGTTTATCCCAGAGCTCCTTCATTCCAGCACCAGGGGGCACAGCATGCTCGGGAAGGAGGGCCGGGAGTTAGAGTGGGAAGTATTAGGTGAAGCCGGTGTGTAACTCATCCAGCTCCACTTCATGGGATTACCTGGAATCCTGTTAGGCTGTCATGGTGAGCAGCCACTGTGGGATTTGGGACAGGTCATCCTGGCCTCAAATCTCTGGAAAACCTTATCACTGTGTTTTTCCATGGACAAACCTGCTGCCAGGCTCTTGTTGTCCAACAATTCCCCCCCCACTTGGCTCAAGAAGCCAAAATATCCATTAACAGTCAGTGGCAGTGTCTGGGGAACTATGGACTGGCTCCCAACAGCATTTCCAGTGAGGATATTGACTCCTAGGAGATCTCCCCCTGGACCAGCAGGAGCATCCTGCCAGCTCCACATCACCGTCGCATCCGCACTGGTTGTGACAGGCACGACCAGTTCCAAGGTGGAAGACTGAGGAGCTGCTGTTCTTCCCCAGGTTTTGTTTGTGCTCCTATTTTTAGGGCTTCCCAAACCCTTTGGAAAATAGAAACAGGAGCGGTGCAAAGTCACGAGACTGCACAGGGCGCTCCAGCCTCCTCCAGCACAGCCATCCCACTCTATCCCAGCTGGCCATACTCCAAGCTGCTCCAGAGGGACTCTGGCAGCACACCTTATCCTGTTCCTGCCTTCCTGGCCCAACACACGACCCACAACCAGGAATTTTCCTTGCTTTTGCCAAATCCAGGATGGCATCTTCGCACTCTACCCATAACCACCAGGGATTTCTGGATTGTGGGATCAGTCCCGCCCCTCTTTCCATGCCCTAGTCCCTGTCCCACCTCTTACCTGTGCTACCAGGGAATGCTATACCTCACCTGTGCCTCTCTGCTCCAAGCTGTCCCAGCTGATCCATCTCAGTCCCCAACCCCACCAATCTTCCAATTCCCACATCCATTCACTGCTGCTGGAGTGCTCCATCCATGGCCTGCAGTGGCCATGCTGTTCCAAGCTGCACTTCCAAATCCCTAAGTGCTTTTGGATTTTTGTCTCTGTGAATCCAACAGCAAACTGCCAGATCAGGACAAAGTATCCCCATCCATTACTTACAACAGGATTTCCAACTGCATTCCCAAGGGAATATCACCTGCAATACTTCCTGTACCAGGCAAAAAAACCCACACTTGGATATGATGCCCCTAATTTAGTGTCAAAGTGTGGGTAAAACAAATTAGAAAGGGGAGGATATCCATAGAATTCCAGCATAGTTTGGACAGGAAGGGAGCTTGAACACGATCCAGTTCCATCTCCCTGTCATGGATTGGGACACCTCCCACCAGTCCAGGTTGCTCATGATTTAAACTAATTTGAACCTTCCAGGTAACACAAATGTTGGGTTTGGGACAGCACATGGCACCAATTTCTGCCCTGTCCCACTAAATCCAACCCACCAGTCAGGTGAGGTTACCCCACCAGTTCCCAGAACATCCCAAATCCAGAGTCTCCTCTCCTGTGCCCAACACCCACAGCCACTGGAATGGATCTTCCAACCCGTTTCAGCCACCCATTACTGAAAACCTACACAATCCCCTCAATTTCCAGGAGATTCCATTGTTAACAGGCTGCTTCCAGCCAGTCACTCAGTTGAAGGCAACGCTCCATTCCACAAAGCAAGCAAATGCGAAATTCCAACGCCATTTGGATTCTCACTTCCTCAGCACAGAATAATCAAAGAGCACCGGGCACATTCCAGCTCTACCTTCACTCCTCTGGCCATCTGGAGACTCCCTCCCAGCCCCATCGTGCCTGTCATTCACCACCCAGGATAGGTGGGATATCACAAATCCTGGATACACCTCCAGCCCTCCCGCTGCCCAGCCCAGCTCTGCTCCCGTCATCCCTCGGCTGCATCCCGCCAACGCGCTTTCCACAACTCTTCCACCCCTCCAGGTGGGCTCTCCCAGTTCCCACCACCCTCTCCCAGTTTGAGAAGCAGGATATCAACCACGGCAACAAATATCCAATGTGGATTCCTTATTCATGGCAACAGATGGGGACGGAGCAGAGAAGCCTGTCACTCGCTGTCACATATGGGAAATACTCACTGTGGAACTGTCACTCCACTTAGCAAGCTCCCAGGGCAGGAACATTCCCAATTAATTCCCAAAGACTCCCGAATTTAAACCAGGAGATTCACAGCTTTGCCCCTGCTTTGGAAAGGAGGGACATGACGGAAGGCCTGAGACTGGAAAACCCACCAGAAAAATCTCTCACTGTGAGGACTCTTCAGCTTTATCCCAGCACAGCATATCCCAGGAACTGTGGTTTAAGATGCTGAAGATACGATCCAGCAGAGGAATCGGGAGGAACCGGAAGGTTGGAGAGCAAACAGCCCCGAGACCACTGACCCCAGCTCGGCAAGAACCCTCACGCTGCCCCTAAAACTGCTGGAAAGAGCCAAGCATTCCCAGGATCTCGAAAGATGAATCCCAGTACAAGCAGCACCAAGCTCCCAACACTGAAATAAGGGAAGCACATGCACAAGGAGTCCCCTCGGAGCCAGGCAAGGTCTAGGGAGGCAGGAATCTTACATGGCATGTGGTCCAGCCGCTGTGCATCCTTCTCTCCCAGAAGGATATTTCAGGAAAAGTGCATATCCAGGGAGACAGGCATCACAAGCTCAGGAGGGAACAGCAAACTCTTCCTGCAGCCATTGAAAATCCCACTCGGCAAAGGGAAGCTCGGTGTGGGAACTGGGATCTGCCAGCCGACAGAGCCGGGCATCATCCTCAGAGCGACTCCCTCCCTGCACCTCATTTATCCACCGGGAATGCCGAGAGCCAGAGGTCGTGACTCCCCCCTTCCACACCCCCCAGCACTCTCTGGAAGGAAGTGACATCATCCCTATTCTGAGGAGATTGTACGTGGATTGTGGGAAGGAGGACTGGGAGCGAGAGCGGGCGATGCTGTCAGAGATGCGGAGCCGGGAGAGGAGGAAAACCCTCGAGCGGCACAAACCTCCTCCCTCTTCTCACCGAGAAACCGGGAGCGCTGCCGGGAGCCCTCGGACACGGCCGTGCCATCGGGCTGGGAAAGGCTCCTGGCCGTGGACTCTCCAGTGAATGGCCAGGGGGAGGGGACTTGGATGGGACACAAAAGGGACACACAGAGGGGGCCAGCCCGGGCACAGAAAGGAGAGACTGTTCCAGAGGAGCCTCTCCCGGCCTTTCCAGCCGTTAATTCCTTGTGACATGCTCTGGGCTATGACAGGATGTGGGGGAAGGGGAGAATTAGCTGTCTGTAGGGAAAGGCTTAGGGAAAAGAGCAAGGGAGAAAAACGCTACAGTGAGACAACATTCCAGCTAAACCTCGGAGACTTAGGCTAATCCAACAGCCCATCCCATCTGACATGAGCCTCCTCAGGGAGAAGTACACCAGGAAACAAAGCTGAAGGAAAAAGGCTGTGCCTGGATCCTGCATGCCAGGAGCCCACCCACACCACAGCAACACCCCCGGAGTCACCCACTCCCTCCACCCAAATCCAGGCAGGATTTGCTCCAAGCTCCCAGAATCACAGATTCCCGAGGCACCCACACAGCCCAATGCTCCAACCCCCTGCAATCTTCATCCCTGCATCCACAGACTCACAACCCTCTGCAATTCCCCATCCCTGCATCCACAGGCTCACAACCTCCTGCAAATCCCCATCCCTGCATCCACAGGCTCACAACCTCCTGCAAATCCCCATCCCTGCATCCACAGGCTCACAACCTCCTGCAATTCCCCATCCCTGCATCCACAGGTTCACAATTCCCTGCAAATTCACAATCCTGCATCCAACATGCTTACAACTGCCTACAATTCCCCCATCCCTGCATCCAGAGGCTCAAAACCCCCTGCAAATCTCCCTCCCTGCAATTCCCCATTCTTGCATCCACAGGTTCACAGCCCCCTGCAATTCCCCATCCCTGTACCCACAGGCTAACTCAGCATTCCCACTTCCATCACCCCAAAACCTCCCCTGGTTCCCAACCTTCTGCTGTTCAGAGCAAAGGATGGGAGACCAAACCCAGGCTGAAATTGGATCTGCTGGGAATTTTTTCTCCCTCTGCCAGATCCCTGGGGAAGTCTGCATGGAGGAAGCCCTGCTATCCCAATATTCCTTCCCTACCTTTTCCCTCAGGCACTTGATGGCACTTTCACAAGACCCAGGTATGACAAAGCAATGCCATCTCATCTCTGCCAGCACCCTCTTCCATTTGCTTCTCTGCAAATTCCAGAGTCCTCCAGTGTGAGTCACAAAAGGAAATTCCCTCAAAACAAGTCAGATGTTTGCCTTCACTGCTCAGGGCTACAGAATTCCCCCAAAAATGGTTGCAGGTGTCGCTAAAGGACAGAGCCCTTTGCTGTTCCACAGAAATCCAGCATCATGTCAATCCAACACCTGGAATGCTGCCCATTCCAGGACCCTTTCCCTGGCTGAAATGTCACCATGTTTCCCAGGAATGTCCCAGTCCCAACCTGCTGTCCTGCTGGCAAGTTCAAACCCAGGCCTGCCAGCTCCTAGCTCAACTTCTTGGGAAATGCAGCTGGAAAACCAAAACCAAAGGAGCTTTGTGTGCCCTGGCAGCTCCCACAGCAGCTTTTCCTTGTGAGTGATTTTCTGCCCCCGAGCAGAGGCACTTCCCTTCTCCCTGAGAGCACATCCAGGTCACCTTGCCCAGGTGTTGGAGACACCTGTCCTGAGGGCACAGAATCCTGCTTTTTCACTCTGGAGGATAACAGACAGTTCACTTCCCTAACCAATGGAATTCCAGCCCCATCAAGTCACCCCAAATATTTCCTTCCCTCACCAACATGTCCCACATGGAATATGGGCTTCCCACTCCAGGCTAGATCATTCCCTTGCAGCTCCCAGAACCCCTCCCATTCCCACCAAGCACTTACTGGACTTGACGGAAATCATCAATTCCAGCTTGGATCCAACTCCATCAGGCCCCCATCCAGCTGTTCTGAAGGGCTTTAAATGAGGCTCTTTCTGTTCCCAAGTTGGTTCCTCACAATCTGGGAATTGTTCTTGCCTTCCAGGGAGAAGGGGGATGGGGTTGTATCCATACAGAATGTCCTGAAGCTGGCCAGAGGAATTTGCACGGAGCAGCTCTGCACTGGAGCCAGGCTGGGAGAGCTGGGATGGCTCAGCCCAGAGAGGAGGAGGCTCTGGGGAGCCTGAGAGCCTCTTCCAGTGCCTAAGAGGGCTCCAAGAGAGCTGGAAAGAGCCTTGGAATAGGGCATGGAGTGACAGGACAAGGGGGAATGGCTTCCCACTGACATGGTGTGGGTTTGGATTGGATACCGGGAAGAAATCCTTCCCGGTGAGAGTGGTGACGCCCTGGAATAGATTTCCCAGAGAAGCTGTGGCTGCCTAAAGTCTGGAAGTGACAAGTCCAAGCTGGGCAAAGCTTGGAGCAACCTGGGATAGTGGGAGGTATCCTTGTCCACAGCAGGGGATGGAATGGGATGAGCATTCCATGCCCTTTCCAAACCAAACCATTCCAGACTGAATACCAAGAGGGGACAAATCCCATGGCACCAAAGGAAGGCGAGTCCTTTCTGCCTTTTCCAAGGGGCAGGAAGTATCTGCTGCAAGCAGTGCCTGCAGGAACTGCAGGGAAAGCTCTTCCCAGGGGAAAGAAGGCACAGCAGCTGCCGGAAGCTTGTGAGGAGAGCTCTGCCCTCACCGGAGGTGATTAAGGGAACAGATCCCTACTTTAAGGAATATTCCATGGATTCATGGAACATTTAAGAGCCATATTTATAAGCAGATTCCAGGCAGGGATGACTGGCAAAAATCAACGGGGATTAGAATTTTGGGGTATCCTCACGGCTACTTTGAAGATTCTCCTTGATCATCTCCCATTTTCCAAGGAAAAGGGAATGAAATGAGTCAGCGGCAGAGCTGGGGAATGAAGCTTGGAGACAGGAAAGGTTCTAACAGCCTCCTGTGGCTTGGCATACTTTGGATGCAGCTCCCTCAGGATAAGGCCACGGCACCACAATCACCTCCACAATGTCATCGGGACAGAACTAATGGGATCAGCTTGGATCTGGAACTCCAGTGCTGCCCACTGACACAAATTCCCAAAATAATCTCCGAGTATCAACTGACCTTCAAAACACAGGGAACAAGAACTTAACTATTTGGCCCACCAGCTTAAACCTGGAATCCTGGAATAAATTTTTTGTAACTGCAATGATGATGGACACAAGATTGGTGTAAGCACTTCCCAGTTGGCTGATCCATCCCCATCCCAGCTCATTCCTCCCTCAAATTCCTTCCCAAAGCCCCTTTGCCATAAACACATCAAGCTGCATGTTCTCATTGGTTAAATCCATCCCCTTTTCCCTTAACTCCAAACTCCCTTGCCTTGGGCAGAAACAGGTTCCATGAATCCCACATTTCCCTCAAGCATGCACAACATCCCTTCCCTGTTACATTGGGAATAATTAATTTTTCATAAGGAGACTCCAGACTGTATCTCCTTGGCATGGACTTGACCGCAGCAGTGGAGTTTTCAGGAAAAATGGGACTATCTTACAAACCTTAATGGATTTAGTGCAAGAGGATGGACAAATCCCAAAGGTGCCACTCCCAGCTCTTGTTCTCAGTTAAAAGCAGGATAAGGGATTCACTGAATAAAAGAGAAACAAGGAAATTCTCCACCTCGGAATGCACTTCCTCCAAAAAACTGGGACCAGTTCTGAGACTGTTGTCAGGAATCCCAGCCCCACAAACCAGTGACACTGCACATCCCAACAGTTCTTCCCACTGGATATCCAGTGACATCCCTGCACCACCCCATGGGCCAGGATTTGTCCATAGCATCGCCATTAAGGCTGGAAAAGCCCTCCAAGATCAAGCCCAACCATTCCTCCAGCACTTCCAAGGCCACCTCTATCCCATGTCCTCAAGTGCCACATCCACATGGCTTTTAAATCCCTCTGGGGATGTGGATTCCACCACTGGAGCCTGCTCCAATGCTTTAAAACCTTTTCCATTGAGGAATTTTCCCTAATATCCAACCTAAACTTCCCCTGGTGTGATTTGAGGCCATTTCCTCTCATGCTGCCACTTATTCCCTGGGAGCAGACCCTGATCCCACCTGACTCCACCCTCCTGTCAGGGATTTGTGGAGAGTGAGAAGATCCCTCCTGATCCTCTTTTTTTCCAGGCTGACTCCACCAGCTCCCTCAGCTGCTTCTTGTGGTCCAAACCCTTCCCTGAACACACTCCAGCACTTCCATGTCCTCCCTGTGTGAAGGATCCACAGAGCTTTATTAACTCCAGACCTCAGCAACCATCCCTGGGCATAGAGGTTTGTAGGGATAAGTCCATAAAGACAGGGATTGCTGTGAGACATTCCAGCTGCCCAAATGAAAGTGAGGATAATGCTTGGAAAGGGATGGAAAAGCCTCACTCATACCTCCAACATTCCCAAGACTTTTCTCCTTGACCTTGACTGCTGCTGCACACCTTAACTCCAGAGCTCCAGACTCATCAGCCTATGGAGAATCCAAAGCCTGCAAAAATACCTGGCCAAGAAACAAGGGAAGCCACCACTTTCTCGGCAATCTGGGAGTGGAGAAGGAACTGTCCCACACAACCCCAGTGTGCTGCCAGGAATGGAGTTAAAAACAACCCCCAATCCTTGTCTCGATGCAATTCCACCCACAGTTTGTGCCAGCAGAGCCCACGGGCAGCTTCCCGACCACTCCATGCTCTGGCAAAAATAATGGCCAAGTTGCCAGGGGGAAAAATGTAATAAATCCCAATTAATGTGGGATTTGAAATTAAACTCCGTGTTCTACAGGGGGATAAAATCCCCTACTACAAGGAAAGCTTGGCTGGAATGGGGTAGGGAATGCAAAGGGACTACCTGGATGAGGTGATGGATACAGCAATAAATGTTCCCAGCAGCCCAGATCTGCTCCCAGGGGTGGAACCAACAGCTCATTCTCCTTGGATAAAGTTACTGGGAATCACCAATCCTTGGTTTTCTTGGAATATCCCACAGCTACACACAAAGCTTGGTAATTCCTGGTTGGAAAGCACATGGCCTCTGAGTTATTTACAGCCAAAACTCCAAGGGCTGGATGAAGCCAGCCACGACAGATCCAGGAGGTGACCAGTACTTACACAAGGAGTATTTTGGATGGAGCCTCGTTTCTTTAGGAAAAGCTATTTTCCACTACACTCCTGGCAAATTCCTATCTGACAGTTTTACTCCAGCCTGGAATGCTTATCAGCTCAGCCTCCTTTTCCAAAAGGCAGGAATAAAAGCAGAAGGAGCAAATTTCCAGGTGAGACATTGAATTCAGAGGCGCGTCCCTGCCCCAGCACATCTGGAAAGTAAGAGGGGAGGAGAAACCCAACCATTCCCTAAAGGAAATGCCTCTCACCCCTCCTGCAGGCAGCTCTCCTTGGCTCCCTAGTTTACACTAGTGGGCAAACAGTTTTCCCAATAACTTGACTCATTGCTTCAGGAATTCCCTGGGGATGAGTCACATGCAGGGAAAGCCACCGGGAGCGGCGCCGCCGGGACCACCGCTGCCAACACGAGGAGAGCGAAAGAAGTGGGAGAACACAAAATCCCTGCCAAACTCGGGAAAAACTGTGTGGTCAACACCATTCCTTGGCACTCCTTCCCTGCTCCCCTCCCCACAAATGTGCTGGAGAGGAGAAGCGCAGCAGGAGAGGCGGCTCCAAGGCTCCGGAGCCACGGGAATCGCCAGGGAGAGGTTCCCTCCACGTGCATCTGTCAGCAAAGGAGGGAATGCTGGCTCTGCTCGTCTCTCAGGAATGATCCTAAGGTATTTAAAGTCGGGATTATTTCCCTCCCTCCTGGCACTGAGGGGGAAAGAGGGACACACGTGGAATTCCAGGGCCTGCAGCTTCTTACTCTACTCCCTGCTCACCAGCATTCCCAATTAGTGTTTTTTTCTGCATCACATCCCACAGCTTATCCCAGGAGTTTTCCTTTTCTCACATTCCATGACTAAGTGGTTAGGTAGGCACATGCCCAGCTGCAAGTAAAAAAATGCTGGGAATCAGGGCAATCTGGGAAGGTTTTTTGGGAATCTAAACCCAAATGCATCTTTTCTCAATACAATTTGTCCAGGGATCCTGGATCTGTGACACTCCCAGGCTCAAAAACCTTGGGAATGGCTTCAAACAGCCTAAACCTGACCTGGACATGACCTATTCCCATTTTCCTGATGCTGCCTGTTTATTTCCCTCAGCGTGTCCCTGCTTGTTTCCTTTAGCCAAGGACATGACTGTATCCCACATTCCTAGAAATCAGCCTGGAAAGATGAGGTCATGGATGTCATGGAGGTTATACTTCCCAAAGTCTAAGTGAAACTTCCAGTGGAATCCACCAAAAGCCTATCTGAGGACCTCATCCTGTGGGAGTATGTCCAAGAGGGAATATTCCTAAATGTTGGGAATTCCTTGAAAATGCCATGTCTGTGTTTTGCCTTTTCCCATTACTTCCCAAACCCTCCCAGATTCCTACTTTCCAATATCTTGGAAAGCATCAATCTTGCACCTCATTAAGCAGAATATGCTTCTTGGGCCCAATTCCAGACTCTTCCCAGTGAAAATCAAACCAACATCAGGATATCCTGGAATCAGTTATTTTTTTGCAAGCTCATTTGATAAACCAGAACCTACAGGAATATTTATGGATTAAAAAAAACCCCAACCCTGAATTCATGTTTGTCTGGCAAGATCCTGTGAACTAATCACCAGCATCCAAAGGATTGCTGCTATCCAAGGGCTTCTTTCCACACTGAATCCAGAAGTGTGTCCACTTCCATGTTTACCCTGGAAGCAAGGATCAAACACCAAAGTCCTGCCTGGGGAAGGGCCAGGACAGGAACACCTGCACAGGTGGGAATTTTAAATGCACAACAGCAGAGAAGTGGGAAGTTCAGCCCAGAAATGTTCTTGGCCTGGATATGGACAATATCCTCCTTCCCTTTTTCCTAAGCTCAAAGGGAACATTTCAAGCCTAACTCTGGATTTCCAGCTGCAACTTCCCAAGAAATGTGGTTCTGCCCCTGCCATCCCATGGCTTCCACGTCAACACATGGGAACAGCCCTGGTAGTAAAAGAAATCATCAGGCTGAGCATTCCCAGCAGAAGAATCCTGCTTTATTCCCACCTGGAAAACAGTTTTCTAGAAGAAGCTGCCAGCTCTGCCCTGGCTCCAGTAAAACTGCTAATTACAGTGCAAATCCAAGGGAAGCAGGAGCAGGGAAGGAGGGAGGGAATGAGGAAGGCAGAGGCAGATTCCAGGTCTCCAGCTCACCCGAATGACAGCTTGGGAAAACTTCTCCTGCCTCAGTAGTTGCTCCTAGGAATAAATCATCATCTCTAAAATTCCAGCCCCCATGGAGACCCTCAGGAGCAGCTCCCTCCTTCCACACCCCAACAGCTCCTCTCTAATCCCATCCCCAAACAGCCCATTGTCCATTAGGAACATGGAGATCACTGAGGAAGAGCACATGGAAAACCACCAACAGTCCAGCACATGCAGCTCCAACTCTCTCCCAAGCTTACAGAATTAAGTCCCAAATTCCCACCCTGTGGAAATCAAGTCCTGGGACTTACCAGCCTGCTCTTCCTCCAGCTGGTGCTTGGGATGAAGATGTTGGAATCACCACAGGGAACAAACAGCACTGGTCCCACACCTCTCCAAACCAGGACCAACAGACCAAATGCTTCCTTCTCATTTTCCTAGGAATTCTTACCCATCCAGTGCTTCCCTAAAGACAATCAAGCAACCTAGAACTGGAATGCTGGGCTGAAACTTGCCAAGCTGAACTCTCCAGACTCTTCCCAAATCTCAGCTTTGTGATGGAAAGCAGGAATCCTCTTTCCCTTTTGCTTATGTAAGCAAGGATGAATCAAGCCCAGGCTTCCCTGATCCTGTGTCATATTTAAGCCTTAAATATATTTCTTTTTCCACATTCCCTTCTCCTTGGACACTCCAGGAGTTGCATTTCCAAATCCCAGCAGACACATCCCTCCTCCTCACCACCCACAGGCTCCACGTGGAGCTGATCCACAGTTTCTCCCAGCCCTTGGGATCTGTGCTCTCCTGGCAGCCACAACACCCACCCCTCCCCAGCAGGGATCCAGCCCTGCCCTCTGCTCCCCAGGGATGGCCAGGAGATAGGGATTCAGTTACAAGCTCAGGAATTATTTAATTCCATAAGGCAGTTTTACATCTCCTCAAGTTCCACAGTCCTCTGGTTTTCCAGCTCTGACTCCTGGAATTACTCACACATATTTACTCCAACTTTTTCCTGACACAGATTCCTTGTGCCTGTTTCTCCCCGTGGATTCATCACTACAGATCCTGGAGTTGGAACTGCTGATTCCCATCTCTACTCTCCAAATATCCACAGGTGCCATGGGGCACACATTCCTGGTTCCAGCCATGGAACCAGGAATCTCCTCCTGTTTCCATGCTCATTCCCTAACTGACACTCCTGGTGTCTCCTTGATACACTGACCTTGCTCAGGCTGGAGAAGGGAAGGCTCCAGGGAGACCTTGGAGCTCCTTCCAGTGCCTGAAGAGACTCCAAGATCACTGGAGAGGGACTTTGTAAAAAGGCACAAAATGACAGGATAATGGGAATGGCTTCCCACTGGCACAGGGTGGAATTAGATGGGATATTGGCAAGAAATTATTCCCTGTGAGGGTAATGAGGCCATGCAATGAATTTCCCAGAGAGGCTGTGGCTGCCCCATCCCTGGAAGTGTCCAAGGCCAGCTTGGCTGGGGCTTGGAGCAACCTGGACTAGTGGAAGGTGTCCCTGTCCATGGCTGTGGGATGGAAGTGGATCACATTCCAGATCCCTTCCAACCCAAAGTATTCTGGGATTTTTCTCCCTGTTGCCACCACTCTCCATGTTTCCACACCCTCCTTCCTTTCCCTTGTTATGGGGGAGTCCTTCAGCAGAGCTGGGAAAGTTGTCACTCCAGGGATAATGTCCCTGCCCTCTTGGTCTCCAGCTCCAGAGCCAGAATTCATTTGGAAACACCAGACAAGAGGAAGGTGAAAGGAGGTGAGGCAGAAGCAGAGACCCCACGTGACAAGAGCAGAGCTGCAGCCAAAGAAATCCCCTGGAAAAGCATTCCTTGGCTCCAAAGCAGCTGTGCAGACACGAACTGAACGGCACAGATTGGAACTGACTGTTCCTAACAATTGATTATCCCACAGAAAACTGGGAACAATCCTTCCCAAGGGAAGGGGGAGCAGGAAAGATCAACTGGCCCCATGTGGGAATGCACCAGCTCCAGAGTTGGGGAATGCCAGACTATGGCAGGAGCTACCCAGAAGCAGCAGGAGATGATATCCAGAACCTAAATCAACCACGTGATTCCTAAAATGTAGACAGGAGGATCCTGAAAATGAGATGAATGTGCTCCTCCTAAAACTATCCCTGAATTCCAGATGGTTTGGGTAGGAAGGGACCTTAAACTCATCCCATTCCAGCCAGCCTCTGCCATGGGCAAAAACACCTTGCACTAGCCCAGGTTGCCCCAAACCCCATCCAACCTGGCATCTCTTCCCAATATCCCATCTATCCCTGCCCTTTGGCAGTGGGAAGCCATTCCCGTTGTCCTGTCACTCCAGGCCCTTGTCCCAAGTCCCTCTCCAGCTCTCCTGGAACCCCTTCAGGCACTGGAAGAGCCTCTAAGGTCTCCCTGGAGCCTTCTCTTGTCCAGGCTGAACATTCCCAGCAATCCCAGCCTGTCCCCAATCCATGTCTGAACTGAACAGGAAAAACATCACCTTTCCTGCAGCAAATCCCAGCAGGATCATCTCAGGGCTGTACCTGGATTTTACACCTGGCTGCTGGATATCCTGGCTCATGGCCAGGTGATCCCAATCCCTCTCTACCAAACTCAATAACTGCAGCTTTTGGAAAGTAAAGGAAAGCAATTCCATTTTTCCAAAGACAAGCTGAGCTCAAATCTTGTCCAGGGAAGTTGGTAACCCTCAGAAGATGGGAGGGATCCTTGCTCCAACAGCACAGGGATGCATTTGGCAATTGATTTCTCTGAGAGGAGCCACCTTTTCCCTCATCCAGCAGACACGAATTCCAAACGGATTTCACACTTGAATTCATAATCCAAACAGGATTATAAGGAAAAGAGATATTTACTGGGATCTGCTTCAGGATAAGCCCCTGGCTCCCAGCCTACCCAGTTTGAGGCTGCTGGGAAAGAAATTCCTTTTTCCTGTCAACTCCTGGTAATTAAATGGAGTGCCTTTGCAGAGATTCCTTCAGCAGGATTTGACCAGGTGTGAATTTTCCCCGCTTTCCTTTAATTATCTTATAATTAACCATGAAGTATCCAATCATCCAGAGCTTTTTCAATTAAGCTTCAAAAGGAAATGCCTGGAAGAGCTCTTGGTGGGAATGTTCTAATCAGCTGGGAAGAGATCACAGGCACCAGAGTTGGGGTTTGGTGACTCACTCCGTTATTGCCGGGGCAAGTGAACTTCCAAAACCAGAAAAAAATTCCTTTATTCCACCTTTTTCAATTCCTCATCCCTGAGCAGAGCTCAGAGGCCTGGGAGCAATATGATACTTTAATTTACACAGCAGATTAAAGAATAATAATCAAGCGCTGAAGGATCAGGAATTATCCCTGCCCAGGTTCAACTGCTCTCCATCCCAATCCTGCACCTCTTTTTCCCTCAGTTCCTTCCCTCAGCCTTAAATTCTGAGTACAGGCACAAGCTGAGATCTCCTACAGTTCTTTTCTGGGCAGAAAGGGAAAATATTCCCAGTCTTTTTGATAAGGAATAACAGAAACTTTCCCTGCATCCTCGGGGAGACGTTTTGGGATCCCCCCAGCCCACAAAGGGAGAGGCAAATTGTCCTCAAATACCAAGGTGGGACCTTCTGTGTGTCCACCAGCACAGACAAATGGATCATGGAATTGCTCAGGTTGGAAAAGATCCCTCCAAGATCATCCAGTCCAACATTCCCCAGCACTGCCAAGGCCACCACTATCCCAAGTGCCACATCCCCACAGATTTTAAATCCTGCCAGGAATGGGGATTCCACCACTGGAGCCTGTTCCAATGCTTTGCAACCCTTTCCATGAAGGAACTTTCCCTAATATCCAACCTGAAACTTCCCCTGGCACAACTCAAGTGTCACTTATCACCTGACTTGTCAGATGTCTTTGATTTTTTTCCCAAAATATCAAGAAAATTCCAAAGGTCTCTCAGGGAAGGGATCTCTTGAGTGCTCCTAACAGCTCCCAGAATTCCAGGAGCTTCTCACACACCTTCCCAGCCATGTTCCTGACAGTCCTTCCCACATTCCACAGACAACACACCTTCTCCAGTGGGGAAAAAAGAAATCCACGTCTCCAACTGCTGACATTCCCATTTTTGCAACCTCAAGATCCCATGGATATTTAAGGATTTTATTTTCATTGCAAAGAGGGAAACAGCAGAGCAGACAGACCCAGGGAAAATCCAGCTCCAGCATCCAGCCTGGAATTGTCCAGCACAGGATGAACCCAAGCATTCCTTAAGCTGGAAAAACTCAATGTCCACAGTTTTTTTCCTCCCTTCACCATATTCCTTGCTCCCAGCTGGGATCAGTCTCCAGCAAAAGAGCTTAAATGATCCCTCTGGAGAAAGGGAATAAGATTATGGAACGACACTAGGAATAATACAGTTACATGATTTCCTGGCTGGAATTTTCAAGGTGTTCCAGCTGCCAGCCTGAAGCTGGAGAAGGGAAAAAGGACAACTGGGATGACCCCATCCCTTTCCATGAGGAGGTTTTAAATCCAGGCACCAGCAGCCCACACATCCCTTCTTCCCATTCTCCCCCACCTCTCCCTGATAAGCCAGGAAGGAAACAACACAGCAAAAACGTGAAAATTCCGTGTTTCCACCAGGAAAGCAGTGGGGGAAAGGAGAGGGACAATCCAAGCTGGGATAAAATCTCACCTCCACCCTCATCCAGCTCTTCCCAAATCCACCACAGGATTTAGCATTCCCAGGATGGGAGCCAAAGAATCCAGAGGTAAACACCCAAGAGAAAACAAGGAGGGAAGAAAGGGGTTGGAATCACTGGAAGAGGCCAGCAGGAGCTGTCCCTTTAACACCCCTCCCTCAGCTGCCAGCACCCAGGAATCCCATTCCTGCTCCAGGCTGCCAGCAAGGAATGACCTCTGGAGAACACAGATCTGTCCACCAGCAGCACACAACTCACCCCTTTTCCCTCCTACAACGTTCCAACACCCCCATTTGAGGGAGATCTGAGGCAGAATTCTGAGATTTTCTGCAGGGAAGAACAGAAGCTCCGAATCCCCCACGTTTTCTGGGGTGGGCTTTTCCCCCGCTCCAGGAGGAAGATGAAATCATGTTTCCCAAAATAGTTCCAAGGAAAAAGGCTCCAAGGAAGGCAGAGCTCCCCTTTAACCAGAGAGCTGAAACTTCCCTGTCCTCCAAAAGGGATGGATGAATTCAAATTCCATTCTACAGCATTGGAAACATGGAAAACTGAAGCATTAAAGTACCAAGCTGTAATTAATAACAGCCACTAATAAATGGAAAATCCAGATTTAGGGGGAAGAAAAGACAACTCCATTATTTACAAAATAAGGGATGACAACCTTCAGGCAGAAGTCCCAAATCCCAGATTTATGACAAATGAAGGGATTGGATCCCTCAGGCAGGAGTCCCAGATGTGCTGACCACAACCCAGCCATGGTGCACTGGCAGAAGAGCCCTTGGGAAGCTCCCACAGGGAAAAAACTGCACAGCTGCTTCAGTCATGACCCCAACACACCAAAATCCAGCCCCCATCCCACAGCAGGTGCCTGTTTCCCATTGGATTTGGCTGGAAACTCGTTTAAAAACCACAGCTCTTCCTTAACTGACCTCCCATCTTTTCCCCATTTCAATTTTCCTACCAATGTTTGGGACTACAATTCCTCTTCTCTCACAAAACGCAGCTGTCTTCCCAAATTTCCTCCCCCTCCCAACCTTTCTGAACACACATGGAGTAGTGATATTCCCAGGAAGAGGCATGCAGACAGGACTGGCCAAAGTCCCATATTCCTTG
Organism: Trochalopteron elliotii; assembly: GCA_024734555.1. NCBI lineage: Eukaryota > Metazoa > Chordata > Aves > Passeriformes > Leiothrichidae > Trochalopteron > Trochalopteron elliotii. The sequence goes on along the minus strand of JANPWX010000448.1, from coordinate 68,383 downwards.
GGAGCTACTTAAACAACAGCTGCACTGGAAAAAAAAAAAAATAGATTTCCCTGTCCTGAACACCTTATCTATTTCCAAGAAGATGGGGAAAACAGATTCAGGAATAGCTTAGCCTGGAAAACTCATCCCAAGGGGGTTCCTAACCCTGTTCCACAAGTATCTGGAATCCAGGGTGGTCTTTTTGCTGCCCCTCTCCCTAAAAAAAGGAGCTCTGAGCTGCTGAGTCAGCAATACAACAGCAGGGCAGATTCAGGCATCTCTTTATCCAGCTTGTAATTAAGGTCAATGCCATGGAGCAGCCTGGAATGGGAAAACTCAGAGTCAGGAGCCAACCAGGAGAGAAGGAATCTTGGTTTCCCACTTAAGCCAGAAATCAAATCCCTTTCCCACCTTTCCTGACAAAAATCTCCTTAAAAATGAGAACTCCAAGCCTTGCAACTCCCTGTTCCCATAGGAACATGAGAACTTCCAACCTCACCTCCTTTTCCAAGAGCAGCAATGCCTAATGGAGCCTCAGCAGCAGGAATACTGTAAATATTGGGAAAGGTAAAAGAACACTTCTCTCATTTCTCCTCCAAAAAGGGAGCAGCAGCCACAGCCCTGAGTGCCACCAAGTCTTGGATAATCCTAAATTCTTCCCTTTTCCTCTCTCCTAATGGGATTTGTCACTTTTTCTCCTCAAGAAAATCCAGAGTTTCAACAAAAACTCCCATTTGAAATGCAAGTTGCTTGAAAAACCCTTGCAGTCAGGCGTAAGGAGCTGAGCAAACACCAGCACAGCAAACAAATGGTCAAAGAAAACAAATGATCACGTTGTCTGGGAACAGGATCTCCTGCTTCTCCAGGCCTGGACAACCAGGAATTCCAGTATCCCACCCTCTGGCACAACACCTTGTACCTTGTACCTCCAGACACTGAGGCAGAAGCTCCATCTGCTTTCATCCTATCCATGTAAAACTTCCAGGCCCTGACACGCTGGAATGGTGAAAGCTTTCTAGAAGGAAAAGGGGATTTGCTCCCACTCTCCACCCAACAAACTGCCCTAAATATTAAGGTTGAAGCAAACAGCACCTGCTGGAAGAACAGAAAGGCCAACTCACAGTTTTTTGGGAATGCTGAGCCCTCGTGCTCCGGAGCAGAGGCTCCAGGGCTGTGTTTTCCATGCCAGGCAGGAGGGAGTGTTTTGGCCCAGCTCCAGGGAACCTGAAGCCAAGCAGTTCACCAAACAAACCCACGTTAACATTGGGATTTTGGTGCCATAAATCAGGTGCTCTCAGGTGAAAAGGTTCCGGATTGCTCTGACCACACCTTTTCATGCTTTTTTGCACTCCAAAGGGCGACATTTCCCCGCTCTGGCACACACAAGGCAAAATCCTGCAGCTACAGGAGCAGGAACCAGGATGAGTTCTTCCCATTCCATCTGGTTTTCCAAACCCCCTATCTAGGCTTTCCTGCAATGAGAGGCCTCATTTCTTAGCAGTGGGAAATGCCTCTCACTCTCCTCAATCCATATCCTGCCTCCAAGTGTTGATCAATTAAGAGTTAACAAGGAAAGGAAAACGAGGAGAGCATCCAGAAAACGACAGGATAAACACAACAGCACCTGACAACACCAAGGACAACAGGATGATCCCTGTGGGTCCCTTCCAACTTGGGATATCCTATGACTGACCTGCCCACTGTGCAACATCCCAAGGTTTTAAAGAGGATTAACAGGCTGAGGATCCTCTGTGTTGGAGAGATTCCCACATTCCCTTGGGCAGCTCCACCTTTTGTTTTCCCCAGCCTGCCCAGGTGACACCTCCCCAGCACCTCGTCCACCCGGTCGGAGCTGCCACGGAAGGCTGAGCTAATCCCAGCCTTGGGATGAGCATCCAGTGAACAAACACAGAGCATTCCCTTCCGCTCCCCTGAGGCAGAAGGATTTGGGTGAGCCCAAAAAAAGGTGGTTAAAAGCCACCTCGGATCAGTTCCGCTGCCTGAACCCCCTCAGTGCATCCCAAAAATCCAGAACCACCAGTCCTTGCTGGGCTTGCAGGTTACACAATTCCCAAAGTTCACTTCCCTGTCTTGTCACCCCCTCAAGAGAAGGAAAATCTGGTGGGATCATCCCCTTGAGGACCAAATTAAACCTTGTATGTCCCAAGGAATAAAGGCTAAATGTGAGAACCCCTGTAGCTCCTACCCAGAAACCAGGGTTCCAGGCTGTTCCAGGGAACAAACACCCAAGGAGCCAGCAAATCCATGGACACAAAACATAGCTCATGGCATGAAGGACATGGGAAGAGTTGGGAACATCAAACCCCTCCAGAGAGTTTGCAGGGCCAAACCCCTGGCCTGCAAATAGAGGATCATGGAACTGTTAAGGTTGGAAAAGACTTTTTTAGACAATCAACCCACTAATCCATGTCCCCAAGTGTCACATCCACATGGATTTTAAATCCCTCCAGGAATGGGGACTCCACCGGTGCCCTGGGAAGCATCTTCCAGTGCTTTACAAGCCCTTCCATGAAGGAATATTCCCAATATCCAACCGAAACCTCCCCTGATGCAACTTGAGGCCGCTTCCTCCTGTCCTGTCATTTGCTCCCTGGGAGAAGAGCCCAATCCCACCTGGCTCCCACATCCAGCCATGGAGTTGTAGGGAATGAGAAGTTCCCCCAATCCTCCTTTTCTCCAGGATAAAACACCTCCTGCAAACTCACATGTTAGATAACAGAAAAGCTTCCAACATCAGCATGTTCCTGATTTCCCTCCCCAAATCCCTGCTCCCCACCTCACAAGGGAATTTCACCAACTCTGCCAGTATTCCCAGGAGGCTCCACACTTACTCAGCCGCCCATTCCCGAGCATTTTCTGCAGCTTCCCACATGCTTCCCACCCCCAACCCGCCTCTCCTCATTCCTCCGCCCTCATCCAAGGGGAACACAAAGTCAGAGCAAGGCCCCAGAGAATCCTGAAATTCTCCTTGCCAGCTGGGATTCCACAAGGCAAAGGGTTACACGCAACAAATCTCTTTATCTCAGGCTCTTTCAGGCCTTGGAATAACCATGGATAACACTGGATTTGGGGATGTGTCCATTTCCTACGGAGTTAAATTCGATTATGGCACTGGAAGTGCTCAAACGAGCTCAGGGAGAAAATATGATCCCTTTTTTTATAAGGGCCAAAAGACTCTTTTCCAAAAGCAACACATTGATCCAGGAACAGTGAGGAAATTTAGAGGGGAAAAGGGTTTTCCAGACAAAGCAGCCTGTGGCTTCCCACAGAAGTTTTAACACCACAATTCCATAAAGGGAAAGGGAATTTTGCCCCTGGATTTGTCAGTGAATTTTGAGGAAAGCTCTAATCCTTCCAGTTTTTGGAACATGGATGCCTCCTCTTCCACTAGAAAATAAGAGAAAACTGACAAAGGTAGAGGGAAGAGCAATCCCACAGAGCACAGAACCTCTCCAGAAAATATTCCCTTATTCCCTAATCCACCCAGGGAAGAAAACGAGCAGCGCAAATCACAAATTCCTGCTTTTATGGGAAGTTTTTTCTCCTTCCTCTGACAGGGCATATGTTTTCCCCTCTCCCAGGAAAAATCCAGTTCATCCCTGAATGCTCTCATTTAGGGAAGTGCTGGTTGTCATTAGCGGATGCTCCGGTGCCATGGAGATGGTGACAAACAACTGAATCAGCCGGAAAAAAACCCCGGAGTCACAAAAAGGGGAACGTGTTTCCAAAGGCTCAACGTGGCCCCAGAGGGAAAATAAAGAACATTTATGGATATCACCAAGAAATAGGGTGCCCAGGGAAGTTGTGGATCCGTGGAAGTGTCCAAGGCCAGGCTGGATGGGGCTTGGGGCAGCCTGGGATAATGAGTGGGCTTTAAGGCCCCTTCCAACCCAAACCACTCCAGGGTTCCAACCACAGGCCAAGCAGAGCAGGATACACTTTTTTTTTTTCAGGACAATCCCTGGCTGGCTGAGATGCTGGAAACTCCCAAGCAGCACCTGCCTTGTTCTGATTTTCTGGGAGGTGAAACAGTTCATTTCCCATGGGAGAAAACAGCACCAATTTGCAGGATCATTTAGCAGACCCAGTGGGAAAAGCCAAGCCTCCAGAGGCTCCCAGTTTGGAGCTGAAATCCATATTCCAAAAATACACCCAAGGCTGTGTCAACACCAGGGATCTGGGCTGCAAAGACAAGCCATGACAGAGTAATGAATTTCATCCCAAAGGATGCAGAGCTGTGGAAATTCCAACTTCCAGCAGACGTGGGGCAGCAGGACACATCCAAATGGGAACCTTCCAGGGAAGAAAAGCACCTTTCAGGGAAGAAAGGGCTGAATTCCATCCCAACCTCCCCATTTTCTATTTACTGCACTGAACTATAATAGGAGTGTCCTGAATTTTCCTGTTTCTTCCCACTATCCAGTTCAAATGTTTTAAGGTGGCCTGAGGGATTCAGCATTTTATTCCCAAAGAACAAAGATAAGGACTCTGCCCTGCAGCCTGCCTGGATCTAAACTCGGGATCACTCAGGCCTGGGGTGATAATAAAACCTCCAGGCCAAGAAATCCCAAGGAAACACGTTCCAGAGGGAAAAACTGGTGGAAAATGCTCATTTAAGGTGGCATTTCATATTTACTGATGGCTATGAGTGAGTTGCACTGGGATATTTGCCACTGACTCCCAATGAAATGGCAAGTGAGAAACACCAGGAAAACTTGGAACAGAAGGCTCTAAATTACATCTTGTATCCTGTTTCCAGGGAAAAAATCCTATTGAGCTGAAAGCCATCCCTGAGGAACCCACTTATTTTAATTCCACACCAAGGGAACATGCAGGAACCAAAATCTCAGCTGGAAGGGAACAAAAAGCCAGGAATTTTCATGTAATTCCACAGATCTTTGAAGAGGAGCTCAGAAGGCTCCTCAAAGAGAGGGAGAAATGCCAATGGATGGGGCAGGATGAGGATTTTCAGGGATCTTGCTGGAACACAAGAGCAGTCAAAGAAGGGTTTGAGTTAAACAAGAAACTCCTGGATTAAGAGCCTGGGACAGAATTCCTGACAGTCTCTGTCTGCCCTGAGGATTTCCAGCTCCTGATGCAAGGAAGAGGAAAATAATCCAAAGCTTTTTTATTTTGTCTTTCCAAAGAGATCCAGAGGTAAGGGATCAATGTGCCTTCCACTGGAAGGAGGGGAGAAAGGGAAAAAAAGGAGGGAGAAGGAATGCCTGAAGCTACAGAGCACATTTTTCCTAAAACTCTGTGGGAATTACATCCTGTATCCAAAACCCCTGCTAGGGTCTAGCAGCATTTTTGTCCATGTTCCAGGGCAGGATATTCCTCAGCAGGGCAAACTTTCCCATTTCTTACCAAAACCTGGAAAACCATTCTAATTTCTTCCATTTTCAAAATTCCCAGCTGGGCAGGTGCTGCACCCGGCAAATTTTCAAGGATTTTTTTTCCCTGGATTTCCCCTTTAAAAATCCACACAATCATGTATAGAAGCACACCAAAATGACCAATATCATGGATGGAACAACAGAAATATCAGCTCCAAGTGGCCTGGAGTGAAGAGCCTGATTGACTCCCATCTATCCCAGCAGGAATAAACATCCTGGCGCTCTCCGCAGATCCCACAAAAGTCCATTTGTCACACTTCCCATGGCACAAAGGCCACTTTCATCCACTCCCAGCTCCTGAAAAACTCCAGCCCTGCAGCTCCAAGAGCAGATTAAAATGGTTTCAACTCACCCCATCTCAACTGCTGCGCCTTTAACTGGAAATTCCTCAAACTCCAGGGCTCAATCCAGCTCGGGGTGCTCTTATTCATCAGCTGGATCACTGTCAGGAGCAGAGGTGGAACCAAGGGTCATTTATTTGGGAAAGATGGAATGGGAAGGGAGGAAAAGCAGGGTGCAGGCTCACCAAAATAAAGCTGTGTTGTCTAGGGGAGGTGTAAAGGTTTAATCCCCCCCC
>JANPWX010000448.1:35878-57414 GCA_024734555.1 Trochalopteron elliotii | reverse complement strand
GGCAACGAGGGGTGCGGGGCGCGGCGGCGCCGCCTGGTGGCACCCGGTGGTAAACGCCACGGGGCGGGGCAATCCCGGGCCGGCCGCGGCTTCCAGCCGGGAATTGTCACCGGGATCCGGGCAGACCGCACCTGCTGAGCGCTGATGGTCACCTGCGCTAGCGGTATTACCGCGGAAAGATCGCACTAGAATCACGGAAGGATGCCGCAAGAACCAATTCCTTTGGAAAAGACCTCCGGGGCCACCGAGTCGGACCTGTGGCAATCCCCACCTTGTCGCCCAGCTCAGAGCACTGAGTGCCACAGTCCAGTCATTCCTTAAACACCTCCGTGGATGGGCACTCCACCATCTCCCTGGACAGCCCCTTCCAGAGTCTCATCACCCTTCCCATGAAGAAATTCCTTCTGGTGTCCGACATGAACTTCCTGTGACACAAGTTCGGGCCGTTCCCTCTTGTCCCGCACTTTGTTCCCTGGGAGCACAGCCTGGCTCCTATCTGCCTCCTCTCACAATCAGGGAATTTAGGGAGCAATAAAACCCCCTTTTCAGCCACACCTGGGGGTCTCCCAGCATCCCTTCCCTCCGGAAAACAATCCAACCCAGCACCGTGGTCTCCCTCATGGAGAGAGCCTGGCATGCTTTCAATGCCCAGCATGGAAAAGCAGTGCTTTCCTATCAGGAAATGTTCCTGAAAAGATGGAGAGAGCCTATTCACAAGGGTATGGAGTGACAGGAAAAGAGGGAATGGCTTCCCACTGACAGAGAACAGGGTTGGATGGGATATTGGGAAGAAATTTGTTAGGCTCTGGAATGGATTTCACTGGGAAGCTGTGGCTGCCCCATTCCTGGAAGAGCCCCAGGGCAGGTTGGACCTGCCTTGGAGCAACCTGGGATAGTGGAAGGTGTCCCTGCCTATGGCAGGGGCTGGAATTGGATGAGCTGTTAAGGTCCTTTCCAACCAATTTCCCTCTTCACAAAAAAAACCCTTGCAAGGATGGACACACCAAAACCAGCATCTCGCGTGGGAGGAAGGACAGCAATTCACTTTGAACACAGCAGCTGCCATCATCCAAGGACACAACTTAGATGCTCCTACCGAAAAAAAAAAAAAAAAAAAAGAAGAAAAAAAAAAAAAGGGCACTGAAAAACAGGAAAAGAAGAAAAAAAATCCCTGTCCCAGAAAAGCTGATCCAGCAGGGAATAGCAGCGCATCCTCGCCTGCCCATTCCTCCTTAAAGCAAGTGGAGCAGCCTTCAAATGGTCTGCTGGGTGATATCACCGTACCTGGGAAATAAAACAGCCTGACAGGGGCGGAAAAACATTCAGGAAAAGGCTTTGAAGCTCTGGAATTCATTTGTGCCAAGGCCTTTGTATCCCGTTGAGGCAGAAAAATCCCACTCACGCTCATTCCGAGTCCCTTTATCTTCCCAGACAGGTGCAAAGTGGCTCCGGTTCGGATGAAAAGCTGCTGCCAAATTTAGCACTCCGACAAATCGTTTCATCCAGCCTGTGGCACTTCCAAGGTCTCCCTTCGGCACAACCCGCCCCCGGCCGGGCAGGCACCCCTGGAAGCCCCAAAACCTGGAGCAGACAGAGGGAAGAAGCTCAGGAAGACTTGGAAATTACTCTTTTATTCGGGGAAATGCAATCAGAAGCCGTCCGAGGCTTTCCAAGGGGTGGGATAGAGCACATCCCAGCCCAGATCCTGCCAATTAATGGACACAAGGCAATTAATCCGATATAGCTCAGGATTTCTGCCTTCCAGCTGCTCCAGCTGCCCATTTCCAGCCTGGCTCCACCAAATTGGAAGGGCCAGATCACTTTTACAGCCCAGCTCCAGCACTGGGATTCATCCCAGTGACCCCCAGGGCTCCGTTCCCTGACTCCTGTATGGCAGTGACACCATTTACAGGAAATTTCAGAGTGTTTTGGATAAACTGGATGCCTTAACATTCCCTAAAGTATTAAGGGAAGGATTAATGCCCTCAGAAATCTCATTTTTTTCCCTGCTGTCATGACACTGAGGGCGGGTGGCGAAGCATTTAAGGGAATTAAGGAATTAATTTGAGCCTGTCACAAAAGACACGATGTTTGCATGGATCTGTCCCCACCTCCAGCCTCCGGAGCAAATCCATTCATTTCAGAGCTTCCCAACCTGTGGGAAGGGGTTGAGTCTGGGTTTAAATGCCTGGGGCAATGGCATGGAGGTGTACACACATTCCTGGGAATCCTACACCTTCAGAGGGATGCAAAGGAGAGCTGGAGCATCCCAGACATCCATCAGCTGGGTTATCCCTGGAGATAACTCAGATGCAGCGTGTCCATCAGGGCATCACCATCCATTTCACAGGGAAACCTCTGAAGGCCCCATTGGCTTAAGGGAATTGCTATTCCTTACTCACCTCTGGATGGATCTGTGCTCTTTGTGCAGGAATGACCCAGGAATATGAGGGAAAGGGAATTCAGTGGTGTTCTTCCAGCTGGAGCATCATTCCTCAACACATGGGTATGGCATGGGGCTGTTCCACACCTCAGCCTTGGAATTCTGCATATCATCTCCCAGGAAAAGTCCAGACCACTGTAGGCAGCCTTGGAGCTCTGGAGATCCCTGGAATGGGCCAGGAAGGATTCAATCAACAAAGAACCCATCCAGCTCTGCTGATCCTGCTGTCCTGAAAAAAAAAAAAAAGCCAACAGATTCCAGGGTTAAGGATTCTCCTAAACCTAAAAGCAAACCAACCCCTCCTCCAGGGAATTTGGACAAGGAACAAGGCTCCCGGAATAGCTGGGAACATGGGAAGCTTTTTTATTATTATTCAGTTTGTTGTCGTTGCCACCGCCCCCAGGCACAGCACATCCAAACCCGCTGCTCCGAAATCCTGCTCCTGTTGGGCTCCCAGTCAGAGCCAGACACTCCGTTACTCCAAGGGTAACGAGCCCCTCTCCTCCTCCATCCCAACCCTGCCAATTCCCCTCAGCTGCTCCATTAGGATTACAATAAATCATAGGGAAATAGCGTGAACAAGGCTGGGAGTGCAACAGTCTCCCCTGTGCAGGGATTCCAATATCCAGGTTATCCAAACCTCCTCCTCTCTTCAATCCCTGCAAACAGCAGGCTGGGCTCCATCACTCCCCTGGAGCAGGCACAGGCTGTTCCAGATGGCTGGATTCCAAGGGGTGACAGCAACAAGTGTCTTGGGAAGGTGTTTTTGTCATTCTCAAAGGGAACAGGCCACCAGGGAAAGGTGGACAACAGCATTATCCCAACATTCCCTCCAGGGGAAAGAATTACAGCACCTCACCCACCGTCTCTCACTCCCTAGGGAATATCAGTTGTTGAAGAATTGAGGTTGGAAAAGGCCTCCAAGATCACGGAGTCCAACTGTTCCAAGGCCACCACTAACCAACCCCTGTCCCCAAGTGCCACATCCACACAGGTTTTAAATCCCTCCAGGGACAAGGACTCCACCCCTGGAGCCTGTTCTAATGCCTGACAACCCTTTCCACAAAGGAGTTTTCCTCCCTACCCCATCTAAACCTTCTCTGGCACTGCTCCCTCTGTGCAGCCAACCATAATTCCACACGAAATTCCAACCAAAGCACAACCAGAATTTGGGAAGCGCTTTTAAAAACTACAGCAACAAGCATCCCTGTCCCCCACTCCCATGTCACCAAGCAGGACGTACCAGTGTTTGCTTCCATCCCCGTGGTGGCTGTGCCTTCCCAGCCATCCCTCCCTCCCTCCTCAGCGTGATTCCCACCTGTGACTCTCCAGAGCCATCAGCCTCCATCACCTCCTAACAAAGAGCTGCTAATCCAGTGCCTCCAGACTCTTCCAGCTCCTCAAACCCTCCTTTATCCCAGCAGATCTCCCCAGAAACCTGCTCTTCCCAGATGCCCCCCCAAGCCAGCACCTCCTGGCTTGACTCTCCCTGTCATTCCCAGCCCCATGGAGGCTCCCAAGGCAGGGATGAGCAGCTGCTGCAGCTCTGCAGAGAAACAGCATCACTCAAACCTTAACTAAAAATCATTCCCTGATGGAGAGGCTTCTCCTGCACTCCGGATGTTGGGAAAAATGTCCCCCCTCCAGCTGCCTCAGCTTTCCATGGTTCCTCCAGCACAGGGAAGGGATTTGGGGGGCCCAGGCTGCTGTCCCACCCCTGAGCCCGAATCCCTAAAAAACAGTGCATTCAGAGGGGAGACATCCCAGTCAGAGGCAAACCTAGGGATCCAGGGATAAGCTGGAAGCCCAAATTCAGGCACACTGGAGGCTGGAATGCCAAGGCAGGGCAGGCATTGGGAAACCTCTGTCAGGCACCTGAAGGGACCAGACATGAAATTCTGGAATGGTTTGGGTTGAAAAGGACCCTAAAGATCATCCCATTCCATCTCCTGCCGTGGGCAGGAACATCTCCCACTATCCCAGGTTGCTCCAAGGCCCATCCAACCTAGTCTTGAACACTTCCAGGGATGGGGCAGCCACAGCTTCTCTGAGAAATCCATTCCAGTGCCTCACCACCCTCACAGGGAAAAATTTCTTCCATAAATTCCCAAGGTGTGGGCAGCACCAGGTCCCACTGCAGGGAAGAAGGGCAGAGCGAGGCTGACACATTCCCAGCTCCTTCCCTCAGGCACAGCTCTTCCCTTTCCCATCTGCACAGGCTGGTGACCTGTCCCTTCCTTAGGATCCCTCTTTCCAGCCTCAAAGCCACTTTCCCTAGTGGGATCCCTCCCTTTTCCTGGGGGTTCCCACACCGTGGGCTCACTCTTGGCACGTAGTAAACACACCCGTGCACACAGGGATGGGTTTGACTCCACAGAAAAAGCCTGGAAAGGCTTTTTCCCTCAGGTTGCATCCTGGAACTCGGTACAGCCCTCACTTGCTCACGATTCTGAGCACAAACTCCTCTTTCCAGCTGCTTTGCTAAATTGGTACGAGATCTAACTCGGGAAGCCAAGCCTCGGAGACTTGCTATCAATCCCGCCAGCACTTCCCCCTCCCAAGGACATTATCCAGCATTATCCAAGCTGTGACTCCTCAGCCCAGAAATTTCTCCCTGGGAAGGAGCCATTGCCATGGAAAAGGACCATTAAATAACAGTTCACTGGGGTTTCTCACCGCTGCTCAGCAAAGCTCAGGGCATCTTCCTGCCTGGCAGCTCTAGGTGGCTTTTCCTTTGGGAAAAATGAGAGGATAAAGCAGTGCTCCAGGCTGTCAGGATATCTGCCAGCATCCTCCATGCTCCCCCTTGGACAAACCCATCTTCCCAAAGCTTTTTCACCACAGGTTGTAAAAGCCCCGTTGTTCTGCAGGGAATTAAAAACAAAACAAAAAAAAAAAAGTGTGAAAACGAGCCCTAAAGGCTTCGAGAGGAGGAAAATGCAAACCCCCGAGCTCCCCTGAGTCACAGGGCTGTGTTTGCAGCACTGGCAGCCGCTGGAATTCCCGGCTCCATCCCGGCCCTGCCTAATCCAGGTGCAATAACAACGTGCCATTTTCCTTATCTGCTTCACCCCCGCCAAAATTCCTCCGTGTCATTCCTCCTCCCCGCCCACCCTCTGAATGCCCTTGGCTCCATCCTCCTTCGGGAGGAGAGCTCCAGCCCAGGAATGAATCAGGATTTTAGCGGGAGCTTTAGGGATGTGGGATGCCTTCACCCCCACAAGCAGGAGCACTGGCCTTTTCCCAGGGCTCCGTGGCACGAACACAACTTCCCCAGCCGAGATGCCAAACCACAGGAATTCACCCAGAGGATGAGCTGCTTCCCGATTTCCAGGAGCCCGCTCACCTCCTGTGATGGGAATGGCTGCGGCAGGACGGGGAAATTTACGGATCAGCTGTGTTGTTCCTGTCAGTGCTCCAGGGAAGCAGTGTCGGAGAGCTCCCCCTCACCAGGCAGCACCTGCAGCCTCCCAGGCTCTCCAGGCAGCCTGGAATGCTGCTGTCGGATGCGGGCACAGCACGGAGGAGGATGCGGATGCTCCATGCAGGATTCGATCCCTCCCCTCAGGCCACGTCTCTGGACATCAGTCAGATGCGACTGGAGAGCAGCAGCTGGAGCCAAGGCACTTGGATAATTTCATTAGGGTCAAATCCCTCCCTCCTCTGCTTCCTCAGGATCCTGCTCTCGCTTCTGGAGGCAGTTGGACTGAACCAGGAGGTTTCCCATTAAGGATTCCTTCCTGGCTCTGCTCCTGGCTCCTTTCCCGCTCCTCACACCAGGCTGCAGAGCCATTCCCCACTTCTCCCGGACCTCAAAGCCTTGTCTGACCCACTTGGCTTCATCCCAGCTCCAAACTGCCAGAGGGAGAAGCTCAGTTCTCACCAGGAGACACCGCTGCCCGTGGAGATCCCAAATCCTAAACTGCAGCACAGCTCCTCCACAAAGTCCTGGCAGAGGCCTTGGGATCAGAGCAGGCAGACAGGAGAGGGACTTCAGAGCAACGCAGAGGTTGGAGACCAGTAATTACCCTAAGGAGAAGTTCCCAGCTCCCTTCTGTACAAGTCCATGAAATACAGCAGGGAATTTTATCTTAACCTGGAGAAGGCTCAGCGGGGACCTTCTCCCTCTCCGTGATTCCCTGATGGGAGGGTGGAGCCTGGTGGGGGTCAGGCTCTGCTCCCAGGGAACAAAGGACAAGCCTCAAGTGGCCTCAGGGGAATTTCTTTTTGGATATTAGGGAAAATTCCTTCATGGAAAGGTTGGATTGGGCTGCCCAGGGCAGTGGTGGAGACCCCGTTCCTGGAGGGAATTAAAAGCTGAGTGGATGTGGCATTTGGGGACATGAATTAATGGTGGCCATGGCAGAGCTGGGTGGCTGAACTCAGTCTTGGAGGTCTTTTCCAGCCTGAACAATTCCTGAAGGAGAGGAACTGGAAAAGATCAGGCTGGAAAGAAAGAAAAAAAAAAAAAAGGGCAGGCAGTAACGTGAGCAAACAGCCCCTGTCCAAGCTTTGTCCAAAAATTCCTGGGAGAGGAGCGTGCTGTGATGTCAGAACTCTGTGCCACAGTGACAGGAGATGGGAATGGATTCAGAGAGGCAAAAAGGGAAGCGGGAGAGGGTCTGCCAGGCGGGATCCGCCTCAGACACTTGATGAAGGAGAAAAGGACGGACGGTTGCTAAGGGAAATGGGACAGATGGCTGGCACCGGGAACTTGCTGACTCTCGGAGACTCCGAACTCTTTTTTTTGGGGAAGTGGCAGCGCCGAGCAGGCGAACACGCAGCGGCCGAGCCCGGATTGACCACTTCCCCCTTCCCCCCCTTGCTCCGAGTGTCAGGACGGATCACGTCGGAGCGGAAAAGGTCACGGAGGCGGCGGGAGCCAAGGCGCATTTGCGCTTCTGCTCATCACCGGCGCTGCCCCCGCCAGCCCTTCGTCCTCCCCTTCTCCAGAGGCCACCGGCACCATCCCACGGGCACATCCCAGCAGGCTCCCGGACAGTGACCGGCTCCCAGAGAGGGAAAACCGCAGGATGCTGGCGCTGGAGCTGCTGTCTGTGGAATCTCATGGCTCCTGGACATGCTGTCTCCCAGATCCGTTTACACCTCTCCCTGACATTTAAAACCATCTGAGCCTCTTGGCTTCTGCTGCTGCCATCCCTGTGCCAGGGCTTTTCTGGCTCTATAAAAAGGCTGGGAGTTGATTTTCCGGCAAGTGCAGCCCTCCCAACAGGTCTCCAGCTGTGGTGGCAGGGCAAGGGAAAAGGGGGAGAGGGCGGGAATCGCTGCTGCCGTGGGGGTGGGAGACGTGCCAAGAGTCTGTCAGATCCTGACGGCCACAAACAAAGCTCTGAAAGCAGGAGCTGGGAGGAGCAGAGGGGAAAGAATCCCTTGGCAGAGAAGGCAGTGGAGCTCCAAAGCTGAAGCATACAGCACTGTGGGATGCAAGCTGGGATTTGAGGGATCCAACGGGAAGAGCAGGGGAACCTCTGCTGGCCTTGGGCTGGCCCCAGGCACTGCCACATCCGTGGGCATAAAACAGAGGGACTTGGGGAGAGAGCAGCTGAAAGATCTCCAGGAGAGCTGGAGGGGGACTCTGGACAAAGGATGGAGTGACAGGACAACAGGAATGGCTTCCCACTGCCAGAGGGCACCGTCAGCTGGGATAGTGGGAATAAATTCTTCCCTGTAAAGGGAGTGAGGCACTGGAATGGATTTCCCACAGGAGCTGTGGCTGCCCCAGCCCTGGAAGTGTCCAAGGCCAGGCTGAACAAGGCTTGAAACAAGTTGAAACAGTGGAAGGTGTCCCTGTCCTTCCAATCCAATCTATTATGGGATTCTCTGAAGGGAAATCTCTGAAAGCAACAACTATATCTCCCCCATCCCAACTATTCCCAGGCACCTCTTGGATTGAAATCACCCCAAAAAGTCCACAAGGAGCTGCAGATCCCAAAATTCAGCGACCAAGAGTCCACAAAGAACCTTCACCGGGCGCTCATTCCCAGCAATCCCACATCCCACACAAACTGGGGGAAGTCCTGAGCAGCAAGGACAGGATCATCCATCCCCCAGGACCACTCTGCTCCTGCTGCCAAGAGGAGGAGGAGGAGGAATTTGCTCCAGCCGCCTCAGCACCACACAGTTCCAGCCACAGAGCACCTCCACAGCCCTGCCAGGAACAGCCAGCACTATGGAAAACATGGAAATCCCTGGATACTACAGAATCCCAGCATCACAGAACAGTTAGGGTTGGAAGAGACCTTAAAGATGACTAAATTTCAGCTCCCTGCCATGGGCAGGGACACCTTCCACTAGCCCAGGTTGCTCCAAGCCCTGTTCAACCTGGCCTAGAGCATTTCCAGGGAAGGAGCATCCAAAGCTTCTCTGGGAAGCATTACAAGGCAGCTGATGCTTTGCAGAAGGATGGAAGGACACTGGACATGCCACCATCACCCTCTGGATTTCCTCTGGGCCACCAGAGATTCCCAGAAAGGAGAGGAGAAGATGAGCAGTGCCAGTGCCAGCTGGGAGTTGCTCTTCCAGCCCATTTTGCTGGCTGTGTGGGCAGCTCCATCTTGGAGCCACATTCCAAGGAGCTGCTCAAAGCAGCAGCTCCCAGATTCCGTGCCAAGCTGCCACTGGCTGCTGTTGAGATAAACCCACACAAACAAACAGATGCCTGGAGAAGCCAGGAAAATATGGAATACAGCAGCATGGTTGGGCTGTCCCAAGGCTGGCCACTCTCCAGCTTGTCCCTCCCAGTGATCCCAGTATTGGGAGGTGTCACCAAGCACTGATTGTCCCAATCCCTCAGAGCAATGGAGAGTTTTCCAGGGGGTCACACCCCCTCCTCTTTGCCAGCAGCTCCAACTCAATTCCCATGGAGTGGGAATGCCCAGAGATTGGGTTGTAGAGGTTGGAGAGGAGCATCTACCTCTGGGTAAGGAGGATTCTGGCTCTCCCACAGCCCTGGAGCCAAGGGAACAAACCCCATGGACACACCCTTGTCCCATCCCCACCTGGCTGGTGGAATCCATGGGAGCAAGGCCAGATGGATTTGGGTCACCCAGGCCACTTCCAAGTAGGACACAAAGCTGAAGTCCCTCATCCTGGGACACTGAAACCAAACATCTCCCAGGAGCAAAACTGCCTTAAAATTCAAATGAAAAATTCCAGGAGAGCCTGATCCCACAGACATGAGACAAAACTAAACACAGACCCTAAAAAACCCAAGGATGCTCTCCCAAACCTTTTAAACCCTTTGCTTTCCTCTGCATCCACGAGGAATTTCACACCCTCTGACCCTCCTGCCAGGTGTTGATGAGGGATCCCCTTTGCCTCAGGCAGCAAATCCCCCTTTTTGGGGGAAGAGGGCCAAGGATTTGTGCCGTGTCCACCCCTGGCAGGCACAGAGCCAGGGACACGCCGGCATTCCAGATGCCCAGCTGCTGGCACAGTGACTCCAGCCGTGCCAGGGCTGTCCTGCAAATGAGCCTGGCAAGACACAAAGAGCCCTGATTTCCCAAATTAAGCTGCTGGAATTACTCATCCCAAAATCAGCAGCATCAGCTGCTCGTGGTGACACCAATTACCAGCAGTCCCTGCCCGGTGCTGCTTCCCACTCATCCCAGCACATCCTTACTACAGGCATTCCCAAGGCATGGGGCAGTGGAAGGTCAAGCAGGAATTAATTTAAGCCAAAAAGAAAAGGTGGATTTAGATGGGATTTTGGGAAGAAATCTCTCCCTGTGAGGGTGGGGAAGCCCTGGCACAGGGTGCCCAGAGAAGCTGTGGCTGCCCCTGGATCTCTGGAAGTGTCCAAGGCCAGGCTTGGAGCAAACTGAGATAGTGGAAAGTGTCCCTGCCCATGGCAGGGGGTGGAAGGAGATGATCTTTAAAGTCCCTTCCCATCCAAACCATTCCAGGATTCTTCCAGCAGAAGGGCCACCAGCTTGGGACGTGGAATAGGCACGAGGTGACAGGAAAAGCTGGGAGAGCTCCAGCTGTCCCCACTGCTGGACATGGTGAGGACACACCTTGGAGCTCCCCGGAGCAGTCATGGATCAGGGGGATGCTGGGCTGGAGCAGGCAGCTCCAGGGAATCATGTCACTGACATGGAGCTTTACAGGAGTCTCCTTGAAATGTTTTCTGCTGGATCACCAGCCTGGTTTTCAGGGACACTGACTCATCCTCAGGAGTGCTCTCGCTGCCGGTCGCACTCCAGATCAGGCAGCAATTCCTGACACACCTCCCAGCTATGGGGGAGCATCCCTGAATTTGCCAGCTGGATTCTTCTCCTTGACAGAGGCCAGCTGGGATACCCAGAGTCAGGGAATCATGGAGTGGTTTGGGTTGGAAGGGACCTTAAAGCCCATCCAGTGCCACCCTCTGCCATGGGCAGGGACACCTTCCACCAGCCCAGCTTGCTCCAAGCCTTGTCCAGCCTGGCCTTGGACATTTCCAGGGATGGGGCAGCCACAGCTCCTCTGGGAAATCCATTCCAGGGCCTCACCACCCTCACAGGGAAGAATTTCCTCCAGATATCCAACCTATACAGGTGCCCTGGCTGTGGAAGACATTCCCCCTTGTCCTGTCACTCCAAAGTCCCTCTCCAGCTCTTGGAGACACTTTAGGCACTGGAAGGGGTTCTATGGCCTCTCTTGAGCTTTCCCTTCCCCAGGCTGGACACCCCCAGCTCTCTCAGCCTGTGTCCATCCCTCTGGCATCTCCATGGCCTCCTCTGACCTCTCTCCAGCAGCTCCACATCTTTCTTACAGTGAGGCACCCAGAGCTGGACACAGCATTCCAGGTGAGATCTCACCAGAGCTGGATAAAGGGGGAAAATCCCCTTCCCGAACCTGCAGCCATGCCAGGGAAAAATTTACTTGGGAAGAAAATGGAGGAAAAATCCTGGTCCATCCCCAGGGCCCCACCATGCTCCCAGGTTATAACTCACCTTCTCCCAAAGCACTTCCAGCAGCTCCAGAGCACCAGCCCAGATCCATCCCACTGGCACAGCAAGGAGCCTACCAGGACTTCCAAAGGGGAAGCAGCCCCCCCCCTTAATTCCTCTTTTATCCCACCACTCCTCTGCTCCAGCTGTGAGGCTGATGGGAGGCACCTGGAATGAGCAGGGAGGGAAAACAGGAAAAGCTTTTAGCAAGGGCAGAACCCCAAAATCTCAGGAATTAAAAGTGTCTTGGGAGCCTCCCACTGTTTCGGGCCTGTCCATCCAAACCTGGCAATGCCCTGCCTTCCACCTCCTCAATTTCCTGGGGATAATGGGCCCATCCATCTTCCCCTCCCACTCAGGGGTGTCCAGATCCCCTTCCCAGTTTCTGTGCCCCAGCCCAGCGTAGGTGCAGCTCCAGAGGCTCTAATGAGGGAGCTCATTTACTGTGACCTAAATATTCCCTGTGCTCTGCTCGTCTGCCTCAGCACCTCCATAATCCATGGAATATGAGTGGGATTCCTGCTGGGGAAGAGGGTCAGTATCTCCTCATCCCAGGGTTTTTCCAGGCATCCCTCTCCCTGCTTCCTGCACAAGCTCCCTGTCTGGGGCAGCCCCAGATTCTCCTCCTTCCCACATCCCTTTTTCCCTCTGGGAAGCAATCCCAAAGGAAAGAGGGGCTGGGACTGCTGGCAGCCACCCCATCCCACTGCCCAGCCATGCAGCAGGAGTGGGACAATCTCATCAGGGAGTTTCCTCCCTGTGGAAACCACAGCCAGCAAGGAACAATAGATGGGGTGGCTGTGGTAGAATATTCCAGCACAACCAAGCTGCCTTCCTGCTTTTCCAAAGCTGTTTCCCTTGGGAATTCACAGCTAATTTAGCCAGAGGTCGGGCTCCCTGGGCCTGGGCTGAGGGAGGATGCAAATGGGACAGGTTGCTATAAAAAGCCACCCAGCAGCTGCTTTTTTTGGAAGTCAGGTATTGATTTTTCCTTGTGGAGCTCTGCTGGAGGGCACAGCATGGAACAGGGAGGGACCCTTTCCCAAATAACAGAGCTGGGAGTGATCCCAATGGTGACACATCCCCCTTGGATGGGGTGGAAAAGGTGATGAGCAAAGCACAACCCCACCACTGGCTCCCAAAACAACCCCAATCCCACACCTGATCCCACCTTCCCAGACATTCCTGTGACACTGCCAGGCCCTGCTCCTTAAGAGGGACTCCTGGATGCTCCCACTGCCTTAGGGATGTCTCCCATGGAGGGGCACCAAGCTGCTGGGCTGGGGACACGGTGCAATCCACTTGACCATCCACGGAAAGCTCTCTGGAAGCACAGCTGCAGCTGCCCTGAGGGTCCTGGATGTTCCCATTCCTCCTCTCTCCCTCTCATTTTCAGTACCTTTGCCAGCAAAAGGAAAAATAAAGGAACTGCTGCTCGCAGCAGAAGTGATTTTCCACTCCCGCCTCTCTCCCACACTTGGATCAGCCAGGACCGTGGCCTGAAATCACATTCCATGCATTAACATCAAGCCTTCCCAGAATCCCGCCATCCCGGCGGCGCTCCGGGTTTTTCCGCCGTGGTTGGTGGCTCTGTGCGGGGAGTGGTCCCCGCTGGTGGTGTTCCCATGGCAGGCGAGCCGGGATGCGGCCCCGTCCCATCCCAGGTGGTTGCGGGGACCAGGGAGATTCGTTCCATCCCGGAATTCCCGTGGCCCCATGTTTCCCGGGATGCTGGGACGCTCCGTATCCCGGCGCCTCGGCCCGGCCCGTGCCCCGGGGCTCTCCCGGCTATCCCGGGCCTCTCCCGGTAGTTCTCCCCGGGAGCCACGAGGAGGAGCTTTCAGACCGCACCGCCGCATCCCGGGGCTCCCGGCGCGTCCCGCTCCATCCCGCTGCATCCCGCTGCATCCCGCTGCATCCCAGTGCTCCCTCTGCTCCCAGGCATCCCAGTGCTCCGGGAGCATCCCTGGACCCCCAGGGATCCTGATGCTTCCAGAGCTCCCGGTTATCCCATCTGTTCTCAGGGTTCCTATTGTTCCGGGAGCATCCCTGTGCTTCAAAGGGACCCAGTTCCAATGCATCCCAATGCTCCCAGTGCATTCCAGTGTTCCTTCTGTTCCCAGACCTCCCAGTGCTCCTGGAGCATCCCTCCCATGGATCCTCATGCTCCCACTGCATCCCAGTGCTCCCAGTAAATCCCTCTGTTCCCAGGGTTCTCCGTGTTCCTGGTGCATCCCAGTGCTCCCACCATTCCCAGTGCTCCCAGTATTCCCGGTGCATCCTGGTGCCCTTCCCAGCAATCCACTGATGCTTCCAGTGCATCCCAATAGTCCTGTCTCTCCCAGTGCATCCCACGGTTCCTCATGCTCTCATCCCAGCACATCCCAGTGCTCCTGCTGCCATTGATTTCCCTCAACCTTTCACACCCATTCCCAGGGCTGCATTCCAGGGATTCCATTCCCCAGCTCCATTCTCCCACCTCGGGACCCACATCTGTCCCCGTGGAAAACCACTCAGGAAGGGCTGGATTCAGAATGGGATTTTATCAGAGCTCTCCAGCTCTCCAGCTCTCCAGCTCTCCAGCTCCAGCTCCTGCCTTGTGCTGCTGCCCTGGGGCTCCCATATGGATGGCTCCTGTGTGCCAGGATGGGATAGTGGCCCATCCCAATCTATCCCACTCCTTCTCATCCCATCTTATCCTTTCCCATCCCACCCCATATCCCATCCCACCCCATATCCCATCCCATCCCTGTTGAGAATGATGGCATGACGGAAGCGGGATCATCTCCAAGATGGGTGCCTGCATTCCCACTTCTGTCCAGCTCCAGCCATCACACCCCTCGGTGGGATTTGCACTTCCAGCTCCTCCAGGATGGATCCCCATCCCATTCCCGCTGGCAGCCGGGGTGTTGGATCCTCCCTGGCAGCGCCGGCGGAGCCATTCTAAATCCGGCACCTGGGATTGGGGTGGGAGGATTTGCGTCAGCCGGTGACACTCGGCTAAGGAGGGGGATCCCGGCGGGATGAATCACACAGGGAGGAGTTCCCCGGAGCAGGATGGGGCCCAGAAGGGGTGGGACACTCAGGATGAGGTTGGAAGGAAGAGGAAGACGAGTCTTTCCTGTTCGTGGAGGGAAGTCAGGCTGGGATTGTGGGATGTGCCATCTTCCTGCCTCCTTCCCGCAGCCCCCTGGGATGGGGAGACTCCCTGGAGCCCAGCAGGGCTGAGCTCAGCATCATCCCTCTGCAGTTCCCAATTGGAATAACCTGCCCTGGGTGTGTTCCTTCTGGACACAAGGGGGTGGGAGCTCATCCACACTTGGAACCCCAAAACATCAGCAGTGGATGGGGAAGCCCTGCTTGGGGCTCCTCAGATGGGCACAGACATCCCATCCCATCCCATCCCATCCCATCCCATCCCATCCCATCCCATCCCATCCCATCCCATCCCATCCCATCCCATCCCATCTTTTCCATTGCTTCTCATCTATTCCCATTCTTTCACGTCCCATTCCATTCCATGGCATTCCTTCCCATTCATTCCCATCCCTCCCCATCCCATCTCCTACACTCCCATCTGCCCAATCCCACCTCATCCATTTCCATCTGTTCCTAACTTCTCTCACCCTATTCCTGCCCCTCATTCCATCCCATCCCACTCTCCTGGGAAGGATTCCCTCCAAATGTGGGCAGAGGCCACTAACGAGGGCAAGACCCAATTAAGTGCTGGCACTGTCCCAGCTCATCCCATCTGAGCCTGGAGTGCCTCCATGCAGGAAGAATTCCCTGCGGGAAACCAGGGAGTAGCAAATTCTCCCACTAGTCCAATCCCTCCCAATGTCCTCCTCCAGCCCTTGTCTCCACTTCCCAAGAAAGCCCTGATCACACATCACAGACACACCCCAGCCACAGGGACGACTCTGGAGCCTCTGGAATACCAAGACCTCCCTCTCCTTCCTTGGAGAGGGATCAGGAAGAGCGACAGGCGCTGCCGGAGCACTGCAAGTCCTCACCCAGGCAATGAAATGGCCCATTCCCAAAATAACCCGCAAGGATCACACATCCAGGGAAGGCAGCAGGTGCTCGGCAGCGCTGAGCCTTCCAAATCCTTTTTGGGAATTCAGACTGCCTGCTGCGCCGTGGAACGGCTCCGTATCCATGTGGGAATAACGGCTAGGGGCAGGAGAGCGGGTTCATCATCCCGGTGCCGCTCCCTCCCGCGGCAGGAATTGCTTTCCCGCACTGCGCTGGAGCATCGGGAAGCCCATCTGGCGCTCTCCGTGCCGGGAGCTGGGAATTTGTGGAGCGTGCCGGAGGTGGCTGGTGCCGGACATCTGCTCCCGGCCTCGGGGATGGCGGGAGCGGGAGGGGACCGGCAGCGGTGCGTGGCTCCGGAGCCGCGGGCTGCTGGAAGCATGCAGGGAGCTGATAGTCCCAACATCTGTCAGCAGCAGGCACGGAGCCGAGCCAGAGCCGGAGATGGAGCTCTCCCTGTCCAACACACAGCATTCCTGGGATGGCTGCTGTGTCTGGATCAGGGCTGAGCGCTGGGGACTCGGTATGGAGCAGAAGCAGCCTGGGCCCAAGGAGCCTTTTCCAATGTTCCCTTTCCCACTGCAGGACACAAATCCTCCCATCCCACTAAATCCAGAGGTTCTGGTGATGGTGTTGAGGAGGCATCAGGTGGGATTGGGATTGCTGTGTCCCCTCTTCCCAGCAGAGAGGATGGGATTAAGTTTCTGTTGCCCTGTCAGGCTGTGGGAGGCTCTGGCACAGGTTGCCCAGAGAAGCCATCCCTGGAAGTGTTCCAGGACAGGATTGGGCATGGTGCAGGTGGAAGGTGTCCAGGGGGCTGGAATGAGATGAGATTTAAGACCCTCTCCACCCCAAGCATTCCGGAATTCCATGATCTTCAGCTGCAGTGCTCATGCTGAAAAACTGGCCCCTTCCCAAGCAGCTGAAGATCCTGGAATCCTGGAATGCTTGGGGTTGGAAGCGACCTTAAGGCTCATCTCTGTCCCTGATTACATGGGAGCTGTTAGAGGGGTTTGGCACAAGCTGTTCCCAACAACCCTTGGCCATTAAATCCCTTTTCCCAGCCATTAAGTGCCTCCACAAGCAGCTGTTTATCTCCAGGCCGGGATGTCAGGTGGATTCCCACCTTGGCTCTTCCCATTACTGGCAGAGGATCAGCCACCCTCCTCTCTGCTTCTCCTACCCCTCCAACCCTGCCTTTCTGCATCCATCACAGGCTGGGGCTGGAGGCTTTTCCAGATCTGCTGCAGTGCCCGTGGGGCTGTCCTGGACTTTGCTCCGGCGCCTGCGGCAGGACGGAGATGTTTGGATAACAAACGGATGTGGCAGGGCTGGCCATGGATCATCACCCCTGTGCCATCGCCTTCCTGTGCTCCTCTGCCCCTGGCTTGGCATGAATTCCTGATATTCGTGGTTTTCCCAGAGTCCTTTGTGCAATCAGAGAGTTTTTTGGGGTGTTCAAGCAGCCCGAGCTGATGGGGTTCTGTGGGATTTTCTCCCAGCTGTCAGGTTTTGGCGCCCACTGGATGAGGATTGGGCATGGCTGTCTCTTGGCATCACCCTGGGACCATGGGATCCCATTTCCAGATGGGATCTTTTCCAGAGCTTTTTCTTCTCCAGGCTACTTCTGCCCATCCTGCTGCTGCCTTCAGAGGGAAAATCCAGGCCTCTCCCAAGGTTTTGCCAGGAGAGTTCACTCCAAAATGTGTCTGGAGGGGCAACGAGTCTGAGGTGGCTGCAGAAAGATTCCCAGGTGTGGGAGAAATCCATGGAGCTGCTGCTCAGGGCAATGGGTGCAACAGGAATGTCTCTCTCCAGCCCTTTTCTGTCTGGTTTTCAGGCAGATCCTTCATTTTCTACCTCTATCCAATTTTTCCTGATCACACTGACCTCACCCCTGCCCTCACAGCCGTGGGAATCCAAATTGCTCATCATCCATCCATCCATCCATCCATCCATCCATCCATCCATCCATCCATCCATCCATCCACCCCATGGAGGAACAATTTATCCCTAATTGTACAGTGACTCGGCCTTTCCGTCCTCCAAAAAAAAACCCCAGAGAGGCACTTGGGGAGCTCCTGAGGAGCCAGAGAGCTCAGCTAATAGAGGTCACTGCTCATTACGGAGCCGTGCTCCGCAAATTATCCGACATCAGGATGCAGAGAGTGGTTTGGGGTGGTTTCAGATGCACTGAGAGCTCCTGGCTCCATGTTGGCAGCACCAGAGCACTTTGGAATGGGCAGGGAAAGGGCAGTGCCTGAGCTCTTCCTTCCCTGGCCAGAGTGTCCAAGGGCAGCTCCTTCCAGCTCTGCCTTTCCCAGGCATCGACTGCCGGCACTCATGAAAAAAAGATGATCCAAGGCTGGCTCTGAAGGGCTGGGAAAGCAGAGAGTGGGAGGATGGGGTTCAACAGGATTTGGAAGCGGCGGGGGGGAAACCACTGTGTCCCAGCACGGCTCTTCCCCTGGCAGCACCTGGAATGCAGAGTGGGATCATCCAGACGCCCCCTGTCACCATTCCTGGCTTCCCCTGGGACAGCATTCTGGGTGCTGGGAGCACCAATCGCTCCCAAGCCCCTTCCCGGCTGGTTCCGGCCCTTCCCAATCAGGATCCAAAGGCACAGCGGGGACTCTGGGAGTCGGGCCCTGCTGAGTCAGGGCAGCGGGGCTGGAGCGACTCCATCGATCGAAACCTGATCCCAAATTGGCTGCGGAGAAGGACCCCGGCACGACCCGGCTTTGAGCTGCCAGGAAGGACAAAACCCTCCTGTCCGCGCAGGATTTTGAGAGGCAGGATCAGTGCATCCCTAGCCCAAACCCAAACTGCAGAGTCTCCTGGTCCCACATGGGGCTCTCCTGCATCCCGTGGCTGCCGCGGGCTCGGAGCCAGCAGGAAGGATCCGAGCCCTGTGGCGCAGCCTCGGATCCCGTCTCACCTGCCGAGCAGCTGCTCCCAGGGACAAAGTCCACTCCGCGACCTTCAGCCTCCACCTGCCGCTTTTCCCGGCTTTCCTTGGAGCTTTCCGGGCGCCCTGGTGATGCCGAAAGGCCCGGAGCTTTCCTCCCTGTTCCAACAGCTGGGCCATCCCTGTGGAGCCAAGGCACCACTGGGAAGGCAGTTGCCTCTGGGATGGCAGAGAGCTCAGCCAGAAGGATTTACAGACAAAATTATCCCAAAAAGACAAGGACCATTGGGAAGCTGAGGTATATAAGCACCTCAAACTGGACCATGTGGCATCATGGAGTAGGGATGAGGTGGCAGGAGAACAGGGAATATTTGACATCCCCTATGGCCACCCACCCTGGCTCAAATCTCTCCATTCCCAGCATTCCACATGAATGGTAATCCATGTTCCTGGTTCCAATTCTTTCATTCTTTTAATATTTTTCTGCCTAGTGGAGGAGCAGGAATAAATTCCTTGGATGGAGAGCGCAGCTCCAGGGCTGGATGGGCAAACTCCCAGCTCTGTGCTGGAGCATCCCAAGCTCTCCATCCACCCAGCTCCCTGGTGGCTTCAGGCTCCAACTGGAAGACCCTAGAATTCCCAACGTTCCTTTTTTTTGGGAGCCACCACACCTTGGCCCCACCCAGTGACATGCTGGCGTGCCACGGGCACGGAAAACTCCAGCAGCTCCAAAGGGGCTGGAGACATGCAGAGCAAACAGGGAGGATGTGCCGAGGGCAAACAGCGCCGGCCACGGCAGGAATGTCCCTTGGAGCCTCTGGCAAATGCGGCGCCGAGTGGCTCTGCCGCACGACGGATGCTCCCTCCGTAATTAAAATATCCAGAGGATACTCAGTCGCCACCGGGATAATTATTCCCATTCAGCAAGGGAGGCCTGGGTGGGGTTCTGCTGCATCCCCCGCTTCCCACTGCCCCCGCGGTTGGGCTTCCAGCCTTCCCTGCGGATCCACAGCGCTGCTCATCCACGGGCCAGCGAGCTTGTCCATCATTTATCCACTCATGGAATAACACACACGGGAGGATGAGCATCCCCCCCCGGAGCCAATTTCCGCCGCTCGCCTTCCCGTGCCCCCCGGGGGCCTCTCCCGGGATGCGCACCGGGAGCCGCCCGGGGCAGCTCGGCGGATCCCGCCCAGCCGCCGGACCGGTTCTGCCTCGCTCTGTGTTTGCACAGAGAAGGCAAACACGGCCCCGGCTTCCGCAGCGCCGGGAGCGGCGGAGCGGGAATAGGGAGCGATGGGAACAATGGGAGCAGCAGCCGGGTGCCGCTGCCGGCTCATTAACATCTTTATTAGCTGTGACAAGCGCCGGGTCACCGCCCGCTCATGTCCGACTTGAGGAATAGTTCACTTCCTAACCCCCTGTAATTGCTCCCGTTAGGCTCCGAAAATTTCCTCGTTTTCCGTGGAATTACCCCCGGCCTGGCCTCGGCCCGGAGATTAATTTGGATAAACAGCTCCAGCGAGGGGTAATAAATACAAAGGGAAAGGTTCTCTCCGTTGGGCGCGGAGGGAGAAGAGGAAATATCCATTCCCTCCCCCCAAAAAAGAGGGGAAATGAGGAGAAAGGAGAGGGATGACTCCTTCTGGAGCAGCAGAATGCGCCTTTTCCAGGGAGTCCTGAGCGGGCACGTGGGAGACATCCTGGAGACACAGGAGTATCTTCCTGCCCAGTAGGGACACGCTGGGTTGGGATTTGGTGTGCCCAGGGATTTAGGATGGCAGGGACTCAGATACCCAGGGATTTGGGAACGCAGGCATCCAGCAGCCCAAGTATTTTGAGGCACCCAGAGTTTGGAATGGCAGCAGGGACTGGGGGCACCCAGGAATTCCGAACAGCAGCGACTCAGGTTTCCTAATGGTTCAGGGCACCGGGGACTCACAGGTCCCTATTCTGGGCCAACTTTCTCCTTCCACAGTGGCCCGAGAGGCAGGAAAAGTCTCCCGGGGAGGTGCCGGGGCGCGGCGGGCGTCGGAGGCTCACGCGTGGCCCTCGCCGAGGCGCCGGGCCCGTGACTCAGCAGCGTTCTCCACCCACCTGGCCCCGCTGGAAGTGACGGCGGGAGCGGCTGAGTGGGAGCGGGAGGTTACGGAGCTGCCGGGCTGTCTGTGCGTGCGGGGATGGGGATTTCAGAGCTCGCTGGAGTGTGTGGGAAGCGAGCGGAGAGGAGAGGAGTGAAAGCCAGGGCCGCTGCCAAGGGCTCCATGGGAAGATTCCCATGAAAGGGGCAGAAATCGTTCCAAAAAAATCAAAATAAAGCTCCTTGGCCGCGGGAGGATGCTCCGCCAGCCCCGGAGCACAGAGGGGCAGAGAGGTGCCCTTTTCCCAGCCCATCCGGAGTGCCAGGGAGGCTGGCAGCAGGCTGGCACCGCTCCCCCTCACTGGAAGAGTTTTGCCAGGGTGTACGTGCCGGAGTTTGCCTGGCACGCGGCTCCCAGCCGGCTTTCCAAAGTGGGATGTGGCTGGCTCAGTGCCGAGGTGCTGGGAGAAGCTCCCATCCCCAGGAGAGGGCGACGGGGATGGAGCCCATCGTGTGAGTCAGGCACACGAGACCATCATCCCTTACCTCTTATTCCCCGGCCAGGGAATTCCATGGCACTGGGGAGTGGCCGTTGCCCCCAGTTCAGCCCCATCCCTCGATCCAGCGCCTGCCAGTTCGGGGTTTTCATGAGGAGATATTTCCTGCTCCATTCCCTGCTCCAAACCCAACCTACAAGCAAGGAAAGTCCCATATTAGTCCCCCAAAGAGCTTCCAAGCCATGGCTGCAGTGATTTCCTGCCTTTTCCCGCCCCAGTACAACTCCAGAGAGATTCCAACTGATTCCCAACGGTTTGGCTTGGAAGGGACCTTTAAAGGTCATCTGGTCCAAGTTCCATTCCACAAGGCCAGGCTGGGCTCTGCCTCTGGAGGTTCCCACTAGTCCTGGACCAGCCAGGAGTGTCCCAACCCCATTTCTCCATCCCGGGATGGGTCTCTGACCCCATCACCCCATCCTGGGATGGATCTCCAATTCCCTCACCCCAGCAGAAAGAGGGAGGCGGCACAGTTCCCAATTCCAGGAGAAAAGCCCCAGTCTCGATCATCTTTCTGTCTACTGTCACCTCCACCCATGGCCACATCCTGCATCAGCAGAGT
>JANPWX010000448.1:14991-30905 GCA_024734555.1 Trochalopteron elliotii | reverse complement strand
ATCCATTCCCACGGCAGGTGACGGCGTCACCGCTGCCCGGGAGTTGGCAGCTCCGGCCGAGCCGCCTTCGAGGGGAACTTTGCTCCTGCCCCGCGGGCTGAGCGCTCGCACCGGGAGAGGCTCCATCCCGTGCCACCGCGACCCCGCAGGGATGCCTGGAGCGCGGCACGGCACCCCTTGGCCCAAGGTCACCCGGCGGGTGGGTACCAGAGGAGGGGCGCCAGCCTGTCCCCGCCGGCAGCAGCGTGGCGGGGCTGCCCTTCCCTCCCTGTGCCCGAGATTTGCTCCTGCGTTGTTCCCCCCTCCAAACTTTGCACCTGCCCCCGGTTTGTCCCCCTCGTCCCTGACAGATGTCCCCGTCGGCCGCCGCTGGGCCACCGACGGCTGCTTGTGCCACGGCAGCTCTGCTTGGCAGGCTGGAAGCTCCCAGGGCAGAGTTGGAGCTGCCGGATTTGGGGGGGACAGACCCCCTGTCCCCGCGTCCCAAACCCTGTGCTCTCCCCTGGCTGCTGGGGCTCCCGTCACGTGGGAGTTTTCCCACGTCACTGGCGGCGGCTGTGCCCTGGCGCCTGGAGCCGTGGGGTGCTGGGGGTGCACACACCTGTGCAGGCACCCTGGCACTGCCTGCTGCCCTGGACGTTCCCACATTTCCTGGATTTTCTAGACGTGGTGCTGAAGGGATGCCGGGTCTATCCCCCCACTCCGATGGAGGCTGAGGGGGTGCTGGCTTCTCACACCCCCGCAGGATTCGGGAAGAGCCGGCCAAGCCACATCTCGGGGTGAAGCAGTGCCTGTTGTCCCCCCAGAACCCTGCCCGAGGTCGCACCAGTCTCGTCTGCCTCGTCCCCTGCTCCGTGTCACCGTGCGGGGACAGTGGCCGAGGCCCCCAGCACTGGCTGCGTTTTATGGGGGGAGAAGATGCCGGGAAATTCGGGAAACTTTGCTGCCCAAAGAAAGAGGAAACTAGGGGGTAACGTGGAGCTCGGAGGTGCTGCTGGGGCTGTCTGGCTCTGGGGTCGGAGACGCCCGAGGGAGTCTGGTCTTGTCTGGCAAGGGGTGTTGGGAATTGGGATCAAGCTGAGGCGCTTTCCCAAAGTGGCTCCCGCCAGCTGGAGGCTTTTTTTGGGGAGCCGCAGGGGGCTGTGCTGCTGGGGGCCCACCAGATGATGTGTCAGGAGAGCCACGTCCGAGCGCGAATCAGAGCTCGGGGCTGCCCGCAAAGGTGCCCTCTGTGCCACAGGGACAGCGTGCCCCTTGCTTTGGGAACATCGGACAGCTCCCTTCCCCCTGCCAGACACCCCCCTCCATCCCTGTCCCCACTGCTGTCACCAGCTGTCCCCTTTTGGGGCGACGTTCGCATCCACAAAGCTCCATTTTATCGCAGCCAGCAGGTGCCGGGGGGCCCTGCTCCCCACGTCCCCATCTTTCCCGGCTGGAAGCGTTCCGAGCAGAGCCGCGCGGCGGCTGGAGGTGGTGAATCAATAACCAGGCAGCAGCTGCCTGTTTTCCCCCCGCACCGCCTCGGAGCGGGCGATGGAGCGCCCTGGTGCTGGCGCGGCCGTGGGAGCACCTCCCCGGGGCTTGGGAGGAAAAGCCGGGCTGCCAGAGGAGCCGGCACACGGCGAGGAGCGAGGCGGGGGCCCGGCCGAGGGGCTGGGAGCGGGATGAGGGAGCCGTGACGGGCGGGAAGGCAGACAAAGAGCTCAGGGATGGCAGCGCACGGGCCTCGCCGGGAGCCAGGCACCTGCTGCAGCCTCGCGTCCCGCGCGGCGCCCTCACCGAGCGGGAGCTCCACACCCACCCGGGACCCCAATCCTGCGCCGCTCTGGGGGCCCCCTCCCAGCCAGCCCCTCCGCTCCAGCCCGAGGGATGCTCCTGCCGGCGTCTCGGAGCATCCCCCGCGGCCTCACCCCGGCCCTTTGTCCCCCACGGCGGCTCAATCCCATTTTCCGTGACGGTGGGGGGTCCACGTGGATGCTGAGCCCCCCACGGTGGGGGTTCCTTGCTCCCAGCAGTCGCCACTTATTCCAACCCTTTCAGCCGCCCCACGCCCGCCCTGACGTGTCCCAGGACCCCCCTGAGCACGGCTGGGGCACAGCAAGAACGAGGACTGGGGGGCTCCCCGCCGGGCGGGGGGTCTGGCAGGGAGGTCTTGCTGATCCCCCCCGACTCCGAGGAGCAGGAGACGAGCTGGAGGCGGCTTTTCCAGCGCCTGATCTCGCGGCTTTTCCGCCCGCCGAGGAAGGAGGGGGGGAGCGGGGAATGAAGACAGATGCAGATAATATCGCTGCCACCCCCCGGCCCCCGGGGGCTCTGCTACAATATCCATTATGGATGGATCCGGCAAGGGAACGGCTCCCGGAGAGCCGGTGGAGCGCGGGGATGATGGGCAGAGCCCCAGCGTCGAGCAGGGGGACGGGCCCCCCTGGCTGTGCCTGGCAGGGGGCCCGGGGGATGTGTGTGGGGCCAGGCTGGGCGTGGGGGGCGGCGGGTTGGGATGTGCCAAGCGGAGCATCCCCCATCCCTGTGGGTGCCGGCGTGTCTGTGGCACGGGAGGCTCCGCTCCCGCCCGCCAGCTCCGGCTGCCCCCCCAGCGCCCCGTCCCCTCCTGGTGTCCCCGGGCCTGGCTGCAGGAGGGAGAGGGTCACCTTGGGGGGAGTTAATGAGGTTTGAAGGGAAGCGGTCGCGCCGGCGGGGACGGAGCCGGCTCGGCGGCGGAGGGACAGCACAGCACAGCAGCTCTGCTCCCGGCCCTCCGAGGGGGGCACAGCCCGCGGGATGGCCCCGGGGGGCTCCGGGTATCCAGGGAAGGCGGGGTGATCGGCTCTTCCCCTGCGGAGGGGGCTGTGGGACACTGGTGGCTGCAGGGGGCGGTGGGTCCTGTCCCCACGCCGCCATGGATGACCATTCCTGCTGCCCCATGGATGACCCTGCCTTTGTGTCCCTGGAGGATGCAGCCCCGGGATCAGGCTCTGCTGGAAGATTTCCACCACCCCCACCTCCCCCGGGCACCTTCCCACACCTGAATCCCCAGTCCTCCCTCTGAGGCCTTCCTCAGCCCTTCATCCCCTCCTCTGCCTCCTCCCTCCGAGCTGCCTTTCTCCATCTTTCCATGTGCTCCCCTCCAAACCTCCTCTTCCTCTCCAAGCACCTGGAGCCCCCAGGCCTGAGGGTTGGGGCCAATCCTGAGCATCCCCCATCCTTGAACTCCCTGCGGGAATCTTGTCCCCACGGTGGCCTTGCTGTCACAACACGTGGATCCCGGGTGATGTTACTGGGGGGCACTGCCCGGGGGGGATCAGGGAGCTGGGGAAGCCAGCGGGGGGCTGGTGGAGCTGGGATGGGCTGCACGGAGCCTGCCCCCTCCTGTTCCCTGGGAGCTGCTGGCTCTCTGCCTTCCCTCTCTCCTGCTGTCACCCGAAGGGCTCGGGAATGATGGAGAGCCCCGGGGCGAGAGGCTAAGTGGCGACGGCGCGAGAGCTGGCAGTGCCACTCGGGATGAGAGCCCAGCCCGCTCCTCCATGCCCGCTGCCAGCACCGGGAGAGGATTCTGCGCCAAGGGAAGGGAGGCTGGGGTGACTCCAGGGTGGGGAGCGATGCCCAAGGGCTCATTTTAAAGCAGGGATGACGTGGAGCACCAGCCTAGCCAGGGGATGAGCAGCATCCTCTCGGGAGCAGGGGTTGGGATGGGGATGGGGATGGATGCAAACCGCAGGAGGAGAGGGGGTTCCGGGGTTTTGGGTGCTCCTCGGGAAGAGAGATGCAGTGGGGACCACGAGGCAGAGAAACCACATGGCTCTCCGGAAATCCTCAGCCAAAAATAGCCCGGCACCAGGGAAGGAGCGCCTTCCCTTGCCAAATTCTCCCTCCATCCCCAGCTCCTGCTTGCTTGTGGCCATGGAGAGGGGACAGGTGGCATCAGGGCTGGAGGGGACACAGGAGGGACACATCCATACATGGCAGCTGGTGGGGATAGGGGATGTCTGGGAACATCCAGCTGGAGCTGTGCAGTGTTTTGGGATGGTGTTCACCCCCCCCAGCCCCCCGTGGTGGGGCTGGTGTTGGTCGGCTCTGCCACCCGAAGCCCCCCAGGACTTGCAGCTCGGCGTGGGGGAGGCAGAGCCAGCCGGATTGACAGCTCCGGGGGATGGACAGATGGCTGGATGGAGAGGCAGATGTGTACGAGGGATGGATGGACGGATGGATGGATGGATGGATGGAGAGATTGATGGATGTGTTGGAGAGGGGGATGCATGGATAGACAGGCAGATGGAGAGCAGACGTTCTCGCCCAGAGCACGCCTGAGGTGCTGAGCTGTGGCACCACTCCTCTCCCCCGAGGCTCCTCCCAGGATCCTGCCGGGCAGCGGGATGGCCCTGGGGCTTCCAATGATCCCTCACATCTACAGAACCCCCGGGAGCACGTGGGCAGGTGGCACCGCCGGGCCCAGCTGGCCCAGCCCTCCAGCTCCTCCACGTGACACTCCCAGCCTGGCTCACAGCATTCCCAAAATGCCCACTGGGTTGTTACCAGGGATGGCAGCAAAGCCTCGTCCCCCTCCGTGCCCATCCCTTCTCCCTCTCCCTGTGCCAACGGCTTGGATTCCACATTCCTTTTGTGCCCGCCGGGGTCTTGCCCCGCTCCGCCCCGTGCCCGGGATCCTGCACAGGAGTGAAAGCTGCAAATTCACAGCTTTTCAGCTGCATCCTAAAAATAAGAGGTTTGGGAAATATCGAGCAAATGAGTGGGAGGATGAGAAGAGGAGGAATTAATGGCCTGGCGCCAGGCAGGCAGCATCTGGGAAGCCCCGGCGTGACAACGTGGCCACCTCGCTCCGTGCCCTGTGGCCCTCCATCCCGGCAGCACGAGGGGCTGCTCCGACACCACATTCCTGCCCTATCTCTTCCCATCCCATCCCCGGCACTACCATCCCCATCCAGGCTCGGCGCCACATCCCGCTCCGGCTCGGCGGCTCAGGACGATGATGGAGCACAGTGGAATGTTGGGGAAGGGGGCGGGGGGGGATGCGCTGCTCGCTTGGCATCTTCTCCCGTTGCCCTTTTCCCGGGAATGCACGCGTTTCCGCTGCCGGTTTGGCGGCTTGGCACATGGAGCCATTTCTCCGTGTGGAGCTGTGGATGTTGGCTTTGATCACCACTTCCAGGGAGCTCAGCAGGAACTTGGCCTGGGGGGGAGGGCTCCCCACGGCTTTGATTTTCCCCCCCCGGGGTACTTGGCATCCATGGATCTCGCCGCTGGAGCAGGGTGAGTGGGAGGATGCTCCAGGAGATGGGGCTGTGATACTGGAGCAGCTGCCAGGGAGACTCAGTGTCCACAAAAGCTGGGAATTTCGGGATCAGGATCGAAAAATATGGCCCTGAGAGCCTGGACAGGGCCATCCTCACTGGGGCACCTGCAGAGAGGTCGGTTCCAGCTGTGGTCCCACAGGTGTGAGGCTTGTTCCAAAGCCTTTGCTCATCCAAAGTCTCTGGCACTCAGTGGAGATTCCAGCATCTCCATCCTGTGCAGGAGCTGTCATTTGGGAGAGCTGGAACCATCCCTGGATGCCCCTTCCAGGGGCTTTTCCTTCCCAGCATTGCTCCAGGGCCACGGGCTTTGGCTGGAAGTGATGGCAGAGCTGTCAGATAGGTCTGAATCCTGGGATAGGCACGAGGAAACAGGGAATTGGTGGGGAAATGGGTGGAGCTGCCCATCATCTGGATGGTCTCACTGTGCCAGGCTCAAGTGATGCCTGTCCTGGAGCTGAGTGTGCACAGGGCCACCAGCACCACAAAGCCACCAAGGTGTCCAAGGCTGCTGGGCTGCATAGGGACACTGGGATCCACAGGGACACCAAGATGCACATGGACATTGGGATGTGCAGGCTCCCTGGGATGCACAAGACCACCAAGATGCACAGGATCACTGGGATGCCCAAGCCCACCAGGATGCACAAGGCCACCAGGATGCACAGGAATGCTGAGATGTGCAAGATCACTGGGATGCACAAGGCTACCAAGATGCACAGGATCACTGGGATGTGCAGGGACACTGGGATGTGCAGGCTCACTGGGATGTCCAAGACCACCAAGATGCCCAGGGCCACCAGGATGCCCAGGCCCACCAGCATGCACAGGAATGCTGGGATGTGCAAGATCACTGGGATGCCCAGGAATGCTGGGATGCACAGAATCACTGCGATGCCCAAGGCCACCAAGAGGCCCAGGGCCACCTGGATGCATACAAACACTTCTATGTGTCCCTGGAATGGGCTGTGCCACAGCCCCCACATCCACCATTCCTGTCCACGCCAGAGCTGAGCCGTGTGTTGGATCCATCGGCATGGGCAGCTTTTCCCTTCTTCAGGCACATCTTGTCCGATCTCCGGCTCACCCGCCGCTGGAGAGGGCTAATCCCTCTTGGATCTCCACGCCTCTCCTTGTGCTGGGGTCGGGTTTGAAGTGTTCCCTCACATCCACAAAGGCTCGTGCTCCAGAGGCAGCAAATCCCGAGCCCGCAGAAGCGGCGGATAAAGGAGGGTGGGCACGTGACCGCATCCCTGTCTCCCAAACATTCTCCCACTCCAAAGTGGGCACTGGGAAGGGTGCAGGGGGTTCCCTGCTTGTCCTAAATCTGCCATGGAGACCTTTCCCCTGAATCCAGAACTCTCTCCACTGGCACAGGGACCCTCTCCCCTAACATGACGACCCTCTGCCTGCATCCAGAGCCTTCTCCCCCTGGAACAGGGACCCTCTTCCCTGCCTCACGCAGCACCGCACAAATCCCACGCTGGAAAGCTGCGGCGCTAAGGAGGCAGGTAATCCGCTCATCAATAACGGCCTGGAAAAGTGGAATTATATCCCTTCAAGTGCCATTGAATCCTGATGAAAGAGCCGCAGGGATGTTCCACCCCCTTCCCAGCCCCCGCAGCCATCCCCTGCTCTGCCAGCACGTGGGACGGGATTGAGACCTCCATCCCTCCGAGGTGGGACGTGGGGTCTCCGCCTCTTGGCCCCCTCTCACTGTGCCCTTGGGATGAGGCAGGACCAGCGAAGGGCGGCTGGGATTTGGGACATGGTCGCAGGGACCCCAGGGCCGTGGACCCTCAAGTCCCACCCAGCCGTCTCCACGCTCCTGCCTGGATCCGCGCTGGCAGCAGCGGAGATTTATGGAGAGCGGCGGGGAACGAGGGCCGGCGGCGGCGTAAACAAGCGTCACGTTTTCACCTTGTCACCCGCTCCCGGCGCTGTGCCCCCGTGCCACGCAGCTCCCCGCGTCCCCCCTGGATCCACCCGCCCCAGGGTATCCCATGCCGCGCATCCCAACCGGCACAGGGACCCCCACACCGCGCCCCAGGGTCGGGGACCAGCCGGGAGCTCCGTGCGGCTCCGAGTCTTTAATTAACCGAATGCTAATTGCCTGGCAAACGAGTCATTTAAGTCATGCTGAGGGCGGCGCAGCCTGGGGGCCTGTATCGCTCGCCCCGCCCTGGGGACACGGCGTGATCCCACCGGAAGGGCCGGACCTACCCCGTGCACAGGGAGCCCCCCAGGCAGGATCCCGCTGCCGAATCCATCAGGATCGTGGGGTGACGCCAAGTTTGAAGGTGCGGCAAGGGGAATTTGACCCCGGGAACCGGCGCTCGCTGATGTCCCCTCTCGGGACCCTGCCACTGCCGCGGTGGCCTCCGCAGTGCCCACCCCTTCCCTCGCTTTCTCCTTTGAGTGCTTCTCTCCAGATTAATTTGAGGATGAACTTCACCCCGCAAGGATGGAAGGATCTGTTGGAGCTCCGAGCTAAGCCAGAGTGGTCACAGTGACCCCAAGCTGGAGCAGGGAGCACCGAGTGGGGGGCGAGGAGGGCTCATCCCAATTCCCAGCCCTCCCAGCAAGCCCCGGCGCCGCTTGAACTGGTCGGGGTCCCACCCGAGGAGAGGTGCCTGATGCTCTCCAGCCGTTCCCGCTGCTTCCCATTCCCCCGGCAGCTTATCCAGCCGGGGTTTATAAATGTTGGAAATTAAGGGCTGGTCCCAAATTCCCTCCTAGGCAACAGTTGCTATGTGAGTTTTATACACAGGCTCCTCGTGATCCGGGAGCGACGGAGGAGCTGCCTTTGGATGGAGAGAGCACGGGTGCTGCAGGGGGGACCCGTCCCCAAAACCGCCCCCACCGCATCCCACCCTCATCTTCCCCTCAAGGAATTTTTATAAATCTCCCCTCCGTGGCCACCATCCCCTTTCCTCATCTGATTCCAGCGGGGATGTGGGAGCTGTGGGTGCCTTGGCATGTGCCGGGGGCGATTCCAGAGCCCCGATCCCCCCTCCTGGTCCACTCTGACTCACCCCGGCCTCGGAGCCGCTGGGAAATTCGTTACAATAACAAGGTCTGCGGGCGAATTAATTATTAACATTTATTGTTTAATATTTATACTGCAGCACCACTCCCGGCGCTGCTCTGGCCTCGCCGCCTCCCGCAGCCAGCTGGGGCTCCCACCACGGACAATCCCATCCCAGCGGGCACTGCAGGATGCAGACCATCCACAGGGATGCAGTGGTGTGGGGGTCCTGCCTAGAGACAAAGCTGAGCCCATTTGGGGTCCCACTGGACCCCTCCAAGCCACCTTGGGTCCATATTATCATCCCACAGTGCTCATTCCCATGTTGAGAGCATGGATGTGTGTGGAAATGCTGGATGAAGTTGATGGGCCCTTCCCACATTTTTGGGGTCCCCAAGGTTGTCCCCACGGCCTGGATGGGGAGGAGCGGGTCCGCACTGCAATTTGGGATGAATCCATGTGGGATTGGCTCACAAAGCAGCAGCTGTGGCCTTTGCCGGCCGTGCCAGCGCTCCCAGGGTGCCAGCGGGGATTAAAGCACCAAAGTGAGCTCCCAGGAAGTGCTCGGGGCCGGATTCCCCCCAGGACACACTGGCTGGGAGCCCGGAAGCCGAGGGGGTGGCCACCGTGATGGGGCACTGCACAATGGCTGCAGCGGGACATGGCTGCTGGACCACATTCCCTGTGTTTTCCCTCCCTGTAGCCCAGTGAACCCCAGGAACACCCCGGGATTGGGGTCTGACCCCCCCTTTGTGCTCTGCTCCCCCCAGGGACCCCCTCCCGCGACGTCCTCCTGGTCTCAGCCATCATCACCGTCAGCCTTAGCGTCACCATCGTCCTCTGCGGGATCTGCCAGTGGTGCCAGCGGAAAATGGTGAGTGTGTGTCCGGCTTCCCGCCCACCTTCCCGGCATCCCGGCGCGCCTCCCGTGCCGCCGACCAGCGGGGCAATTCCCGCTGCCGGGGCAGCAGCCAAGCGGAGGCAGCTCTCCCCGGAGCTGCCGGCTGCAGCTTTTATTTGGGCTTTTCCGGATGTGCTAATGAAATGTTTGGGCGAAACTGTTTGTGTGGCACAAAAGGGAAGTTTCCAAATATATGGATATATATTGGTGACAAGCCGGAACGAGCTGGCCCCTGTCCTGCTGGGCAAGCTCCTGCCTGGAAAAGCCCCGTGGGAAGGCGGCCAGCCCATCCCTGGCAGCGCCGGGTGCCGTGAGCCATCCCTGCCACCCGCTGTGCATCCCTCCTTCCCTCCCCGATCCCCACGCGGGGCTTGGGACAGCGCTCCCTCCCGCTCCGCATCCTTCCTCCTCCTCCTCCTGCTCCTCTCCCGGCAGCAGGACGTGCTCGGCCACGTTTCCTTCGCCATCGGAATCGAATCTGGGTCAAGTGCTGCGACGGCAGCGGCGCTTCCCGCCGGGGAGATGCCCACCCCGAGCCGTGGGAAGGCAGCATTCCCTCGGGAATGGGAGAAGGGCTCTGCACGGCGATGAGGCGGCGGGAGGGTGATGGGTGGGAAGGGGCCTTCCAGGTGTCGCTGAGGGGATGGGGAGAGAGAGCTGGCAGAGGAAAAACCACTGGAAAGGAGGAAGCTGGAGCTGGCAGAGGAACAAACAAGTGTAAATTGGCCGGGAAGGCACAATCCTAACCGGCCCTGGACAGCACCCGGAGCTGGAGCAGCTCCGGTGTGGGAATGGTGGCCAAGCCCAGCTCTGGGCTGTGCCCACGTGGCCACCACTGCCATGTCCTCATGAGCCCTGAGCCACCACAGCTGGGGACACTGATGAGCACAGGACTGAGGGATGATTCCCACTGGGATGGCCTGTGAGCATCCAGTGAGGTCAGGCACCCCCATGGCTCCCAGTGGGGTTAGCCCAGGGCATCCAAGGAGGTCCAGGTGTTCCCCTACAGCTCCTGGCAGCCCATGGGCATTCAAGGATATCCAACATCCCTGCAGTTCCTGGCAGGATTAGCCAATGTGAATCCAAGGAGGTCCAGGTGTGTTTCCCCACAGGTGTGTTTTCCAGCAGCATTGGCCCTTGGGTATCCAAGGATTTCCAGCACCCCTGCAGCTCCTGGCAGAATTAGCCATTGGGAATCCGAGGAGGTCCAGGTGTTCCCCTGCAGCTCCTGGCATGATTTGCCCATTGCTGCCCAAGGACACTGTGGTGAGGGTCCAGGTGTCCCAGCAAGCCAAGGAGATGGCTCCATGTGGACACGAAGAGGCCGGGAAGATGGAGAAAGGAGAAACATTCCCATTCCATGGGCAGGCTGGATGCAGGCCTGGCTCCTGAGATCCAGGGCCAGCGGGATGGAAGGGCTGGTTCTCCACCCCATCCTGCTCGGGCAGCTGCTTCCATCCCACCTCATCTGCCTGGCACTGCATGGAGCATCCTCGCTCCCAATTGTTGGATAATTGGCATTAATTGGCTCCCGCCCACCCTGGCTCAGAGCAGTGCTCGGAACCTGCCCGAGTGCCCTGATTACCAGCCCCAGTTTGGAGCCAGCTCTAGCTTCATTATCCTATGGCAGCACTTGCCTGGTGCTGGGAAAGGTGAACTCAATTAATTCAGGCCCAATTAGGCCTAAAATTATCCACCCCTTCCCAGTGAGGCCATGGAATGAGATGCTGGCAGCAGTGGCCGTGCTGTCCTTGGGGTGATGGAGGGCATGAGCCCCCAAGGACCAAGGGACAGAATGGAACCTTTGGGAATTTTGCTGCCTGGATGGATGGGATGGAACCTGGAGACCATAAGGGAAAGGGCAAAATGCAGGTCAAACTCTCTAAATGGTGGCAGCTCCCATCTACCACTGGGATATTCCAGGGCCCCTCTGCCACCCCCTGATCCCTCTCTTGTCTCTTTTCCACAGGGAAAGCGTTACAAGACTTCCCTGGAGACTGTGGGAACTCCAGATTCCAGCCGAGGCCGCAGTGAAAAGAAAACCATCAAGTAGGTGCCAGGATGGGGGGGGAGAGGAAGGACAGAGGTGGCCATCCCTTCTCCCAGTGGGAGAGGGAGTTCTGGGAGACTGGGAGAGCTGGTGGGTGTCTCCAGCATCCTTGTGCATCCCACTGAGCTGTGGGCATGATGGAGTCACAGGAACATGGGCATGAGTGTCCCCAGGGATGCTCCAGGCCTGGGGGTGTGGATTCTGAGCCCTGCCTGCAGGGGCTGGAGTGGCTCTGCATCCCACGGGCATTCCATGGAGAAAGGAGAGTGAAGCTGTGGCATCCCACAGCACTGGGTAGGGAGTGAAGTGGAGGCTGGAAGATGAGGGGATTCTCCTGGGCATCCCAGATCCAGCACTGCCTCTCCACGCCCTCCACAGGCCTCCAGGGAGGAGGGGGCTGGACCACCAGGAGGGAAAAAGCTCCTGCCTTGAAATAAGCCTGTGGAAAACTTCCTCCCATGGCTGGCCTGGGTGTTATCGGGATGCGGGGGCACCTTGCCGGCTGCTCCCAGCCAACCAGGATGAGCTGGGAATGGAGGGGAAGGCTCATCCCACCTGATGTCATGGCACAGGCAGCTTTCTCAAACTCCAGCACATTCCATACAGCTGCAGGTGGGCACTGGGGCCTTTTCCAGTCTCCCAGCACCAGCGGGGAGCTGCTGGGCCCCCCAGCCCTTGGCACGCAGCTCCGGTGGCTTCCCAGGTTCCGTGCTGGCAGCAGGCTGGTTCCGCGGGAAGGGATCTGCAAGGGAAGGGCTCCAGATGGGTCTCCAACCTGCAGCAGTGTCACGGTTAACCAAAGTGCTTCCAGGACTGGGCTGCTGAGCAGGCGAGGGCGCACGGACACACATTTGGGAATGCCGTGCAGGCACCGCACCCGCCGACACCCCCCTCACCCCCCACATCCTTCTCTCCTTCCCAGCCGGTGGAGCCACCCGCTCCTGTCTCTCCACAGCTCTTCCCAT
This sequence comes from Trochalopteron elliotii, assembly GCA_024734555.1. Taxonomy (NCBI): domain Eukaryota; kingdom Metazoa; phylum Chordata; class Aves; order Passeriformes; family Leiothrichidae; genus Trochalopteron; species Trochalopteron elliotii. Next base: position 18,655 of record JANPWX010000448.1, on the reverse strand, counting down.
CCGTCCATCCTTCTGTCCGTGTCCGTGTGTGTGTGTGTGTGTGTATGTGTCGGTGTCTGAGGGTGGGCTCCCCGTCTCTCTCCGCAGGATCCTGGCGCTCCGGGGGCGGAGGGCTGCTTTTCCTTCTCTCTCGCAGGAATTCAGCTTCTCTCTCTTGTATTTCCCTTTTCTTTCTCCCCCGGAATCCGGCCGCTGTAGCGATCTAGACAGAGACTTTTGGAATAACAATGACAACACAGTGCAGCAGAAATGGAGCTCCTACCCTCCCAAGGAGTTTATCCTAAACATTTCTCCTTACGCTCCGTACGGTGATCCGCGCCTTTCCCTCAAGTGAGTCTCTCCTTACCGGGTTTGCTCCGTGTAGTGAGTATATGGGCAGCACCCACTCGCCTTCCTCCTCCTCCTCCTCTTCCTCCTCCTTCTCCTCCTCCTCCTGCTCCCGGGCTCCCCGCACGCCACCCCATGGGCCGTCCCATGGAGACGAGCAACCCCTCCTTCCCGCATTCCCGGGGCCGGCCGGGATCTCCCTCCAGGACGGGGTTGCGCGTTGGGGGCACCCCCTCGGCGCGGGGACGGGTCCCCCCGGGGCTGGGCTGCCGGCGAGCGGGACCCCATCCCCCCCTTCCCGACCCCTCTCCCTCCTCCGCCCTTTCTCTTGGATGTTTTGCCGAGGCCCCCGCGCACCCTGCGGCCAGGACCCCTTTTTTTTGCAGTGCTGATGTCTCTCTTTCTCTCTCTGTCTGTCTGTCCGTCTCTTGTCCGTCTGCCCCCTCCGGCTCTGTCGCCCTTCCCCTCATTCCCCGACGGCTCCCCACGTTTTCCACGTCCATCCGTGTGTCCGTCCGGCTCCCTTCGTGTCTGTCTTGGGGGGGTCCGGCCGCCGGCCCGGCCCAGTGGCTCTCTGTTATCAGGGGCCAAGCTGACGGCGTCGGCCGCCGCCGGGCTGTCCGGGGACCGCGACGGCCGGCCCGGGGACAAGCAGCGGCTCGGCGAGGATGGAATGAGGAGCAGCGTGTCCGCCCACAGCGAGCCCGGAGCGGGAAAGGCGGCACGGGGCCGCTGGCACACGGTGCAGAGCCACTTGGCCGCAGGGAAGCTCAGCCTGTCCAAGTGAGTGAGCACGGCACGGTGCGGCACGGCACGGCCCGGCCACGGCCGGCGGGCCCGGGCGCCCGCTCCCCGCTGCGGATGAGCTTGGATGGGGGACACCGACAGGTCCCCGGGGCCGCCAACAGGTCCCCAGGACCACCGTGCCGAGGGAGAGGAGGCCTTTCCCGCTCTCCCAGCGGTGTTTTGGCTCAGGGGCAGCAGAGGAGGCAGCCGGGCAGGAGCAGCACCTTTGGGTGCTGTGTCCACAGCATATTTCCGGCGCTGAGGGTGACCCTGCTCAATCCCGGTGGGAAGCGGTTTGGCGTTCCCAGCTCGGCTTCTCAGGGCAGGCAGCGCTACTTCGGTGGTGTCCCAAAGGCAGGAGGTGCTGTCCCCGTGCTTCAAATCCTGCAGGGACAATCAGGGACAGTGTGTGGCATCTTCCGTCTGTGCGCTCCCTTGACCCCTCCTGGCACAGCCACCGGACCCGGCGCCACCCCCTGATGCCGAGAAAAGTTGGGGAAAGTGCGGGACTGATCAGATTTAGGGAAAATCCGAGCTCTGGCAGGCTCTGCGGGGCTCCAGGCCGGCTTAGGGGGTCTCGACGAGACCCTTTCACTGCTGGCAGCACCGTGGCTCTGGCGGGGGAGGACGGGAATGTGTCGCCTGCGGGCTCCGTCCGGCGTTCCCGGGCTCTGCTCCGGTTCTCCGCGCTGCGATCCGGCAGCCGGGGGGTCCCGGCAGCAGCGCTGGCGCTCCGGGAGAGCTCGAGGACGTCGCCCGAGGGGCTGCTGCGCTCCAGTTGGGCGCTGGGAAACAGGAGGGAGAGGCGAGGAAAAGCGGGAGCGGCTCAGCCTTCAGCCATCCGCCCGCTGGGAATCCGGACAGACGGACGGGCTGGCGCAGGCGGCAAGGGCAGGGTTAAGGGGACGCGGCGGAGCATCCTGTTTTCCAGCATCCCCTTGGCGCAGCGCCGCCGGGATCGGGAGTGTCCCGGGGGTCCGGGCCGAGGGTCTGGCTGTGCCGGTGCCAGGGGATCCATCCGGGCACGGGCAGGGCGCGGTGCCGCCTGGCACGGCGCTGGAGGAGCCCGCGCCTCCAGCTGGCGCGGGGCCGACAGGAGCCAGATTTAGTTTCCTGTGACTGAGAGGTTGTAAATTGAACTAATTTAGGATTCGATAGGAAAACGAAAGGAGGTCGGCGTCGGCGCGGAGAGGGGGGTGGCAGCAGCGTCCGGGCAGTGCCCGGCCGTGGGGCTCCGTCCATCCTAGCTCTCCGCTCCTCTCCACTCCCTTCCCTCCTCTCTCTCTTTCTCCCACTTTTCGCTCTTTCTTCACCTCTTTTTTTCTTTTCTTTCTTTCTTTTTCTTTCTTTCTTTTTTTCTTTTTTCTTTTTTTTTTTTTTTTTTTTTTTTTGAGCTGTCTATCCCTCCCCGCTCCTCCTCTGTCCCCGCTGCTGGCATTGCACGATGGCACAGCTTCTCCCCGCGGTCCCAGCCGTGACAGGGGCAGGTGGCTGCTGCTCAAGGCCACTCCTTGGTGCCAGGCGGTGGTCCCGGGAGGAATTTCCTCCCGCTGATCTCGTGGCCACGAGCTCCCCAGGCTGCCGAGGGCAATCCGGCTGCATGGGCTGTGCCACGCATGTGCTGCATGGCCAGCGCCGCTTCCTTGGGGCATCCCGCTGCTCTCTCCGCTCCGCCGCCCACACGAAGCCCGTTCGCCCCGGGCTCTCCGTGTCCCGACAGAGCTGCGTCCGTATCCCCCCAATCCCATGATCTCCCACCCCGGTTGGAGCCCGGCTTGGCCCTGGGGACGCCTGGCTGGAATGTCACCATCACCACGGGGGTTCGGCCCCCGCCGCAGAGCTGCGGGATTCCCGCCTTCCCGCAGCGTCCAGCGCGGAGGGGATGGGACGCCGAGCCCCCGCGGCGCCGCTGCTGGGTGCTGGGCTGGACTGGGAGGGACTGGGACGCTGGGATGGGCTGGCTGGCAGCACGTGAGCGGGCGCCACGGGATTTGCCTCCACGCAGCAGCCTAATTATCCCGCAGAGCAGGTCGGCCGGCGTGCTGGGAAGGCGCTGGCGGAGCGGCGGCCGCGGGAGCGGGTGGGCATCCGGCCCTGGCGAGCCCCCCGGGAGGCAGGATGGTGGCGACCCGAGCCCCCCGTGCCGCCGGCAGGGCCGAGCCGCGGGCGAGAGGCGGAGGATCCGGGCGCTGCCCCCGCTGGCTCCCGCCGGAGCGCTCCCTGCGCTGGGGCATCTTCTCTCTAACTCTCTTCTTTTCCTTCCTCCAATTTTGCCCCTTCACCTTCTTCTCCTTTCTCTCCTCTCCTCTGCCCTTCCTCTCCCTAAGTTTCGAGGACTCCACCCTGTCCACAGCCACTACCCTTGAGTATATCCCCACCTCAGCAGGCGATCCCAAATTCCAGAGGCCCCGCACGCTCGTGCGCCAGCAAAGTCTGCAGCAGCCCCTGAGCCAGCACCAGCGCGCCAACCACAGCCAGCCCACCACCAGCCAGAGCCTGGGCCACCTCCAGGCCCACAGCGGCTCCTCCGCCGCCGCCGCCAGCTCCCGGG
>JANPWX010000447.1:88245-108805 GCA_024734555.1 Trochalopteron elliotii | reverse complement strand
CCCAAGGGACTCTGGGGACACCTTTGGGTGTCCTAGCTGAGCCCTGTGACCGTGGGAAGGATTGAGGGCAGCAGCTCCTTCCAGCCTGGCTGCACCTAATGGCTCCTGACACACTAAATGCCCTCCTGGAGACACCATAATCAGATAAAAACCTTTTGTCAAGTCCAGTCAAGGTTGAAGAAGTGAGACAAAAGGAAATTGGGCTGAGTTTCTGGGTTTCCTGAGGAGGGAGAGCTGCCCTGCAGCCTCCCTGCTCTGAGGTCCTGAGCAATTCCAGAATCCAGCACTCCAGCACTTTTATAAAGGAATAAACACCTTAGTCCAGGGCCCAGGGCTCCAAGGATTCATAAATTTGCTCAGTGAGGTTGTTCAGTCCTGGAGAGGAGAAGCTCCAGGGAGAGCTCAGAGCCCCTGGCAGGGCCTGAAGGGGCTCCAGGAGAGCTGGAGAGGGACTGGGACAAGGGATGGAGGGACAGGACACAGGGAATGGCTTTAAGCTGAAAGTGGGCAGATTTAGATGGGATATTGGGCAGGAATTGTTCCCTGGGAGGGTGATGAGGGGCTGGGCTGGAATTCCCAGATTGGCTGTGGCTGCCCCTGGATCCCTGGCAGTGCCCAAGGCCAGGTTTTGGAGCAGCCTGGGACAGTGGGAGGTGTCCCTGCCATGGCAGGGGTGGCACTGGGTGGGATTTAGGGTCCCCCCAGCCCAAACCATTCTGTGATTCTACAGTAACAAGGTACAAATGCCATTAACACAGAGATGTCCTTTTGGGGGGCTGCTTTAAATGCTCCACTTCTCATTTTTCTGTGTCAGCCTCTTCCCACCCTTCCCTTTCTCTCTGAAGAAGCTCCAGTGGCAGGAGTGAAATGGGGCCAGGCACGAGTGGAGCTGCAGCTGGAGGCAGGAGGAGTAAATTTGGAGGATTTATGTCACTAGAGGACACGAAAAGAGCCACACTCATGCAGCCTGGTTGTCAGAGCAAAAAGAAGGGTGGTTTATTTTTTACCTGGGTTTATATAGATTTTGGACAATGACCAGAGATTGGAGAATGCTGTTGCCATCTCTCTGACCCCACTGGTCAAACTAGAAGTCCATCAATTGTCCCTCCTCCAGAGAGGAATGTAAACAGGGAGAACAGTTTCCAAAACATCGCTTTTGTTTTCCTCAAAGTCCGTGAGAAACTCCACTACGAAAATGCAAACATCAGAAGGCTGAAAAAGATCAGGGCAACAGACTTTGATGGAATATTTGCAGTGGGAGGAGCTGCACACCTCGTGCTCCATTCCCACAGTCAGTGCTGGGGAGCAATCACAGAGGGCTCCTTTTTCCTCCCTGGGACCTGCAGTGTGTGCTGCTGCTCCTCTCCCTGGAGGAGGGAAGGGATGTGCAGTGAGTTTGTCTGTTCCTGCTTTTACACTCCCATCAGCCTGAGGGGTGGGGTTGTCCCCCTGAGCACTGGCAGGGCCCTGACTGATGTCCCTGGGGCCAGCTCTGCCTCAGCAAACGCTGCTGCTCCAGCTCCTGGTGTGCCAAACCCCCTCCCAAAGCTGAGTTTTGGGGCAGGAATATCCCAGCCCAGGAGAGCAGCTCATCCATGAACACCACAAACAGCAATGGGGGGATGTCACCAGAGGACACCAAAGAACCAACTCACACTCTTCAGTTGTGTGAGCAGAAAGAACAAAGTTTATTTTGGGATCAGGGTTTAAATAGTGTTTGGAGTTTGATCAGCGATTGGGCCATGAGGTTGGCACCTCTCCAACCCCACTGGTCAGGTTAGAAGTCCATCAATTTGTCCTTCCCGCAGGAAAAAAATGCATGATTTACAAAACATCACTCTTCGTTTATGTTACAATGCCTGAGAAAACTCTAGTACAGAATGAAAACATCAGAAGGCTGAAAAATCAGTGTGACAGGGGGAAGGGGCTCGTTAAGAAAAGCAGAGGAGAGAGGAGAAATGCACAAACCTGAAGCACTTTAACAACCTGGGACTCTGCCAGGGAAAATGAATGTTTGGGCTCAGAGCAGGAGTTCCCTTGGCCTCGGGGCTGCGCTGGAAAACAGGGAGCAGTGTCCTGGAAAGGTTCTGGGGGTGCACAGGACCCTCAGCACACTCTGTCAGGGTTTACCAGCTGGGAAAGGGGAGCTGGGGCATGTCCAGGGCAGGGAACAGGGCTGGGGCCAGAGCTTCGCATTGCAAAGGTGATTTATGAAGCTGGAAATGAAATTGGATTATGAAATTGGGTTTATGAAATTGGAAATAATAACAGAGCATTTTTCTCCCTAAACCCCCCCTCTGGAGTGTGAGGATGCCATTCTTCCACTGGAATTTATTCTTGGCTTGGATGTGTGAGCTGGGAACGTGGAGAAGGAAAACATTTTGTGCTCTGGGCTGTGTGGGGTTGGTGGCTGTGGGAGAAGCCCCAGGGGTGGGGATGGCTCTGGCACAGCAGCTCCTCCTCACACTCCTCACACAAGGAGCATTTCCTCCTCTGCTCTGCACATTCCTTGCTTATTTCCAACCCCCCGCAGCTTAATTCCGATTTTACAGCCTAAGAAAGGGTAAAGGGAGGATGATGACAATATCTGGTATTTGCAAGCAGCCAAATCCACCAGTTGGAAAGAGCAGAACCAAATGCCTGTCTTTAAAAAGAATGCATGGAGCTAATTTAGGAAAATTTCTGGAGACGACTGAAAAAACAACTGAGAAATAAAGTGGCAGATTCATCCTGCAGGATTGAATTGTGAGGAATTTGAAAGGCAGCTTTAAAAGGTTGGGACTGAATGTTTCCTGCCTGGAAAATCTCCATCTGAAGGAGTGGATCTTTGATTGTACCGCTTTCCTAGAGGTGTGAAGAAAACTTTTCAGTTGTCCATCAAATGATTCCAGGGCAGCAAATCGTGTGGTTCCCTGACCTGGCAGGGGTGCAGGGACACAGGAGGGGACAGCTGGGGAGGGACAGGCTCTGATCCCAGGGGACAGGGACAGGAAGAGTGGGAACAGCCCCAGGATGGGCCAGGACAGGTGTGAGTTTCCAGGAGAAGTTTTCCCTGGAATGGGTTTTCCATCCCTGGCACAGCTGCCCAGGGCAGGGCTGAGTTGGAGATCAGGAGAAGTTTTCCCTGGAATGGGTTTTCCAGCCCTGGCACAGCTGCCCAGGGCAGGGCTGAGTCCCCATCCCTGCAGGGATTTAAAATCCCTGTGCATGTGGCACTTGGGGACACGGTCAGGGTGGCCTTGGCAGTGCTGAGGGAATTATTGGACTCCACGGTCTGGGAGGGCTTTTCCAAGCTGCAGGACTCTGTGATTCCCTGATTTTCTCTCCCTTCCTGCTGGGTGCTGAGGTTGATGTTTTTTCCTGTAACATTCCATGCTCGTTTCTGGGAGCAGATCTCCCAGGGTGATGGTCTGAGGGGTTTCCCTGCAGGAGCCACACAATGCAAACCCCGTGACTGGAATTACTGGGACTCTGTTTCCTGCATGTCAGAATTTGTGAGGCAGGAGCCAGGATCATAAAATAGCACAAGATCTTTAGCTCCAGATGAGGAAACGACAGCAAAAAAAAATCAAACCACATGGCATTGATTCGTAATACAATCCCATAATATGACTCCAGCCCCTGTTATACCCACTTATCACAGGTCTTTCATCCCAGCTATTCAGATAAAAGCTGGGGATTTGTGCAGGCAGCACAGCACAGCCCCACGGGTGGATTCTGAATGCTGTGCTCAAGGAGATGCACCACACAATCTCTTCTTTTGCTGCAGGTTTTGGCTTTTTTTTTTTTCCCCCCTCCACCTGATGTTTTGAACATTTCTCCCTTCAGGTTAATACGTTCATTTATAAGGAAAGGATTAGACAAAAACCTCACGAGAGAGACGTGAACTGGAATGTGAGTGTGCAGATTTGAATGGATAAAGAGGCACTTCAGGAGCTGGATAAAACCAGAGTGTTCCTGATCCTCTGATTCCAAACCTGCCTCAAGGCCAGCCGTGCTGAAGACATTACAGGGAGCAGAATAAACAGCTAAAAATTGCTTACTTATAAAAAGCTTTGTAATACCAAAGGCTCGAGTAGAGAACTGTGAGTTATTCTGTTGACCCCTGTGGATTACTTGTTTTGTTGTCTCTAGGATTCAGAAATGTTCTTATTTTATTTAAAGGGAAATTTTAATCGTCCCCACTTTGCATTTAAAACATGATATTATTTCCCCTCCTATCATCTGCAAGAGAAAACAGGGAAATTTCCTTAAGAGTTGGCAGATTAGCTTTGTTGTGTAAAGCAGACCCTGGCAAAAGGAATTATAATTAACACAAGCTTCCAATGCACAATGAAAGGGTTGGTTTGGAGGAAAAGACTTTCTGTTCTAAACACTTCAAAGCAGAGGCTTTGTTTTGTGCTCCCACTCAACTGGATGTAGCCAGCACGCCCAAATATTTTGCCCATAAACATTCCCAAATCCCTGGACGTGATACCAGCCATCTGTGAGTGGAACTTTCCTCGGCCCAGGTTTGGGGTTTGAAAGCTGTGGCAAATTATTTCCTTTATAACTCTGCTCAGCATGGATACCCAGAGCCCTTTAGGAACAAAAAATCACTCCTTGCTCAAAGCTCCCACTGATTTATGGAAAGAAGCTGCTCCTGCTCACTCACAGGATGGGAAACAATCTCCAGCACCCATCCTGACACCCGTGAGATCTGGTGGAAATTACTGTTTTATTTGTGTGCTGCATGGTTTTCACTTCCTCGTGGGCGTGTTTTGATTGCCTTTATTATTTGGGGGCATTTTTTGGGAGCAATGTGACTGTGACATCACTGCCCTGGCAGGGTGGGCAGGCCCTGGCACGGGGTGCCCAGAAAAGCTGTGGCTGTCCCTGGATCCCTGGAAGTGTCCAGGGCCAGGTTGGGACACCCTGGGGACCGTGGGAGGTGTCTCTGCCATGGCAGGGGTGGCATGATGTCATTCTAGGACACAAAAGAAAGATGAGAGACTCCAAATATTTCAGAAGGCAAAGAGCACAGAAAAAAAGCTTTTATTGTCTAATTCTTACTACCTTTTATAAGGTGCTCCCATCCAGACTTACCATGGTTGGTGAACAGGAATGACACCTCTCTGATCCCATGGGTTGAACCAGAGAAACACCAAAACACCACCTGGAGAAGGATTGTTTGGGGAAAGGAGAGTTGTTTGCCAAGGCTGTTTTGAGGAGAAGCTTTCTTGAGAAATTTTTCCTTGGGAGAAAGTCAGCAGCTGCCAGCAGGCTGAAATCTCTCAGAGCCAGAAATATCAGAGCCCACAGCACGAGGTGAATTTTAATGTCCCTCCAGCCCAGCCCCACGTGGGACCCCGGGATTCTGTGATTCCCAAGGAGCTGAGTGGGGCAGCTGCTGTTGCTCCCCTTTGGGGCAGTCTGGGCTCACCAGAGGCTCTCAGGGCTCTTGCTGTGCCTCTCTCCTCAGGGATCACAGGGGTGTCCCCATGGAATTGCTGTCCAGAGGGTGACAAGGCACATCCAGGGAGCTCAACCAGTTCCACTGCAGCTCCTGGCATTGTGCCACTGGGCCATGGCCCAGGGGGACCCCAGAGGGACCCTGGCCCCCATCAGTGCCTGGGCCAACAGAATGTGCTTGGTGGCTTTTAACTTCCAATTACCATGAATTAATTGAGGTTTTTTATTTATTTGTTTGTTTGTTTATTTATTTGTTTCTTCATTTATTTATTAATTTCTGTGTGCCAAGGCCGTGGTGCCCTGGCACAGAGGAGCCCCTGCTGTGGCTGTCCCCTCCGAGGGACAGTGCTGCCCTGCAGGGCCAGGCAGGGTCATTAGGGGCACCGAGTCCCTAATTAAGCAGGGTTTGGAGTCCCTAATTAAGCAGGGTTTGGAGTGCTCAGCCCCTCTGCCTGCCCGTGATCCTGCTGCAGGTTTGATTTATCCCTGGTTATTTATCCCTTGTTGGCTGTGTCCCTGGTTATTGGTCATTTCTAGGAACAGGGTAGTTTATAGGGACAGTGCACAGGGTCTGGGTGGTTTCTCACTCCCGCCGATTTCTGCCAGTGGGGCTGGATCCTGGGAGCAGGATCGGGGTCTGTCCGTGTCATTCCAAGGCTGAAATTCCGGGAAAATGTTCCCAGTCAGCGCAGTGCCGTGCCCTGCGGGGGAGCTGCTGCTGTTCCCAACGCTCCCGTGCCAGCACCGCTAAAACCCCGCTAAAATCCCATTATCAACGGGACAATGCCCCGTGCAAAGTGCCCTCGATGGAAAGGCACAGAGCATCCCGCGAGCATCCCAAGGCCGGGCTGGGCCCCTTTGGGCTGGCTGGGAAATCCCGTTCTCCTGCAGAGCAATTTCGGGGAGAGCAGAATTCTCCTGCGTGTGCCGTCCCTGCTCAGGCGCCCCAAACTGCTGGGCAGGCACCAGCCCGATGTTAATTCGGTGTTAACTGCCTGGAGAACATGAATATTAATGAGGCCATTAATCCCCATTAATACCAGCGGCTCCCGTGCCGTTGGAGTGTCAGGAAGATTAAATCTCACCACTCCCAACACATTTCCCTGGGACGGGGGCAGCTCCGCGGCGGCTCGAGAGGAGGAATTAATCATGTGGAAAGCAATTCCAAGTTCCAGTGTTAGATAATCGCTACTAATATCTAGGCTTTGTAGTGGGAACAAAAATAAACACTGAATAAATTCATGTCCACTGACTTAATCCAGGGAGCAAACCTCCCCTGGACTGAGTCGAGGCACTGGAAGCTTGCTGAGCTAGTTTATATTTATAGATTTATTATATTTATTATATTTATATGTTTATATGTTTATATAGTTATATAGTTATGTATTTATATATATTTATATATGTGTGGTTTAATGTTTATATAGTTATATTTTGTATATTTGTACTATGTATATTTCTACATAAATATATAAATATATAGCTATAATATATATAAATACATAAATATATAAATATAAAATATTTTTATATTTTTAACATTTATAACATATATTTATAAAGGATATATTTGTGCTCAGGACAACCAGAGAACCATAACCTCACAAGCCAGCACGTGGCAATAGGAGCTGAATGAGCAACATTAGTTTTTAGTGCTGACCCCACCAAAGCCCAGCCTAACTCCCCTCTCAGAGAAGGGATACCCCCTCCAGGGAAGGGTGGGAGTCACATCTCCACGTTGGGGTGATGCAAACACGACTGGTCCTGCCTTTCTTTTCCAAAAATTAGAGACAGGCAGACCAAAATGCTGCAAGGTGTGATGCCTTGGAAGGCTGACCTGGAACAGAGACTGGACAGAGCTAGGGAATAAAGCAGATATTTATTGAAAGGCCTTTAGGGTACACCTTGGGCAGGACAAGAGCCTGGCCAGGGCTACACCCAAGGTGGACCCAAAATGGTCACAAAATGACTGACCAGTCATGAGGTCTCACACTTTTATAAGTTTTGGTCCATTTGCATCTTGGGGTTTAATTGTCCAGTTCCAGCTCCAGGCTGTGAGGTCCCATCCTTCTTGTTCCTCCCTCCAGCCCAGCCTTGTTTGTGCTGTTGGGGCTGAAAGCTGTCCTTGGTGTGCAGCAGGAGAAGGATTTGTTTTGTGTCCCTGCTGTGTGCAGAGCTGAGTGACACTGACTGTGAGCTCAGGGCTGCACCCCTGGGCAGCACAGGGTCTGAAACACAGGAAAGATAAAACTGAAGGCATCAGGTGGGTGCAGAGCTTGTGCAAAACATCACCAAGGGAAAGAGTGTCAGTAATTCCCTGTGCAGAGGGAGGGACAGTCTGGATGGGCCTGTGCTGATCCCAGAAGGGCTCAGTTGGGATTTCAGTGGATGAATGGGCTGATGGACCAGGAAATACACCCCTGTAATTTACCATTTGACATCAAAGTGCTGCTGCTCGTGCCAACAGGCTTCAAATGACGGATTTCAGAGACTGTGGGATCAGTGAGGTGAAATCCAGTAGGGACAGAACAAGGCAGGAGCCTCGGGAGGGGAAATCAAACACAGAAATGAGGGGAACTGCCCGGGCTGCAGCCCCTCAGCAGGGTGGGAGTGGCTGTGAGGTGGATCCAGGAGAGCAGCACGGATCCTGCAGGAAAAGGGCACCGGGGATGCAGGGCTGGGGCTGGACAGGCTCCAGGTCCCTCCTCCCTTCCCTGATTCAGCCAGGAGAGGGAAGGTTCCTTCCCTGGGGGCAGGGAATGCTCCCAGAGAATCCTCACAGGGAATCCTCACAGGGAATTGTCCCAGAGAATTCTCCCAGGGAAGAGCAGCTGCTTCACAGTGGGACTCACATCAGGGTCCCAGGGGCTGTGGGGGTGGTGGGGTCCCTTCCCTGGGCTCTCCTGTGAGGAGGAGGAAGAGACAGGGAAGGTGATGACATCCAAGGAGTGGGGGGTTGTGTAATTAAACTGCAGGTTCATAAAATCCCAGTCTGGATTGGTCTGGGAGGGACCTAAAATCCCAACTTATCCCATCCCTGCCGTGACAGGGACACCTCCCACTGTCCCAGGCTGCTCCAAGCCCAATGTCCATCCTGGCCTTGGGCACTGCCAGGGATCCAGGGGCAGCCAAAGCAAATCTGGGAATTCCAGCCCAGCCCCTCATCACCCTCCCAGGGAACAATTCTTGCCCAAATTCCCATCAAAATCTGCCCACTTTCAGCTTAAAGCCATCCCCTGTGTCCTGTCCCTCCATCCCTTGTCCCCAGTCCCTCTGCAGCTCTCCTGGAGCCCCTTCAGGCCCTGCCAGGGGCTCTGAGCTCTCCCTGGAGCTTCTCCTCTCCAGGGGAGCACCCCCAGCTCTCCCAGCCTGGCTCCAGGAGCTCTGTGATGGAATTAATTCCCTGAGGAGTTGCAGTCAATGTTCCTTGGGGGTCCCTCCCAGCTCCGAATATTCCGTGGGTCTGTGCTCACTGTGATGGGTGGGAGAGAACTGGGGCTGAGAGAAAAGGACCAGGAATTGCTTTTCACATCCGAGCAAAACGCTGGAGATGGGAAGTAAGCAGAGCCATATGGTTGGGATACAGAGAAGGGGGAGTGATGCAGCCAGAGAACTGTCAAGGGAAATTATTTTAATAACTATCTTGGGAGTTCGATGTAAATCTGTCATTCAGTCTCGCTGCAGAGAGACTGAACCTGTAGAATTCTCCAAAAGGAAAAATGCAGAGTTACAAGAAATCATCTCAAATCATTACAGCTCTTTTATTTAGTTCCTGTGACAGCACGAGCAGCAACAGGTATATCACTGTTTACCTGTCACAACCCTCTAATATTCTCATTTTGCCTGTAAGGAGCAGTGATGAGGTTTTACCTCTAATTTTCCAGTCTAGAATTCTTCTCTTGGCACTTCCCGTGTGGCAGAAATCCTTCAGTGAAAATCCCTTCACCCACTTGGGTTGGAATTTGTGTTTAAAAGATAATTTGAGTATCCAAATTCCTCCCAAGGGGCAGCATGGGGGAGATCCAACCTCTGGGATGGGGACAGGGAGGGGTGGAGCTGGGCCAGGGGAGGTTTAGGTTGGATTTTTGGGAAAGGTTCTTCCCCCAGAGGGTGCTGGGCACTGGCCAGGCTCCCCAGGGCTGCCACAGCTCCAGGGTGGGACCACTGGGGTGTCTGTGCAGGGCCAGGAGTGGGACTGATGATCCTTGAGGACCCCTCCGAGTCGGGAAATTCCATAATTCCATGATTTTCTGCTTCTAAACCTGCACAGCCCCTTCAGCAGCCTGCACACCCCGGGTGCAGCCCTTCCTTTGTGAGGATAAAAAGGGAAATCCGAGTTTATTGTGAATTATTACATTTTATTGCTTTTTCTGGCTGAGCAAACGCTGGTTCTGTGGCTGCTGGCTGGGAATTGAAGCTTGTAGGATCCAGGCTGTGGTGTGGAAAGGGGAACAGGGGGTTTTAGGGGATAATGTGGGTGTCCTGATGTGATAACAGGAGCAAGGCCAGTGTGGGCTGTGACTGGTGGCCCAGGAGGAGCTGGGGATGGTTTGGGCAGCCTGGGGAAAGTTTGCTGGTGCCTCACTGAGGGCAGGGATCCCTGTGGTGGGATATTTATGGGGGTTTTGGTATTTATGGGGTATTTATGGGGTATTTATGGGGTATTTATGGGGTATTTATGGGGTATTGCCTTGGCCTCTTCCACTCTGCAACTCCTCACTCACAGAGATCTCCAGGAGCTTCCTGGGACCAGGAGGTTTTGGAGATGTTCAGGCTGGTTTATTCAGATTTACCCAGGCTGGGTTTGAACTGACAAATGTTCATCCTGTCCCCCCCAGCTGTCCCTTTCTTACCCTGGGCAAAGTCTTCTTGTCTTGCCTTAGTGATCACTCTGCTGGTTACACAATGAATCCAGGGGAGCCCTGGTTCTAACCAGATAAACCCTTGCACTATTTAAACCTTTGACTGTTTTCATATTTATCATATTTTATGATATTTATGATATTTATGATATATTCATGTATCATATTTTATGATCATTCTCCTTCAGCCCTGTCCAGCCTGGCCTTTTGGCCAGTGGCCAGGAAACGATGGGATAACTCCCCTCTCTCCTGGAGCTGAAGGAAAGCCATCCCTGCTTCTCCAGAGCCCTGTCCCAGCCCTGTGTGTTGCTGGGGCTGCTCTGTGGCTCTGCTCAGCCAGAAATCAGTGCCCAGCTGGGAGGCCTTTGGCTCCAGCCACCGGGAGGTGGCTTTTTTATTATTATTATTATTTTTGCCCTTTATCACTTTTTGGCTCCGTTTCCACGATTAGACAGTTGGCAGAGCTTTGATTGCAGAGTGTGTTGCTGGCTGGAAGGAGCTTGTGGAGTGTCTGAAAGCTTTTCCAGGGAGAGGGAAAAGCTGAGCTGCACCTCCTGCTCCTGGGGCTCTGTGGGCCAGGAATGTCCCACTGGGAAAGCTGAACGTCCCTGTCAGGAGGAAAGGTAGAAAGGGGCACAAATCTCATCCTGGTTGGGCACAGAATTCCCAAACAGGATCATTCCTTTTCCACTCACGCCCTGATAATGTCTTCAAACTGTTCTCAAATAAACTGACCGCAGAAAACTGCTGAAAATACAGTTGTGAGCATCAATGATATCCCATTAATTTGCAGAGATCATGGTTGCACTGCCTCAGATATCAAAGGGGTAAAAAATTCATCCCAAACTTAGCAAAGTGCCACTTGTGTGAGGCCTTTTGTCACGCCTCGGCGCTGACAGGAATTGGAAATAAATGCAGGCTCGAGATCAAACCATTTTTCTCTTCCCAGCCCACCCATCATTTATTTCCTCAGCCCCACTTTGCCAAAGCTGCCGCGTTTGAGACAAATTGTGTTTAATTAGGAGGAGGTGGAGACCTTTAGGCAACGCTCTTCAATCAAAGTGCCTCGAGGAACTAATCATGGAAATGCAAAGGCAGAAGGGTTGGGAGCTCTCCCCGCTGGTGCCTGATTGTCAGAGGGGAGGGTTGGTGCCAGCACAGGCTGGGGGCTCCTGCTGGAAAACCTCTCCTGATCTAAAATCTCTGTTCAAGGCACTCTGGAAATGGTGTTTTGTGGTGGGGGAAGCTCTGTAAATAGCCAGCTCATCTGAGGGTGAAGTGAAAAACAAAATATTAAAAGTATAAAAAGCAGAGCAATTTTCAGTAAGTATTGACAAATAATTTTACTGGCCTAAAAAGTACAATTGTCTTTTTTTATGATCGATACTTGGGATGCAAGGTGTTCAACTACACAAAGGAGTTTGTTGGAAATGATTTTGGGGGATGTTTAGGGTTGGTTTTAGTTTAAAATCAGGGATTTGGGGTGTGGCAGTCAGTGTTTAGGGGATCAGTGCTGATCCCAGGATGAAAACAGTGCCTGGGTTTGCCAGGGAGGATTTATTTCACCAGGGCTGGAGGGACAGGACACAGGGAATGGATCCCAGTGCCCGAGGGCAGGGATGGATGGGAGAGTCCCCAGGGTGTCCCCAGAGGGTCCCCAGGGTGTCCCCAGGGTGTCACTGCAGCCCTCGGGCTCAGGGGGAGGTGAGGGCACATCCTGCTGCTGGGACTGGGGAGTTGTGGGATCGTGGAATTGGGGAATTGGAGAATTTGGGAATTGCAGAATCGTGGCATTGTGGAATTTCACAATTGTGGAATTGTGGAATTTTGGAATTGTGAAATTGTGGAATTGTGGAATTGTGGAAATGTGGAATTGTGAAATTTCAGAATTGTGGCATTTCAGAACTGTGGAATTGTGGAATTTCAGAACTGTGGAATTGTGGAATTGCAGAATCGAAGATTTGCAGAATTGTGGAATTTTGGAATTGTGGGATTGTAGAATTGTGGGATTGTGAAATTTCAGAACTGTCGAATTGTAGAATTGTGGAATTGCAGAATTGAAGATTTGCAGAACTGTGGAATGTGGAATTGTTGGAGTTGTGGAATTTCAGAATCGTGGAATTGCAGAATTGTGAAACTGTGGCATCAGGGAGGGGGTGTCAGCCCAGCCTGGACCTCCTGGGTCCCATCCCTGACAAACAGCCCCAGCCCCCCCAGCACACTGTGCTCCCCTGGCAGGGACCCTGCAAATCCTGGAACAGGGAGCCCAGGGCTCTCCTGAGCCTTCTCTTCTCAGGGCTCCTCTCAGCTCCCCAGGCCTTTGGTCACACACCCTGGCCACAAAGGGAAGGTTTAAATTAAAAGCACTGTGCAAAAAGAGAAGGGTTTGCTTTAAAGCACTAACATTAAATGAATGTTTCAATTTAAACATTCAAAAAGAAAAAAGCCAGATGACTGCCAAGCACTTTCCATGTTGGACCCGCACACCAAATTTGCTTGGGAGTTTAATTCCTCTTTCATCCTTGTTTATTATCTCATTTCTTCGGCCTTCCCTTAATCCATTTACTGAATAGATGCTTATTTGCTGCTTTATATAATTTTTCCCCTGACCTTCACAGCTCCACGTGATCTGGGTGGGAGGCATGAGCTGCTGAAGTGGGGAGTAGCTCTGTGATGGGTTTAATGTGCACTCCAAGCTCAGCAGAGCAGGTTTTAAATGCCAAATCTGCTCCTAGATCAGAGTCTTCAGAGGTGTGGGAAGAAATACGGATGCAGAACAAACATATTTTTAATTCTCTAATAAATATTAACATTCCATTGTGATGCGGCACATACATTTGAGTCGTAATTACTAAATTCCACAGATTTTAGTGATCTGAATGTAATGATCCCTATCAGCCAGCAAACAGCAGAAAAATTAGCAGTGTACTGGTACAGCAGAAATCCTGATTTGTCTCAAACTGAGAGGCTCCAGAAATGCTGTGGAAGCCAATTTCTACCCTGGGAAGGATGATCTTCCCAGGAAATCACTGGCAATAATAACATCCAGCATTTGCCATGAGCCCCAGATCAGATTGTATCACTTTTGTCATTTGACAGGATTATATTGTGCAGCAGGGCTGCAGCTCTCTGCTTGTTTGGGGGTTATTTTAATTAATGGACCTCTCAGATTCATTTCTTTCCTAATTCTATTTTGGAAATGCATCAGTGCTGTGACCTGCTCAGTGTCATTGTAACGAGACTTACAGACATCTCCAACGAGGTTTGATTGAATTTCCTCGCTGTAAAGCCCAGATTAAAGAAGAGCCCAGTCAATTAGGAATGGAACAAAGCTCATACTTAACAGGAAATCACTTTATCTGCACTCTGCAAGTCCGGAAAATTCTCCACCTTCTACCTTGTCATGGCTCCAATCTTCCCTCAGAAAGAGTGAAAAGTTCCTGATGGGAAGCCCCAAAATGCAGCAAAATCCTGCACATTTCTTGTGGATCAGGTCAGCAAAGCCTGGAGAGGGTTTGTGCCTGGCTGAGCCAGGCTGGGAGAGCTGGGGGTGCTCACCTGGAGAGGAGAAGCTCCAGGGAGAGCTCAGAGCCCCTGGCAGGGCCTGAAGGGGCTCCAGGAGAGCTGGAGAGGGACTGGGGACAAGGGATGGAGGGACAGGACACAGGGAATGGCTTTAAGCTGAAAGTGGGCAGATTTCTATGGGAATTTGGGCAGGAATTGTTCCCTGGGAGGGTGATGAGGGGCTGGGCTGGAATTCCCAGATTTGCTGTGGCTGCCCCTGGATCCCTGGCAGTGCCCAAGGCCAGGTTTTGGAGCAGCCTGGGACAGTGGGGGGTGTCCCTGCCATGGCAGGGGTGGCACTCAGTGGGATTTAGGGTCCCCCCAGCCCAGTCTGGGATTGCAGAATTCCAGGATCCAGCAGTGCCAGGCAGCTGTGGGGTGCAGTGCTGCCAGCAGGGGTTGGGCTCTCCCATCCCAAGGCTCCAAACAGCTGCAGGAGGAGAATTCACAGAGTCGATTCATCCTTTGGGTGAAAATGTTCAGTGCTGGCCTTCGCAGGAGGGAGCACAAAATGTGTTTGGAGGAGCAAATTCCTCCCATGTGCCAAGAGCTGGAGCATCCTGCCTGTGCCAATCCCTGCAGCAGCCACATCAGGAAATGTGTGAAATGGGAGGAACTGCACAGAACCGGGGGGCTGCCAGGGGCAGGAGGCTCAGGAATGTTTTGCTGACTCCAGCTCCCAGCCAGAGCTGCAGGACACGGTGTTAATTCCAGAGGAAAGGGACAGTGGAGCTGCTGAGAGCAGCATCTCCTCTCCCCCCTCTGTGCTCACTGCCTCGTTAGGAAATTGGGGAAAACATCAAATCAGCATCGTGAGGTGGGGATGCAGCCCAAAATCCTAAAGGTGTTTGGGATTCTGGAGAAGAGGAACTGGGGTCAGCCTTTCCCACACCTCTCCCTGGGGACAGTATTTCTCTGCTAATTAGAAATGCTCCCCACAGGTTTTTAATGGCTTGGCTCACAAATGCAGAGGCACAAGCACCGGGAATGAGAATTCCCAGCTTGTTAAAGTCTGTCTGACCCCAGCACAGGAAAAGGGGCAGGGAAAGGGCTGGAGAACATCAGCAAGGGGAGATCCCAAAGCACCCAGCCCCAGCTGTGCCCAGGAAGGAGCCCCGTGCTCCAGCCCCTGAGGGGATGTACAGGCACAGGCACAGTTCAGGCTCAGGTGGAGGGATTTGGGCTGGGACACAGCACAACCAGGGAGACATTTGGGAGAGAAAAGCCCCAGCTGGACAGGCACTGGGGTTCGGAGAATGGCCGAGCCCCAAAGCAAGAGGAAAGAACAAAATAAATGTGTTTTAGTCCTCTCCGGGAGCAGCTCACGCTCTCCAGGTGCACACGGAGTGCCTGGAACAGCATCATTAATTCTTAAAAGCACCAGAAAAACCGAATTTTGTCTTTTTTGCAAAGTGCCAGGAGCAAGCTCAGCCTTTCCTTAAGCAGGAGCATCCATCTTCCCGGGAACTCTCCTGCAGCTCCTGCTTTGCACAAACAGAGGAAACTGCTGCTTTTTGCTCGTGGTGTTTGGAACCCAGGGCTGAGCTCCTGGAAGGTGATGGAGAGGGCTGTGCTCCCCTAAGCCAGGCTGTGCAGTTTCCTCCAAGCCCTGTTTATGATGGTGACCCAGCTGTCCCGAGGCAGCAGCTCCCCTGACACCTCTGTCCCTGTCTCTTTGCAGTCCCTCCCAAGATATTCCGGATCTCCAGCGACATCATGGTGAACGAGGGCAGCAACGTCACCCTGGTGTGCCTGGCCACGGGGAAACCAGAGCCCTCCATCTCCTGGAGACACATCTCCCCCTCTGGTGAGTGCCTGGGGGCAGCAGGGAAACCTGGGCTGGTGCCATGGTGCCATAATGAGTAGGTGGGACTCGGGTTTTTCATGTTGGAAAAGCCCTTTCTTGATTTATTAAGCTGGTATTTATACAGTTTTTCAAAGGCATCTCTCTTGGCTTGGATAGACAGGTATCTGCTAAGGATGGCAGGAGCCTCCCTTGGAATGGAGAATGTAAACCCCCTCCCTCTGAATGACTGTAATTCTGAAATTAAGGGCCTCTCATGCAGAGATATGGGAATAGGAATAACAGTTCTTTACTAGGAATATTAATATTAAAATTCAGTTGTAGAAAAAAAAACAACCCACTGACAGAGTCAGAACAGGACCTGACCCCCTGTTGTTCAGGGTGTTGGTGTCAGCCCAAACAAACCCTCCTGCAGTGGCAGCTGTGGTTCTGTGGGAGCAGAGAGGATCCTGGAGAAGGGCCCAGTGGTGCTGAGGTGGCTCTGGGCTCCCTCTGGCAATCCAGTGCACACAGGCTGTGCTGCTGCTCTGAATGCCAGCTTTGATCCAGGGGGGAATGCTGGGCTCCTCCCCGGGCTGGGATGATGGAATTGTGTCAGCCCTGCAGTGAGCCTGGATGGCCCAGGGACAGCAGAGATCCCCTGGGGGAGGATGGGTCCTGGAAGGGAGAAAGAACTCTGCCCCACATGGTTTAACAGCAGATATCCCCCAGAGTGATGAGGGACAGGTCCTGGAAGGGATAAAGAACTCTGTCCCAGCTGGTTTAACAGCAGGTATCCCCCAGAGTGATGAGGGACAGGTCCTGGAAGGGATAAAGAACTCTGTCCCAGCTGGGTTAACAGCAGATATCCTCCCAGAGTGATGAGGGACAGATCCTGGAAGGGGTAAAGAACACTGCCCCAGCTGGTTTAACAGCAGGTATCCCCCCAGAGTGATGAGAATGGGTCCTGGAAGGGATAAGAATGCTGCCCCAGCTGGGTTAACAGCAGATATCCTCCCAGAGTGACGAGGGACAGGTCCTGGGAGGGATAAAGAACTCTGCCCCACATGGTTTAACAGCAGATATTCCCTGGGGGGAGGATAGGTCCTGGAAGGGATAAAGAACCCTGCCCCAGCTGGTTTAACAGCTGCCCATGGACAGCAGAGATCCCCTGCAGGGAGGATGGGTCCTGGAAGGGATAAAGAACCCTGCCCCAGCTGGTTTAACAGCAGCTATCCCCCCAGAGTGATGAGGGATGGGTCCTGGAAGGGATAAAGAACTCTGCCCCAGCTGGTTTGAACAGCAGATATTCCCTGGGGGGAGGATGGGTCCTGGAAGGGATAAGAACCCTGCCCCAGCTGGGTTAATAGGTGGTGATAGAATACAAACTTCTGGGTACATCTTGCACTGCAGCCCAAGACAATCATGTTTGACTCTAACTGGTCAGTGATTTTCTTGCTACTCAACCTATTGGTCAGAAGGGGCTTGTGTGTGAACGTGCTGAGACTCTTCTTCCACAGATGCTTACATTTTTTCTTTGTGGATTCTCATGGGGCAGATCTTTTGTTATTAGAGGTGCAAGCTATTTATTTCTTAGAGAATAGGTTGTTATGCAAACTGATTTTCATTCTTCTGGGTTTTTTTTATGTGGGAACTTACAACCTAGCTGCTGGTTCAGCAGGGCTTAAACTATATTCTGTAAGGCTTCTTTTTTATAATATCTCTACCTGTATGCACCAGTGCCATAACACAGGAATGAGGACCCCAAATACGAATATATGTCTTTACAATGTGTTGCAATCACAGTCATGGCTCAAACAATTCCAGGTAAAATCCAAGCAGGGATGAAATGAGGAACACACAGGGCTCTCTAGCAATGGGAAACATGGGAGTTAAACACAGGAGCAGGCCATGCAGTAGGTTTAGTTTACTGTCGTTCCTTCCACTGCTGCAGGGTGGGATTTTTGGGGTGTTAGGGTTGGGAGTTGGATTCATGATGGTGGTGGGTCCCTCTCCCAGGATATTGCAGGGTTCCACATCCCTGAACCATTATTTCACAATAGAGTTCATTAGAATGGTTTTGCTGCACAAATTAAATGACGTGTACGAGAAATTGTGAACAGAATGGCAACTGCAGCTATCCCTGCTGTTTGGTATTTCCATGTGTCCCTGTGGTTCCCTGGAACACATTGAAAGGAAAGGTTTTGGCTTGTGCAGGGCCACTGGAGCTGCTCCCTGGGAGCAAAGCAGGGGCTGTGGGGAGATCCCTGCTCTGGGAATGAGGATTTGGTGCTCCCCGTCCTGTCCCAGCTCTGTCCCAGGCAGGACTGGTACCTGCTCTGCCACTGGGACTCTGCATTCAGAACTGGCTTTGCAGGGAGGCATTTCTTTGCTCCCCCCAAGCTGTACAAAATCCGGGTAATTGCAGGCAAGAAAAGGGTTCCATGGGCTGCCACAGCCTCTCATCATCCTGAGGAGCAGTTGGCTTTACAAAGCCAGATCTGGGGAAAAAAGCCCCTCGCTTTTGACCTTTAAAACAATGACAATGAATTCGGCCTGAAGTGTCCATCAAGGGGCTGGAGGAAAAATTCAGTTGTAGCAGAAAATGGATTTTAACTAAATGTCAAATAAAATTTTATTGGAAACCCTGGTGGTACTTTGGATTAATGGCTTAAAGCATTTGAGTGGCTGCAGAAAGGAGCTGGGGTGATGTTCCTGGAGAGGGAGAAGCAGAATAAAAGGAGGATGATTGCACCCAGGCTGCAGCAGGGGCTGAGGGGGAGGCAGAGCATCCCCATCTGGAGTTCAGGAAAATGAAGAGGTGGCACTTGGGGACATGGTCAGTGGTGGCCTTGGCAGTGCTGGGGAACAGATGGGCTCCAGGGGCTCAGAGGGACTTTCCAATCCAAATGAATCTGTGGAAATTAATGCAGGGAATCAGAAGGGCTCTCAGTGACCCCCTGGATGTGTTCCTTGCTCCAAGCCCCATCCAACCCAACCCTGGACACTTCCATCCCCAGTGACCCTGGGATTCTGTGTCCTGGGTGTCCCCTGGGGAGTCACAGACACAGCTGGCTCTGCAGAGGGGGAACACAGGCCCCACAGGACTCCTTGCTCAGAAATCCTGCCAGATGTGATGGGAGTGAGCCCGTTATTTCCAGGGAACTTTCTGTGCCCTGAGTGCAGCAGGATGTTCCCATCCTGTGGGTTTTAGCCACACTTCTGAGGGCCAGCCTGGCAGAGAAGTGGCTGTAATTAATTTGAGCAAGAGTGCTCCTCGGAGGTGTTTTGTAAATCAGAAGTTTTAATAAGTAAAAATTACAAAATAACAAACGTTACAGAAAACAAATAAAAACCTGCACACAGGTGCCTGAGAAAACTTCTTGAACCTTGCTAAGACACCTCCAAAAAGCCTTTCCACTTCTTTAGTGCTCCTTCCTAAACGCTGAATGTTTTAGGAGGGATAACCTGGCTTGCAGCCAATAGGGTCACCAAATGTGGCAGGTGCAGGGACGACCCAAGGAACGAGGCACACACAGGCACGCAGCAGGTCAAGGGAAGGCTTCTACTACTTTATTCTATAAATCTGACTCCATGTATACATTTTTACAAAAGGCCAGAGATTGGCTACGCAGGTTGCCACCTCTTGACCTGGATGGTGAACAGCACCGTCCATCACATTGCTCCACCTGCAGCAGAAAAATGTAAGCAATAGATAAATGCTAAAAATACATATTGTTTTTGTGAAGCTGCACGAGAAACTCCAGTTCAAGACTGTAACAATCAAAAGGCTTTTGCATCAGGGCAACACAAAGGGTTGTGAGTTACACTTTCAGGTCCCAATCCATGCCCCTGTGTTGCCACTGAGCCAACCTTTGTCAGCAAGGGATGGAAGTTTCTAGGTGAACTTCCTAATATGTCTGAAGGTAAACTGAGCCTCTTTCCCCATTTGGAAGCACCTGCTGGGGGTGTGGGGGATGCCTTACTACACCATCCCCTCCCAGGGCAGCAGCAGCAGCAGCAGCTCTGTGCTCGGGTGCAGACAGGTACAAAAGGCACCACAGCAAACACAGCCTGGCTTCATTAAACCAGGACATGCAGGAGAGATGAAAACCCCGGGTTCTGCCGTGGTTGATCTTCCATCTGCAGCTCCTCGCCTCCCTCCACGCATCAGCTTCATCTGCACTTGCTAATTCCTGCCCGTCCTGGCTGTAATTCCCAGCGGCACTAATGAGGCTCCCAGGCAGGCAGCATCTCCCATCCAACACTAAATTATATTAACGAAGCATATTTAGAATATTCTCAAATTGTTTGTCAAAGCTGCTGCTAAAAGATAAGGAACTGAAATCTCTGAATACAAATGACTCAATGTAGACTAATTCCAGGATATGATCATGATTTACATCAACACAGCCTCGACTCGCATGAGGTCGGATTCAATTTTTCTGAACAAGAGATAAATTGAACCTTTCGCAGGAATAAAAATAAAATGCATTTCAAGGTGATTTTTTCAAACTTAGTCCGTAAATTATTGGCCTGGAATCTTTACTGTGCATGTTTAACTTGCAGTCATTATGTAAATGCGTGCACAATATAAATATTCATTAGGCAGCCCCATTATGTAAATCCAGCAAATCTCCCCACTCAGCGTAACAGCGTCGGGGGCTGCGGGTTGTAATCTCCAAATCTGTATTGTTGAAATGTCACCCGAATAAATTGCAGGTATTACTTATTTTGTTCTGACATTTCCCAGCAAAGTGCAGCATCGATAGTTTAGGGATGAAGGCAGAATGTTAAAGGATGAAGTTCTGCCAGGGACCCCACCCCAGATTTACCTCTGCTGTGTCCCCCCAGTGCTCTGCTGGCAGCAGCAGCAAACCTCAGAAACGTCCTGATAAAA
>JANPWX010000447.1:64893-81299 GCA_024734555.1 Trochalopteron elliotii | reverse complement strand
AGTTTCCGGGGAGCCCTGTGGGGTTTGGGGAGTCTGTTCCCAAGGCAGGTCCTGTGCCCCTTCCCGCTGGGCTGCTCTGATAAGGAATTTCTCGTTTTTCTGCTGCAGGAATGTGTGAGCTCCTCGTCAGGAATTTTAAGTGGGGTGTTTGTTTTCGCTTGGCCAGGCCGGGCTGTGCAGAACAGCTCCCCTCATTAGCATTTCTCCCCTCATTAGCATTTCTCCCCTCATTAGCATTTCCTCCCCTCATTAGCATTTCTTCGAAGGCTCCTCGCTGTTGCTATGGTGCTTTGCATAACATTACGGCTAACACTCGGATTTTTACTTTGAAATCAGACCTCCTGTACAAGCCACGCCGGCCTAATTATATCTGTAACCTGAAATCTCCTGGGGAAAAACACTGCAGGACTCCAGGGCTTGGTGGGGCTGCCAGTCCCTGGACGTGTCACTGTGGTTCTGTTTTCCCAGGAAATGTCGTGTGTGAACCATTCCCGACCCAGGATCAGCATTTCCTTGGTGAGGTTTTGGGTTTGGATTCAGGAAGCGAAATTACCTCCGTTCAATTATTAAATATCAAGACAAAGCCCACACATATTTTCTGGAGGTCTCAGTCCTCCTCTGCTTTGGCACCAAGTATAAAACGGCTCCGAGCAATTTAATTTTAATTCCCACTTTCCTCTGATAAAAGAGAGGGGAGGAGGAGGGGGCTTCTCTTGAAGCAGAAATCAATAGCTCTGATTCTTTCTGGTTTTAATCGCTGCTGATTTGCAGGTCCATCTTTATATCCCCAACTAAGTCTAGGGTTTGTGGCTAAGGTCAGCGTTGGCTTTAGGAGCCAAGCTTCCCTGTGAGACATTAATTTTTTAAGAATTAAGGACTTGAGTTAAACTAGATATCGCTGAGGTAAGATAGACAAACTTCCCTCTGTTAACAGGTGAGACGTTAATTTTTAAGAATTAAAGACTTTAGTTAAATGAGATATTGCTGAGGGAAGATGGATAAACTTCCCTCTATTAACAGATGAGACATTAATTGTTAAGAATTAAAGACTTTAGTTAAACTAGATATTGCTGAGGGAAGATAGACAAACTTCCCTCTATTAACAGAAGCCAGATTCAAGGAACTGATCAATCATGAGGCCTGGTTATGTATTCTGACTAATCAATGGACTCCAAGAATACAATACAACCATAAACCACACAGCCCTGGAAAAACAGGATTCAGTTGTCACTAGCACTGAAAGGTTAAAAAGTCAAAGCGAGGAAGACCCATCTTACTTCATCATTTTGAGACCCCACCCCATAGAAAGGACCCCCGACCCATTTCAAAGAACAAACTGCACATGCTTAATGGCTTTTTGGCTAATTACCACACGGAGGGGGAATGGGATGTACCAGAGCTATGAATATGCATTTGTGTTTTGGGTATTCAATACTCCTGGACATAAACAGACCCTGTGATCATCTGTGAATTGTGGTGTGTATTTGGGAGCAATCCCCACATGTAATGGATGTAATAAACATGCATTTTCTAACTTTAATCTGTTAGAGAGTCATTGTCTGTTATAGTTGGATATCAGTATTAGATCAATATCCGTATTTTTTCAATAAATCAGCTGCCAAACCCACCCTGAGGGGCTGAGAGGAGCTCCCAGGGCAGCCACTCCTGCCTGGGGCTGCTCCCTTTGCCCTCCCCGGCCTACAGGTGATCCCACTTCAAACGCAGCTCGGGAAAATTGAGGCTTTAATAGCAAAGAGTTATCTCTAAAGAGCTGCTGCCTTTGGAGCAGCGATTTGGAGCAGAGCTGTGGTAGACTCCAGGCTAGAGCCAAAATTAATGGAGAGCTCTCCAGCTTCCAGGAATGTTCCCTTGCCCAGATTACTCTTCAGCAAAAAAACCAAATACTTAAAATATTTCCTAATAGCCTACAGAGTGTAAAGCAATGTTCTGCCTGTAACTGCATTATTCCTGGCTGCTGTGGGGCCAAGGCCTCCCTTTCCCCTGCAGAGCCTTGGGGGTGATGCTCAGAGGGCTTTGAGTGCAGCTGGGGTCACAAAAACCAGGTCTGGGCAGTGTCAGCCTTGTGCAACTCCCCGTCCCTTGATTGTTTTATTTTTCTCATGTTGTTTTGTTTTGTTTTGTTTTTTGTCCTAGTAATTGCAGTTTGAAATGATTCTGCACTAGAATTGTGCTGTGATGATATTATTCCAGCCTGGTTTTTCCTGGTGACAGGGCTGAGGTTCAAATACCCCCTCTGGTAGCAGGGGTGTGGTGGAGGCAGCAGATGGGAGCTCCAGGAGCTTTGGGAAGGCCCCTTTTGCTTTTGTGGTTTAAAACAAAGCAGAGCTGTGGCTGAAAAAGGCAGGAAAAACTTCCAGCATCACTCCTCAGGCTCCATAATCCAGAGTTCATCTCTTCTCAAACCAAACCAGGCTGGTTTGAGGCTGGAGTGACCTTTCCTGCACCTCAGGGCTGCAGAGCCAGCACGAGGCTGGGATGGAAGGTGGTGGCTCCAGGCATGGCCAGGGACATCACAGACCCCCTGGGTTTGGTTCTGCCACACACAAAAATCCTGAGAGTCGGGGCTGGGCTGGGAGAATTCAGCTCACTTGGAAAAAATTCCTTTCCAAATGCTCCATTTCCCGTGCATTGGGAAAAAAAATTCAGTGAAATATCAGATGTGCCACCATCCACGTGTTCTGCTGCTCCTGCACCTGCTGGGATCTGTGCAGAGAGCGCTGAGAAAGGGATTAAATCAGGAATTGTTCCTCAAGGCAGCAATTCCCTGCATGGGAGCTCCCAGGTAAAGCCAGGGGTGCACCCAGGCCCTGGCTGGGGATTTATTGTCCCTTCCTGAGGAGTGTGTGACATCCTTGGGAGGGGAGGGGCTGTCACAGGAACATCAACTGGGCCAAACTGGGGAGCCCAGGCTGTTCCTGGTGCCCATCAGGGGCTCTCCCTTGGGCTGGGGGGCGTCTGGGAAAACCCTGTCACAGTCACATCAAGGTGGATTTTTTCCATTTTATTTTTAAATGACAGTTTTCTTTTTTATTACACAGACAGTGAAAGCAGCTGGGATTTCCGTGGCTTTACTGCTTTTCTTGGAGCTCCCTGAGAGGGGCTCTGGGTGTGGCACTGTCACCTCCCAGCAGAGCTGTCACCTCCCTGCCCAGCTGCTCACATCTGCCAGGCTCGCTGGGCAGGGGCAGCCAAACCCTCCCCTGATGGAAACTTCACTTTATTTTAGCACAGAGAGAGAGCTTCGAGCCCTTCCATGGCTTCCCTCTCCTTCTCCATGAGCTCCATATGTACATCAGCTCCAACACGCTGTCAGGGAACAGGGGTTTTCAATCAAAAAGACTGTCAGGAAAGCTGATTCACTAACAAGAAAGCTGTCAAGCTGTGACAGCTGCTGTCTTTGCAACCCCAAACAATCTGCTCGGTGCTAACTCTGACTTATGCTCCCATTTATTATCCAGCAGTAATGAGCCCTGGCCTGGGCAGCAGCGTTTTGGGGGGCTCACCTGGCTGCTGGGGGGGGTGTGCTGTGGATCAAATCTCACCCCAGCTCAAAAAAGTTCTGCTTCTCCCTTTGGAGTCCTTTTCCTGAAGCCCCATGTCAGCCCTCACCTCGTTCTTGTGGTTAAATGTGGATCTGGGGGTTTCATTACTGCTGGGAGCTAACCAGAGTAGGATTTCTGAGTTTTCCCCATTGTGCTGGATAATGGATTTCAGTTTGAACACAACGTGTTTATCCACAGAAACGAGTGAAGGAATTGGTGCTTCATTATCCCAGGACCTCAGAGACCACAGAGGTCCCACCCTGGGAAGGAGCTGAGGGCTCAGGTGGGTGCTGCTGTCCAGTGTCAGCACTGCCAACCTTTAAAATGAAAAAGCAGGAAGAGCACCTTGGCCTGTCCCTCAGTCAAGGTGTTCCAGCTCCATCTCACCATCCCAAAATGTGCTTTGCTGCACTTCTGGCTGTTATTGAGAGCCTGGCCCGTGACAGAGCTGGGCTACAGCTGATTCCTCCTCCCTCCTCTCCTGCATATTCAGTGTACCCCAATAAAAAACCTTCTGCAGCTCTGCTGAGCCCAATTCCTTCTGTCCCCCTGAACCTTGGGGGGTTCTCTGTCTGTGGGACACCTCTGGGAGGTCCTGGCCAGGTGTGATCCCAAGTTTTCAGGTGAGGGCAATAAATTCCTCAGGGAGCTGCAGGGTGGAGCTGGGTCTCAGGGGTTTGGTGGTGTCTGTGCTGGGGTCTGGGGGGTCACAGATGGGTGTTTGGGGCCTGGGCATGGCACAGGGTGACCCCAAGAAGGTGCCCCTGGTGTGTTTGTCCCTGCCCTCGGTGTCCCCTGCCTTCCCTGCTCCTGTGGGGCTGCAGCAGGGCTCTGCCTGCCCTCCCCACCCACCCTCAGGGAGTTGGCTTTTTACTTCCCAAACTTCCTCTCCTTGGAAAACCACCAGCTCGCTTTAATTCATTTTCTCCTCGACTTCCCTGCCAAAAGATCTCCTTAGTAATTCCTGGAATTGGTTGAAGTCCGTTGCTTTTCTCTTCCCTGGAGGGAGGGAGGGAGGGAGGCAGCGAAGGCAAAGCGCTGCTGTCAGTTCCCAGCCAGGCTCGGGGCCAGCTCTCCCTGCTGGGCTGGCACAGGGGTGTGGCACTGTCCCTGTCCCCCCTCCTGCCCCTCAGGGCCACTCGGGGCTGCTGGGACTCATTTGTCCCTGTTGGCCACACGGGGACTCCCAGTTCTGGTGTGCAAATAAATCACCACCGGGTTTGTGTTTATCCAGCGGGGCTCTGTCACCTCCTGGGGACGGTGGTGACACTGGCCAAGGGTCTCGTGGCTCTGGGGTGCTCCTGTCCCACTTGTCCCCCTCAGGTTTGAGGTTCCTGGCAGTAAGAAGTGCACAGGGGGCAGAGGGGTTTGTTCGTGGCTCTGGGCTGCCCCTGGCCCACTTGTCCCCCTCTTATTCCGAGGTTCCTGACAGTGGGAATTGCATGGAGCAGAGGGGTTTGTTCACTGGAACATCCCCATGTGGCAGGAATTGCTCTGTCACACGGGGCTGGGCACGGGCAAAGGGGGGAGAGCCCCGGCAGCTGGGGCTGAATCACAGAGTCCTGGAATACCCTGGGCTGGGAGGGACCCACGGGATCACGGATCTGCCCCTGGCCCTGCACAGGACAATCCTAAAATCCCACCCTGGGCATCCCTGGAGTCCAAACCCTCCTGGAGCTCTGGGGCTGTGCCCATTCCCTGGGGGTCTGGGCAGTGCCGGCACCCTCGGGGGGAAGAACCTTTCCCAAAATCCAACCCAAACCCCGCCTGGCCCAACTGGGAGTGGGGAGCACCCCCTGCTCCGGGCCCAGGGCTGCCTGCAGCCTGCTCTGGCTTTGCTGTGCCCCTGCCAGGGCTCCCAGTCCAGGTGTGATCCCGGATTTTGCTGCAGGGACACGATCCCAGCCCGGGGCTGGAGCTGCACTCCTTGGACACAGCTCAGGGAAGGGGTCTGTGCTCCCACGCTGGAGCAGCTCCTTTACCCGGGGATCAAACTGCCTTTACAGAGCTGCCTTAAAGGGAATACGGGCAGAAAAGTGCTTTGCTGGAAAATAAAAGGATTAAAGAGATGCAGCAGTGAGATAAACCCCGATGGACAGAGAAACAAAGCAGTTCCTCCAGCTTGCCTTTTCTTCTGCAGCTCCCTCCAGGTCTTTGTTTGCTTTGCTGCTTTTGGGGAGGCTTCATTAAGTTCTTTCCTCTTCTTATTTATCCCTGAAATACCTGTAAAACAGATTGTCCAGATTTCCTGCCTGGCGGCCTATTATTTATTAACTATTATTTTGTGCTGCTGATGTTTATGTTTTCCACCCACATAGTGATGGCTGGCGGGTTTAAAGCTTTGCCCTCAGAAAAACTGGGAGTTTTTTTCTGTCCAAACCCATAAATGGCACAGCAGGCAGGGATCTGGGGGGACATGAGGAAATCCATGGGCTGGAGCTGAGGGAAGGAGGAGCAGGTTTTGGGGAGCAGAGGTGCCCTGTGACATCCCAGATCCCACACAGGGATCTGGGGGGACACGAGGAAATCCATCAGCTGGAGCTGAGGGAAGGAGGAGCAGGTTTTGGGGAGCAGATGGAACAGATCCCACACAGGGATTTGGGGGACACAATGCAATCCACAAGCTGGAGATGAGGGAGAGAGGAGCAGGTTTTGGGGAGAAGATGTGCTCTGTGACATCCCAGATCCCACACAGGGATCCTGAGGCTCCTCTCTCCCTGGGGGCTGACACAATTGTCCAGTTAATCCACACTCAAATACAGGGATGGGAAAGGGAAAGGCTGAGTGGGGAAGGGAAAAATGAAGGGTGGCACATTTAGATGGGATCTTGGGAAGGGATTCCTGGCTGGGCTGGAATTCCCAGAGCAGCTGTGGCTGCCCCTGGATCCCTGGCAGTGCCCAAGGCCAGGCTGGAGCAGTCTGGGACAGGGGGAGGTGTCCCTGCCATGGCAGGGCTGGGAATGGGATGGGATTTCAGGTCCCTCCCAACCCAAACCACTCTGAGTGCTGGAATTCTTTCCCAGCCAGGTGCTTTTAGCTCCACAAGGGTCCAACACACTCTGAGGGTGTCCAGCACCTCACAGAAATGGCTTAAAGTAGTTTGTGAGATGGCATGACTGGCTGTGTCTTGAAAAAGCAAAAAGGTTTTAATTAAAGAAGAAAATAATACAGACCAAAAGAAAATAATACAAAAGAAAATAATACGAAAGAAAATAATACAAAACAAAAGAACAAAAGCCACACACAGTGTAGGTCCCACACATCTGTTACAACACCCCAAAAATGTGCTGAGAAGCCTCGTGCCCTTTCTTAAATATTGAATTATTTAGGTGGGTTTTTTTGGTAAACAGCCCAATAGAGAATAGCTGCATTTCTGAGGAATGGGTAAAAAAACCTAGCAGTGTTTTTGTCTTACCACTGAGCCCATTACTGTCAGGAGAGCAAACTTTTAGTGTTCTCCCCTTGTAGGGATGCATTTCCCACACCCAGCAAGTATTTTCCACATAGGGAAAAGGTGAAGACTCACCCCTTGCATTTCTTACAGGGAAAAGAACCCAGAAATTTCCATCCCCTCCTGGCAGTGACGGGCTCAGCACCAGCACAAGAACATGGATCAGGCTCTGAGAGTGCAACTCAAAGCCTGTCGGTGACCTCATTGGCAGCAGGCCAAACATTCAGTGTTTAGGAAGGGGCCCAAAGAAAGAAAAGGGCTTTTTGGAGTGTTTTAGCAGGGTGTCAGAGGTTTTTCTCGGACACCTGTGGGCAGTTTTTCATTTGTTTTCTTTATCGTTTGTCATTTTGTTCTTTTTCTTTATTAAACCTTTTGCTTTACAAAAACACCTCTGAAGAGCAGCCTCACTGAAATGAATTTTTGGCACTTCTCTGCAAAGGCTGGAGCCTCAGAGGTTGATGTATTAGCATGTGCTTCATTGCACTCTGACCATGTGCTAACCTGTATCATTCCCTTCAAAGTCCTAAGGTGAAACTGGAACCCTTTTCCTTCTACAGAAAACATCTGCCTGGTTGTGGTGGGGTGCCGTGCCACATCTGGGCTTGTGTGAAAAACCCCACAGAGACTCTATGTTCCACCCAGAGCTGGATTCTCCCCACATCTCCTGTGTTTGTACGTGAAATTTATGGAAATGTGCGTGTCAGGACCTCAGTCAGCCCAAAAGTCACCAAGAAAATCTGGGATAAATCAGCCTGGTCCTTGCTGGGCCCAGTGGCTGTTCCAGTCCTGTCCTTCAAATGTTTCTGCATTTGCAGGAGGAGCCGTTATTAAACCACTCCATTAATCCGGGCAGAGGGAGGGCTGCTGCTGCTGCTCTGAATAAATCAGAAAAATTGAATAACCCAGAGTATGGAAAGCCCATCTTAATTATATAAAGTACAAGTAATGCTGTCTGACTTGTTACTGTGTTGGTAAAACACTCGCAGGGTGAATACAGAGAGAAGAATATATTTGAATATATATTATTCAAGATGTAATATTGCTGATATCTGTTTTTCTGAGCACAAAACACATCTCAGAAAAACTGTTCTCTTACCTGGAATTTTTTATCTTAACACCTCAGAAAGCAATTTCACTAACAAAAGATGACATTAGGATGCCAAATTAAAAGCTGATGAAAACAGGGAAAATAAAAGATCTTTTTTTTTTCCTTGACATTTACAATTAATGCCACAGAAATGTTGGTTTAATCAGACAATATGGGGGCTCACAAAGGTGAAATTGAAAGTTTCCAGCCCTGAATGCTTGTGTAAAAGTTAATAAATTCAGCTCGTAATCATTATGCACATGCTAGTTATAATAATTTACTGTCCATACTAAATCTTTATAAGCATTGTAATTAAATATAAAATGCACATTAGAATTATAATGAGTAATTAGGGCAACATAACTAATGTGCATAAAAGTCCCGAAGCTGATTAAAATGTTAGGAGAGGAAACCTGCTGGAGCTGGGGT
Source organism: Trochalopteron elliotii (assembly GCA_024734555.1). Lineage (NCBI taxonomy): Eukaryota > Metazoa > Chordata > Aves > Passeriformes > Leiothrichidae > Trochalopteron > Trochalopteron elliotii. Next base: position 72,769 of record JANPWX010000447.1, on the reverse strand, counting down.
GGGTCATTCCCTGGGCCTGGTTTAGCTCTTCCTTTAGATACTTGGAAGAAAAATGGGAATATTTGGGATGGGGGCCGGGTTCAACAGGTCTTTGGGTCGTTTCTGAACAGAACTTCAGGGGTAAAGTTTGGATTTCCATGTGGAGGGAGCTCAGATGTGCAGTCAGAACCAGGGATTGTTTTGGGTTGGGAGAAACCCTAAATCCCCTCTCATCCCACCCCTGCCATGGGAGGTGTAGTCGGGGTTTATTTGGGTTGGGTCTTTTTTGTTAGAGTTGGGATTAAACGAGCGAGATGGTATTTTTTGTTTGGATTTAGATGTTTATTAATTTTTATTCATATTACATAATTAACTAACTAATAGGAAAATTCATTTATTTATATATTATTTATATATTTATAATAATTACATGATTGATATTTTTATTTCTATTAAATTATTAATAATTTATTTGTATTAAATTATTAATTACAATATTTAATTGTTTATATTTATTTATATATTAATTATAAATACTATTTATATTATACTGTTTTATAAACTGTGAGTTTTATAGTATTTTTAGTTAATAAATTAAAAATGGAGACGTATTTTCAATAAGTTTTTTTAAGGATAAATTGTTTAATTAAGAAATTACACTTAAATTATTTCTACTTTTAACTTAAAAATTAATTACTTGCGGTCTGTAATGTTGATTTTTTTAATTTAAGTACAAAATACTATTTAGATTTATGAAGAAGAAGGTGAAAAAGAAGGATTTAGCCTGTGCCCTAAAACCTCCATCTTGCTTTTTATATATATATATATATTAGTGTCTTCTAAACCCTTAAACTCTAAGTTTTCCACCCTGTGATATCACACACTTCTATTCAAAATACACACTTATAATCCCAGTTTTATCATTCAATTTTGGGAGCCTTTTCCACGGCCTCAGGTCAATGCAATGTTTTCTTGGGGGTCAGTGCCTGTCAGCACAGAAAGGCTGGAATCCTCAGTGCCCAGGCTTCCAACAGGGTAGCAGCTCTGTGGGTGACACCGAGCCCTTGGGGACACCTGGCACTGCCCAGACCCCTCCTGAGGGATCAATAAATCTGTATTTTTTGGGGTAATAAAGGCGTGTTTGGGCTCAGGGACACCTGGCACTGCCCAGACCCCTCCTGAGGGATCAATAAATCTGTATTTTTGGGGTAATAAAGGCGTGTTTGGGCTCAGGGCCAGCTGTCCCTGCCGTGTCCCACGGGGGACAGACGTGCAGGGCATCGGGGACACTTCCGTGATGCTGCAGCTCCCAGCACCCACCCAAAAACCTTTCCCAGCAAGGCACTTAGAGGCACTGGGGAAATTGCTATTAAATCAGTTCCTGTAACTCATTTCCAAGGCAGAAATTCGGTGTTTCTTTGAAGTGCCCTGCACTGCAGGACCAGCCATGCGAGGAGATGGAACAAGGAGACACTGTGGGGAGAAAAACCTCCGGATCTGAGTCACAGGAGCCAGTGCTGCTGACAGATAATCACATTTCCCCTCCATCATTTTGTTCAGCCGTTATTTAGGAGACCTAGAAATGACAAACACGTGTTAAATTATTAGTTTTACAGCGCGGTTTTCTCGTTAACATCCCCGCTAGGTTTTATTGCCGTGTCTCATTCAGGCGTTGATTTGTCTGGATAATCCTGCCCTGGGAGCTGTGGGGGGCTGTCACCCCTTCCCTCCTCCTGCAGCCTGTCCCAGCTTTGCTCTGCCAGCCTTCCCTCCCTCCTGCTGCTCGGGATCTTGGAGCCGAGGTGTTATTTCCCTGCTGGATTTTTTATTGTCATTCCTAACGAGGTGCTCCACACACACCCTCAGACACAGCAGGACCCCCTTCCCACACGGCTGCCCCAGGAGCTGGAATCTCCTCCCTCCAGCCTCAGCTTTTTTTTTTAACCAGTGTGAAAAACGAGCTCCACTTTCTCAGAGAAATTTATAAGTTTAAGAAAAAAAAAATAAAACTAGACAATTGGGAGACGGAAAAGCAAAAGTATCTTGGCCGAGGGTGCCTGGCATAAAGTCAGCCAGCAGCACACCTTCACCCTGTCAGATTTCTATTTTTAAGGAGCACTGTGTTACATATTCAATAGACCCTAATGCACGATTCAAACATTCTCTTTGGGTTTGATCCATTTCAATACTCTCCCCAATCATTTTATCTGGTAGACCCATCTGTGGGTGGCTCCACTCAGTCTGGTGACATGGGTCTCATAAATTCTTCTCCTGAGGTTTTTGGTTATCTCCATTTGGATAAGGAACAGAAAGTCAGCGGCCTTTTTGCAGGAATGCAAGGTGAATCTCCATACCTTCTGGTTTGGTCAGTTTAGATCTTACAAAGAAGAAAAAAAATTAGTCTTTTTACTATTTACACCATGTCACAATCAGAAAATACATTCATCACTTTTCTAAACTCCATTAACAAACCATAATACAGTACAATTATACATATAGTATTCATTCTAATATTTGCCAAAAGCCAACTTTATAATATGCATTTGTAAGACCAGGTTTATCCTCCCAGTTGTTTGTCTGCCCCCATCCCAGAGCAGAGCTCGGCGAGCAGCAGCTTTGGGCAGTGGGATTTCACCTGGAGAGGCTCAGTCTCCCAGGGCTGATGGATTTTTTGGCTCCCTGATCCATGCTCCAGGAGCACGGCTGCATCCCACAGCTTGTCTTTAGACTACAAGCCGTTATTTTATGATTTATTTCATAATTTAACCTGACAATGATAAATCCAAGAGATGGTGACTCCAACAATCTCTGCTTTGTGTTTCCTTTGTGCCTGTATCAACCAGGGATTTCCTGCAGCAGGGAACATTGATTTCAGCTCTTGTTCGGAACAAACAGAAGCTGAAATCCCCCTCCGAGGGAGATCTGAGAAAATTTCCTCCTCAGAAGCTTTCCAGTGGTTTTCCAAGCCGGCAGCAGAGCCGGGAATTGTTATTTGGAGCTGGGATGCAGCTGTCATCCCCTTTCCCAGCTGCTCGAGGAGAAGAGTGAGCTGCAGCTTTTCATGCACCAGTTCTTCCCCAAACACATTGTCAGGGATGTTCTGCTTTTGGGTAAGAAACAGGCAGCCAACCAAACCAAAACCGTGCCCAAAAGCCCCAAAACACCGAGGGAAAGGTGAGCAGCCCCGGGGGGAAGGAGCAAGGTGGTGATTCTCAGAAACAAAAGTGACTCAGGCCTTTGCTCATCTCTTATTTGCTCTTCCTAGTGGTCGCAGCTTTCACGCAGCCTGAGGGGAGGAGTGGGAATGTTCCACGTGTCCCCGTTGTTTTTGTGGAGTGACAAAAGCAATCTGTGTTTTTTCTTATGCAGATTGTGGGGAAGTGGTCATGCAAATCGCTTATACATTTATTACCCACTTCGTTACTGCACATAACGTTAATGTTACCGGGTGGAAGCGAAAGAATTCATGGATTGGTTTGTTGTAATCATTGTCTGAGGAAGTTGGAGGCAGAGTTTGGCACTCTGCGAGTCTGATTTGAGGGAGGATGGGAGCGATGGGAGAGGGAGAAGCAGCTCTGGTTTAACCCCGGGTGAAACTCCCTCACAAAGCGTTGTTAAAATCAGGAATTGTGCCGAGTGTTGGGGGTGTGTTTGCTGTCCCTGGCCACGGCTGCTGCATTCCCAGGAGATTCCGGCTGTGAGGGAGGGGACGCGGCTCTCAGTGCTGTGGACTGCTGCCCCAGCAGGGCAGGCTCAGAGAACACTGTCACCTGTGTCACAGAGCAGGGTTTGGTCACTCAAACTCCTTCCAGGGACAGGGAAAAGCTGGATTTACAGAGACCACTGTCACCTGTGTCACAAAGTGGGGTTTGGTCACTCAAACATCTTCCAAGGAGTGGGAAAAGCAGGATTTACAGAAAACACTGTCATCTGTGTCCCAGAACAGGGTTTGGTCACTCAAACATCTTCCAAGGAATGGAAAAAGCAGGATTTGCAGAAAACACTGTCATCTGTATCAAAAAGTGGGGTTTGGTCACTCAAACTCCTTCCAAGGAGTGCCAAAAGCTGGGTTTGCCGTGGCTCTGTGGGAATGAGGCTTTGCAGAGCTGGGTGCCAGGCACTGCCCAGGGTAAAGCTCACCAGGAAAATCCCGTCAGAAGGGTTGGGGATGACTCACAGGGAAGCCAGGAATGCAAAAGGCAGTGCAGAGGACAGGGATGCAGAGATAAGGCTGTAGCAGGATTTAGCAGCTCTCAGTCATTGAGTATTTAAGGTTTACACAGCGATCTGATGGGGTTTACTGGAATTACAGCAGTGCTTAACTACAGATCTGAGATAGCTTTGGCCATCCCATCATAATCCGTTCACACCCAGGTGAAACCAGGTGTGTGGTGCTGTTTTACACCACAACAACACAGACTCTGACTTCAGAAGGCTGAAAATGACTCCTTTATTTTTGGGATGTGTCTCCCTTTTATACTATTTCACACAGACCAATTGGATTGGTGACACAAAGACAAACCTCTTCACTCACATTGGTCAGAGCAGAGGGACATCAAGAAGAAGTCCCTCCTAGGAAAAGGAATGAATAACAAAGTTACAGTTACAAAAACATTTCTCCTGTTTACAGAAAATTCCCTGGGAAAAGAATTTCAGAAAACCAAAACACCTCAGGCATGAACCAGGGCCACAGGTGTGCACCCATTTTTCAGGGGTGGAAATATCCCAAATTCCCCACGGTTCTGTGGTTCATTCTCATCCAATCCTTTTGCACCAGAGGCCTGTGGGGATGTGTGGGGCTCACTCAGCTCTGCTGCTTTGGGGCTGGAAGGTGCTGCCTGTGGTCACCCCCAAATTTGCATGCTGGCCATGACCCAAGCCAGCAGCTCCTGGGCTTTCTTCCCTTTCTTCCCTTTCTTCCCAGCTTTTCTGAGAGCTTCTGGCAGGGTCAGGCTGGGCTGGGCTGGCCCAGGGACCCTGCAGCACCCAGGGGTTCAGCAAATACTAGATGTCATAGCAACTGGTTTAGAAAAACTAAACTTTGTCAAAATATCATCAGTCTAGTTTGAAGCAGCTGACTGACTAATGCCTGTTCGAAATTTCCATGGCAAGGGCAGCACCCTGAGGTTTGCTTTTAAGACAGAGCTGGGCAGAGACTGTTTGTACAAATGAACAGCCATGATCCCAAACCCTTAAACTGCTGGTTGGGCAAACCAGCTGATGAAGCTGTAAGGAATTGTGGGAGAATCCAAGCATTTTACTGAAATGAAGGGTTGTATTAGGAAATAGTTGCTATTAATTATCAAATGTGTGGTTTTGAACAGCAGTCAGACTAAAATCCAGGATGATCTTCTATTCACATTTACCTTCAGGTTCAAGGCCAGTACTGAGTACTCAAGTTGCTGTGGATTTCCTTCAGGTGTTCTTTTTGTCTCTGTATTCTGTAGCTGAACTTTTGAGAGAGACTGGAAATGCTTGTGACATTCCAGTGTTAAAAAGGGACTTTTTGCAGTTCATTATTTGTGTGTATGTGAAAACAGGAGTCGTTGATCCAATACAGAATTGTGCAAGGCCAAGTACAAATACAAAGAGAGGGGGCATCATACTTCTGGATGTCTTAACAAGATGGGTGGTGGGTGCAAAAGCATCACTGTCCTCAGGGTATTTGTGCTGTATGTGCTTGTACCGTGAGGCCTCTCCTATTTGAGCACCCTGGAGTGATCTGAGCTGGGGGAGCAGCAGCAGAGCGAGGCAGGCAGAGCTCCACGTGTCCATAAACACCTTCAAGCCACATCTGGAGAGCTGCTGGGGAAAAAATAAACAGATTTTTATTTATAAGTGTTGCGGTTTGGTGCTTTTACGGCCTTTTGATGATGCACATAAATTATTGTTTAAAAAGCAGGGAACGTAAAAAGTTCCAGGAGGAGGCAGTTGTTGCCTTTGATAATCTCTTTCCTGAGGAATTTGCTGTGTTTTATTTTCAGCTGGCGGTTCCTTTCGCTGGCAACTGGAAGTCCTGACAATTGCTTTTCATCTTTACTTGTGTCTGCGGTTCTAAGCTCAAAAAGTTTATGACTATTTACAATGTTTGCCATTTAAAAAGACAAAATGCACTTTCTGAAACAACTCCATGTGCAGTGGAATGACGGGGAAAGTCACTTTTCTCTGATATTTGCTGTTGGCTCATTATTTTGGAGGTTTGTTCCTTTGGTCTGAGATATCAAAGGCCACGTGAGCTGTGGGTTTGGGGGGTTTGCAGCTGATACAGGAGATGAGAGGTGCTGGCCCTGGGGACCCTGAGGTGACAGGGGCTCTTGGGAGCCCCTCAGTGACCTAGGGCTGGGGGTTCAGACTGAAACGCTGACAGATAATTAAATAATGCTGCTAGCTGTGGGGTTTGCTGGGTCACTGCTGGAAAAGCAGCATTTTCCAGGACTGGATTGTTCTCCCTTCCCATCTCAGCTGGGTTTCCACACCAGGTACACGGAGCAGGACCTGCAGTGTGGGATGGTTTCCACTCTGCTGCAGCACGAGGAGCAGAACGTGGCTCAGGCTGGAGGAAAAACCCCTCGGCAGGAGGAGGGGCAGCAGCGTTGGGTGGACCTGCCTGTCCAGATGCCAATGTCCATCTCACAATTCTTATTTTTCAGTTGCCCCCACAATTCAGGAACTTAAATCCAGCGGTGTGGTGCTTGGAGGGAACGGCCTGATCCGGTGCGAAGGTGCAGGAGTGCCTGCCCCGCTCTTTGAGTGGTTCAAAGGAGAGAGGAAGTAAGTAGCCACTGCTCTGCCCACCCCTCGTGTGCCAGGGCTGCTGCCAGGCTGGGGCTGCCCCGGGGGGCCCATCCCAGCACTTCCCCAGCTCTGGGAGCTGCCCCCGAGGCTCCCGTGCTGTCAGAGTGGAGATTGCAAACGTGCAATTCCAGCCTTTAGCACTGGGAAAAGCTGCAAAAAGGATCTTTGTGTCATTTGTCTTCCTCAGCTTTGGGAGCAGGGCTTTGAGCTGGTGTGAACGGTGCCCTGGCTGTGTTCCCTGGGGTCAGCCCTGCAGCCAAGGGGGTCAGGGGAGCACTGAACCCTAAAACCTGACCCTGTGCTCTGGGTTTGTGTGCAGCTCCTGCCCTTCAGGGTCATGGGGGCTGTGGGACAGCAGCAGCCTCCTTGCAGGGTCACCTTTATTCCAAAGGCAGCTCCTTGAGCAGGGAGGTGGTTTTCTCTTGGACAGGACATTTTGGTTTGCAGCTCTGGGCTTCTGCAGGAACTCCTTTCTCTTGTGTTCACACCCTGGTGCAGAAGCAGGTGGATATTGTCCCTTGGAGCTGGGGAGCTTTGGGAATTTCCCAGCTTCCAAGTGCTGGGTTTTTTCAGCCCCAACATCCCATTAGAGCTGGGAGCTGGCAGGAGAATATTAATGACCCTTTTCCACAGAAAGCCATCTGTCAGCTCCTTGCTCAGCTGCTCCCCTCCTGCAGCACGAGCTGCTGTCCTCCTCCCTCTCTGCATCCCAGCACATCCTAAAGCTTCTCCTGACCTGATCCCTCCTGTGTGGGCTGGGAGTGTTCCTCCTGTGTTGGTGAAATCCATCTGCACCCCATTTCCATGGCTGCTGGTGGCTGTGCTGTGCCATTCCCGGGGGCAGTTCCAGCACAAAGACCCTTTCTGTGGGAATATTTCAGAGCAGCTTTTGGCACTGTGGGTTCCATGAGCAGCTCCCAGCACACAGTGATGACCCACTGATCACCTTTCTGTCCATTACTCTGCCCAAACTCTCTGCTGAGCACCTTCAGTGCCATGGCAGCAGCAGGAGAGGCTGAGCAGAGCATTTCAGGACACCCAAGCTGTGCTTCTGCTCCTGTTTGGGCTGGTGTTCCACCTCAGCAGGAAAAGCTTTGTCCTG
>JANPWX010000447.1:44880-55715 GCA_024734555.1 Trochalopteron elliotii | reverse complement strand
TGTCCACAGTTTCTGCTGCTGTCCAATTACCTAAGAAAGATTTTGCTATTTTATCTCTCAAATACTGGCCTGGAAAGCAAATCAAATTTCAATTTGCATAGTTCTGTCTCAGCCAGGCAGGCTGGTCTGCATCAGAAAATGTAATATAAAAAGTAGCTGTAGGTATATATATATATTTATAAAGTTAAATGGAAATTCCTGTTCTCATTAGGAGCCTGCTGAAAGCCTGCTGCAGTCAGTCAGAGGACAGTTATTGATTTAACGAGGTTTGGATCCAGCCCGAGGCCTCCTGGGGCCATCCCTGTGCAGAGAACTGGTGCCCTGAAGCTCATTTTTCCTTCAACCCTCCCAGCCCTGCCCCTGGGTGCAGCAGCCACTGTCCTGAGCTCCTCCAGCTCCTCCTTTACCTTTCCTGTATTTCAGACTCTGTGCTGCCCAGGGGTGCAGCCCTGAGCTCACAGTCAGTGTCACTCAGCTCTGCACACAGCAGGGACACAAAACAAATCCTTTTCCTGCTGCACACCAAGGACAACTTTCAGCCCAACAGCACAAACAAGGCTGGGCTGGAGGGAGGAACAAGAAGGATGGGACCTCACAGCCTGCAGCTGGAACTGGACAATTAAACCCCAATGTGCAAATGGACCAAAACTTATAAAAGTGTGAGACCTCGTGACTGTTTGTCCATTTTGTGACCATTTTGGATCCACCTTGGGTCCATTTTGTGACCATTTTCTGACCCTTTTGTGACCATTTTGGGTCTCTTTCGTGACCATTTTGGGTCCATTTTTTGTCCATTTTGTGACCATTTTGGGTCCACCTTTGGTGTAGCCCTATCCAGGCTCTTGTCCTGCCCAAGGTGCACAAGAAAACCTTCCTGGTGTCTCTCTCAGCTGAGCCAGAGCTTCCCTGCCATCCCAGAGCAGATTTCTGAGGCAGAGCTGGGAACTCAGCACCTCACATCCATATATTCCCAGAGAATTAGATAAATGGCCAAATCCCCCATTTGTGTAAGTCACAATAATTCTGTTACACGGTGGGTTTGAGCTCTCTCCATATGGATGCCAACTGCTGCTCCAGGTAACAATTACTGAGAGTTATGAAGGAATTTTCTCTAAATCCATTTTCCAGCTTGAGCTTTATTGTGAATTATATGACAATAAGTGACTGAGATGGGATGAGGCAGAAATAACCCATCTGAGCAAGGCCAGGAACACAAGTTTCTCCTTGACATTTAGTAGAAATTGAAAGGCCTGGGAGTGGATCAGGAAAAAAAAATCAAACAAAAAATCAAACAAAAGCCCAGGGGTCTTGGCTGTGGGTTCTTGCAGGAGCTGCCCCCATGCTCTGGTTTGTTCCATTTGTGTTTATATTCACAAATTCTGCAGTTACCCACAGCTCGTGGGGTTCAGGCTCATCTTCTCATCCCCCTGGTTAAATCAGAGAGGTTGAAGCGTGGCCAGATCTTCATCTTAAGTATCAATTAGTTACGATAAAATCCTGGGATATCCTGAGTTGGGGAGGGACCCATAGCGACCACTGATCCACCTTCTGGCCCTGCACAATCCCACCCTGTCCCTGGGTGTCCAAACAATATTTAATTTTATTAATTTTATTGTCCAAACAATAATTAAAACATTCCAGCTCATCCATGGAATTTAATTCCCTGCCTGTGCCCCCCTCAGGGTGAGAAGCACAGGGCTTGCTGTAACTCCAGTTTCTTCTCAGAGTAGGAAAACCTCAAAGTAAATTTTTAAAAAATTTAAAACCCCAAAGAATACCTTGGGTAACAAACGGGATGAAGACAAAAGTGCTATAAATAGCGCTATAAATATGATCATATTTATAATAATAAACTAAAAAATTATATAAATGTATTTTACAGCTCAGTGTGGAGCACAAACTTCAGCCTGGGCTCCAGACTTTGGGAGGAGGGAGGGAGGGAGGGAGGAGGCTCAGGAAGGGGAGAGAGGAAATGGAGGATGGAACAATCCCCAGGTGAAGAGATTAAAGACAATTACTGTCTATCCTGGGCAGGAAAATGGGTTATTGGAATATTGGCAAGCCTGAAGAAGGTGCATTGGGAAGTTTTCTCATAACCCAGGCCCAGGAGAGAGTCACTTACACTGAGCAGTGACAAATTTTAAACCCAATGCAAAGCACTCCTTCATTAGAAGGTTATTAAGTGCAGAAATTATTTTCGTATCAGGTTGTTGAGCAATGCTCAGGGGGCTTTACAAAGGAATTAGATATTGATCAGGGATATCCTGAGTTTTCAGAGAGATCAGAAAATGGATTTTAAACCCAAGACTTTGGTATTTAAGAAAATAATCTAACAGGCTGGGAAATGCCAAAACTGAAATAATTTCCCGGATAAATTCTGGGTTAATTGACAGAAGTGTTTGCTTAAACCCAAACATTTCCCTGTAAAGTTTGTGTGCTTCTATCGAGCCAAGTGTCTGTAATTTAGGGATTACCAGAAAATACAGAGAGATGGGGATTCCACAGCTTCCACTGCATCTTCCTGGGAGCTGCTGGGAGCTCCTGAGTGTCCGAAGGCAAAGAGGAAAAAAATAAATCTCTGACGTTGTTGTACACCACAATGACACAAGACTCCAACTTCAGAAGGCTGAAAATGACTCATTTTTTTGGGGAATGTGGGGTTTTTTTATACTATTTTACACAGACCAATTGGATTGGCAACACAAAGGCAAAACCTCTTCACTCACATTGGTCAGAGCAGAGGGACAGCAAGAAGTCCCTCCCAGGAAAAGGAATGAAAAACAAAGTTACAGTTACAAAAACATTTCTCCTGTTTACAGAAAATTCCCTGGGAAAAGAATTTCAGGAAACCAGAACACCTCAGGGACGGAACCAGGGCTACAAATCTTTTTTTTTTTTTTTTTTTTTTTTTTTTTTGGCTGCAAAAAAACCTAAAAATTACTTCAGAGGTTTGAAAACAAGAGGTTTTCAGTGAGCCCACACCCCAGGCAATAATCAACCTCTGTGCTGAACCACGGAGGTAGCAAAATGCTGAGGTGCCTCGACGAGCCTCAAAAATCAAGAGCTCAATTACTGCTCCCCTTAATCCCACCCCCAGGTTTATGTGTGGAGATTTGGGCTGGATTTGCAATAATAAATTCAGCATAAAAAAGCATTTCTCTTCTCAGGGCTCTTCCCAGCCTCGGGTGGGAAGGCTCTGGCATCAGAGGCTTTGGTTGGTGATGGCAGAACTGCTCACAGAAAAAGGCCTGTAATGGATTGTTCAGAAACTTCCTTTCCCCTCTACATATCTAAAGTAACAAAGCTGATCCCTTGACTTTTAAATGTCCTGCCATGAAGCACCTACAGCAATAATTTGAATTTTACCGTGGGGAAAGACGCTGTTCCTGTAGAGACCATTTCTTATAAATTGCCCCGATGTTCAGATTTGTAGGCTTGGCAGTGTTTAGATTTACCAACTTTATTCAAAAATAAAACACGGCCACGAGAGCTGGATCGTTCAAATTCTGTTAATTTATTCAGTTAAAATTATATTCCAAGGGAAAGAAGAAAGTTTTAAATTGCTGGCGGTGTGAGGAAGCAAGGAGCAAATCTGGAGTCACTGCGCCCTATGACGATGTGGTGGTTTTAATTTAGTCACTAAATTGTCCGTCTTTTGCCAGCCCTTTTCCTGGGGGCTGAGCTGAGCTGTCCAGGGTGCTGCAGGTGCGGGAGGAAATTCCTGCAGGAACCCGAAATGGGAGTCGGGATCACACTGTGGCTCGTCTGAATCAAAGGGCACAGAAATGTTGGGGCGGGGGGGGGTTAAACTGTAATTTCACAGCCAGAGGTAGTTCTGTGCATTTCTTCAGCTTCTTCGTCAAGGTAATTCAATTTATCCGTCTTAATCAAGTGCTGAGTTTAAAAAGATTGGCTGCTGCTAATGTCAGAGCAGAGTGTTGTATAAAGGATGTCTGGATAATATCAGAATGTTGTATAAGGGATGTCTGCTTCCCAAAAGCACTTTGGAAAGTCCTTTTCCAGATGGATTCATTCCCCTTTTGGAAAGTCCTTTTCCAGATGGATTCCCTTTTGGAATTCCACATCTGTGGCCAGGGAAGGCAGCTGTGCTCCCTGGTATTGATGATTGATAGAGGGACAGAAAGACTGATTTGGTGATCAGAATTCGATTTTACTCAAATTTTCCAAAAGCTGATGTACCATTTCAGGAAAGTTAATAATTTTCCACTACAATAATTAGGTTAAAGATCATACAGACAACTCAGACATTTTACAACATCTTTTGCTTGCAGGAGTTTGATTGAATCTCTCCTCCTCCCCTAAGCAGGTTTAATCCCATCTCCTGTAATCTTCAAAGTTCTGTTTGTTCCTGCCGTGGCGTCTTGGTTATCAAACCAGCCATGATAACAAAGTCTGTTTTACTCTCTGTCCTGTGTATTCCCACATCTGGGACTGCTCTGGCACTGCAATCACCCTCAGCAGGTTCATTGTTGTGCTGCTCGCCTTTCCCCCCTGCCCCTCTGCAAAGGTCACAGTCAGCTCGTGGGTGCCAGGCTGGGTCAGGCTGGAAGGGACCACAGAGTGTCACTGGTGTCACCTCCCTTCTCCAGCAGGGACATCCCAGAGCACAGGATTGTGTCCCAATTTCCCCAGAGAGGAGACTCCACAGCCTCTCTGCACAATCTGTTCAGGGCTGGGCGCTGCCCAGGGCAGAAGTTGTGCAGGGGGAATTGCTGGGATCAATCCCTGCTCGTTCCTCTGGTGCCACTGCTGGGCCTGGAGCAGAGCCTGGGCCTGCTCTGACCCTCCTGCACCCAGGGACACCCAGGGACACACAGGGACACACAGGGTAACACAGGGACACCTAGGGACACTCAGGGACACCCAGGGACAGACAGGGACACCCAGGGACACCCAGGGACACACAGGGACACCCAGGGACAGACAGGGACAGACAGGGACACCCAGGGACAGACAGGGAGACCTAGGGACACCTGGGGACACCTGGGGACACCCAGGGACACCCAGAGACACCCAGGGACACACAGAGACACCCAGGGACACCCAGGGACAGACAGGGAGACCTAGGGACATCTGGGGACAGACAGAGACACCCAGGGACAGACAGGGACAGATAGGGACATGTGGGGACAGACAGGGACACCCAGGGACAGATAGGGACACACAGAGACACACAGGGACACTCAGGGATATCTGGGGACACTCAGGGACACCCAGGGACACCCAGGGACACCCAGGGACACTCGGGGTAACACAGGGACACACAGGGACACCTAGGGACACTCAGGGACACCCAGGGACAGACAGGGACACCCAGGGACACTCAGGGTAACACAGGGACACACAGGGACACCTAGGGACACTCAGGGACACCCAGGGACAGACAGGGACACCCAGGGACACCCAGGGACACCCAGGGCTGAGGGCCCCTCTCACTGGGGCTCCTCTCCAGGCTGAACAGCCCCAGCTCCCTCAGCCTTTCCTGGGCACGGGGATGCTCCAAGGCCCTTCCTGAGCTCCAGGAGCTCCTATCCCTGCTGTGCTGAGGATCCAGAGCTGGACACAGCACTCCAGAGTTGCCTCCAGGGCTGGGCACAGGGATAATCTGCTCCTTCTTAAACTCCAACTCCATCTTAATTAATCTCCTTTCACAGAAATTGTAGCCATTTGATGAATCTCATCATGACACAGGCACATCTCCTGTGTAATTTATTGAGATTGTGATGATTCATTTGATAGGCATTGTCTGTGGGTTTGGGCTCGTCAGGGATCAGCAGAGCTGTAATTATGCAGTAATTACTAAATAAGTTATTCACAAATTGCTGTGCCAGTGAAAGCAAATGGCAGAGCAGCTGAAGAGGATCCAGCTCTGGGCACGTGTTCGACCCTGCCAGGAGTGTGGGAATGGGGCTGGCCCTGAGCAGGGTGGGGATCCAGGGATCAGAGGGGAGCAGAGGGGAGCAGAGGGGAGCAGAGGGGAGCAGAGGAATCCAGGGGTGAGAGGAATCCATGGAGCAGAGGGGATCACAGGAATCCAGGGATCAGAGGGGATCACAGGAATCCAGGGGTCAGAGGGGATCACAGGAATCCAGGGAGCAGAGGAATCCAGGGAGCAGAGGGGATCACAGGAATCCAGGGGTCAGAGGGGAGCAGAGGGGAGCAGGAATCCAGGGATCACAGGAATCCAGGGATCAGAGGGGATCACAGGAATCCAGGGAGCAGAGGAATCCAGGGATCAGAGGAATCCAGGGAGCAGAGGGGATCACAGGAATCCAGGGATAAGAGGAATCCAGGGATCAGAGGAATCCAGGGATCAGAGGAATCCAGGGCTCACAGGAATCCAGGGTGCAGAGGGCCAGCCTGCTGGGGGGAAAGGCTGCTGACCTGGGAAGGAGTGTCTACGCCTCTACTCCAGCCTTTCACCTACGCAGGGAACCCTCCAGGAGCTGGTGGGGTCAGAAATCTGAGTGGCACCAGTCAGAGGAGCGTCTCTCTGGGCTGCCCCAATCCCACAGGGACCATCCCTTGGGCCCCAAAGGCCCCACCAACCCTGGGAGTTTGGGTTCCTGAAGTTCCTGTGAGCCCTCCCCAATCAGCTCCCAGACTTTATTAACCAGCTACAGAAAACCACCCAAACCCATGAAGAAGAAGAAGGTGAAGAAGAAGGACCCAGACAACGTCCAAAGTCCTTCATCTTGTCTCACATATATTACTAAAACTAAAATCTTAAATCTCAGTTTTTCACCCTGTGAGATCACACAGTACTATCCAAACTCCACATCCACAACCCCAGTGCCATCACTCAATTTCGGGGGCCTGTTCCACGGCCTCAGGTCAAACGTGGTGCCTGCTCAAGGCTCAGCACCTTTTAGCTCAGAAATACTGAAATTCTCGTCCTGCAGGGTTCCAACAGCTCCCAGCCCAGTGTGGGACTGTGTGAGGTGCTGCTGCAGCTGGGATTTGTCCTGAGTCCCTGAATCAGTGACAGACGAGTCCCTGGTGCCCCAGGACCTGTCCCCTGCTGCACCCCCAAGGTGCATTTTGCCGTGTTTATTTCCAGAAATGCAGCCACAGTTGTGCAGACTTTTTTAAAGAGTGACCTCTGAGAACAGGAATCTCATTACTGGGAGTCAGAGCAGGAAAATGTTAACAGATTTCCAGGTCTGCATTATTCATGAGCTTCCATTTATCCGCGTGAATGAAAGACCAAGCTCAAAGGACACAGGCAACTTTGTCACTCTTTCTTCATTCTGTTACGGTCTCAACAGCTGTAAAAATCATTAGAGCAGCAGTTTTCCCTGCAAAAATCTGAAATGGGGAGTAAGGACTGGTGAGCAAATATTGTTTGTCCTTTAGAACATTGTAGCTGGAATGACTAAATCAAAGCTCTGTCTTTCATGTCCCTTTGGTGATGTAGACATCTCCAAATGTGTGAAATTCAGTGGGTTTCTGTGTTTGCCTCACCTGCCTTTGTCACCCAGGCCCAGAGAGCACACGGGTGACACCAGGGCTGGGCAGGCTCAGGACCAGACTCCTTGGCTCAGGTGTCCCAAACTGGCATGTGCTTTTCTTCTCTTCCATCAGCGAAGACATTCCTTCTCCTCCACTCATTTAAATTAAAAACACGTTTTATTTTTGTCTTCCAGTGGGACTGGGAGGGAGTCAAAGCCCATCCAGTGCCACCCCTGCCCTGGGCAGGGACACCTCCCCCTGTCCCAGGCTGCTCCAAGTCCTGTCCAGCCTGGCCTGGGACAATTCCAGGGATCCAGGACAGTCCTGGCTTTGTCTTTTCCTCCCCCGCTGGTCCCCATGGGCACACGGCTCATCCCTGGGGTTTGGGGTGCCCTTGGCTGTCAGAACCTGGGGGACCCTGGCAGATGCTTCTTTCCCTGAGGGAAAATCACAACATTTGAGATGAGGTGGGTGCCCAGGTGTGGGAAATGGATCTGTAGAGAATTTTTAAAGCCTGGCATGCAAACTTTGAGATAGAAAATGCTGACTTAGAAACGCCATGGGATAGGACAGACTTTGCTGAGAGATAAATGGAACTGGGAGCAAGTTTCAAATGATGGCCTTGCAAATAAGACTGGATATTTTGGAGAAATAGAACCGTGGAAGGTGCATTGTAGGAGGGCCCACGAGGGGTGATTTTAGATGATTGGCTTTAAGGCATTCACAGCATTGTGTGACAAAAGCTGATAGGCCAAGAAATGTTTATAATATATTGTAATTAGGAAATAGTTTGGCTTCTGATTGTGATGGTGTGAATTGTAACACCTGTATTGTCTCATCCTTCACATGAGACTGAAAATGGAACAAAAGTTTATAAAACACCTCTCAGTTACCCCATCCCTGGGTCAGAGGAGAGCACAATCCAACACCCAGGCACCCTGGGGCAGCTGGGCTGCAGCAGGAAGCTCTCCCAGCCTTTCCCTGGGCTGCTGGTGGGTGAAAAATGGATTTTCTCTTTGGCTCTGGCCCTCACTGAGGAACTGGGCTGCTCCAGGAGTGCAGGGGAAGGGAATATCAGGAATCACATCGCCAAAGGGACTTTTCTGATCCTCATTGGAGGGAAAAGATTGTAAACCCTGTGGGATATTTCATAAATATCCCAATATTTATCCCAATGTCCTGCACAGAGCCTGCAGATTGCCTGTGCTTTCCATTGCCTTTTATTTTTGATAATACTGGGAAGTGTCTTGTAGCTGGGTCCAGAGTGTGGGGGAACTTCTTTGGGGTTTGGAATCTGACACCAAACAAGCCATTGCCCTTTGCCCTCCCAGTCCCAGACCTGTTCTGATTTAGGTTTTCCTCTGAGTTTTGCTCGTGGGAGCCTCTCCAGGCTCACCTCAGTCCTTCTGAAACCTGCCAGGATCTCACTGCTCCCATTTATTTCTCAAATCTGATCAAATCCCTGATTCATTCAGCAGATTTTTTTTTCTCTCTCTCTCTCCCCGTATTGCACTTTTTCATTTTTAATGGTTTTGTGCTGTAAATACTGGTGCAAAGACATCAGTGGGTATACTTTCGTGATACTCAAAAAGTGGCCTGCAAATGGGTGGCTGCTTTTGCCAACACCCATTTGCTGAGGACAAAGTTCCCTGATTTATTCATTTATTCAAAATGCAGGCAGTCCTGTGAAAGGTAAAGCCTTAAGCATATACCAGTGTCTTATAGATGTGAAATTGTTGTGAAAGTGAGGATGGAAACTGCATATTTTTACTGCCAAGAGAATCAAACGTGTGACCTTTAATTAAAATATTATTTTGAATGTTTTAAATGAAAATATAAATTTGTCTGTGGCTGGTTCATGCACACACACATAACACCACCCCTCACATTTAAATTAAATTAAATTAAGTTAAATTAATTTTTTTCACACTATAAAATCGTTCATCCTACATAAAACATGATGGTTCACTCTGGAACTTATTAAAAAATAAATAAATAATTAAGCTTTTAGTAGACTGGGGCATTAAAGCAATGTGTTTAGTGTCTTTCTCTGCCTCTCCATAAGGAAATCAAATTCCGTCTGAATTTAAGTCAGATTTGAAATTCATCCCATTGTGCTGCCAGCTGAGAACAAGTCTGGGACCCGGGGCTGGAATCCACAGACCTGGAGGCTCTTAAAAATTACCTTCCATTGGACTCCGTTAACAATTGGGCACAAAAAGGTGTCAATAATGTGGTTTTCTACAGCCTTAAAAATATTTGAATATTTATGGAGAAGCCCCTGCTATGAAGCAAAACAATCAGCTGGAGGTGTAGAGCTGCTGGAGGATGGAGTGAGAAAAACTCCCTGACAATTTCAAACTTCAGGTTGACAATTATTATTTTTTTAACGTCTCACCGGTGTAGAGCTATTAAATATTTATCATCTTGTAATAAAAGAATAAACCATTTAAATAAAATAAACCATTACCAGGCAATTAAGGTGTAATAACTCAAACCTGCAGAAAAGCTCTAATTGTAATTGCAAAATATTAAGGGTGAGAGAAAGACACAGAATAAATTAAGGTCACGTCTCTGCCCCATCCACTCAGAGTTCCCATCCAAAAGATTTTTTATGAAGTGTTTTTCCATTTTTCATGGTGCTCAAACAGGCTCTGGCTTCCTTAGGCTTAGAGACCTTGATTTCACAATACATCATTAATCTTTAACAAAGCTGATGAAGCCTGAGGGAGATTAGCTTAAATAAGCCCAGTTAATTATCAAAGGTCATAAATTGAAGCAGTTATGAGCATTTTTTTAATTAACTAATGAGTTGGTATTTAACTGCCAGTTGTGTTTTGGTCCAGTTATTGATTCCTCCAAGTCGAAATATCAAAGTCAAACAATTGTACTGATGCAGATGGAAATAAAAAAAAAAGCTCATTGTGTTCTCCAGCTGGGAAATGTTCTCCTCAGGACAATCCCAACCATCCCCGAGAGCTCCTGCAGCTCTGGCAGCTTTGGGAATGTGCCCATTCCCTGGGGAGCCCAGGCAGTGCCCAGCACCCTCTGGGGGAAGAACCTTTCCCAAAATCCACCCTAAACCTCCCCTGACAAATCCCCGAGGGGTGACAGAGACCAAAGTGACATGTGAGGGGCTGCAGGAAGCAATGAAACATTCCAGAGGTTCTGTTCCTTGGAAAACAGGTTGGGTTTTCTACCCCTGGGACAGTGAAAAACAGCAGTGAGAATTCATTAGAGCATTGCTTCTTATTCCCCACACCAGAAATGAGGCGTGGCTTTACTCACACTAAAGCACATTTTTTCATTTTTAAGGCCTGGGATGGATGGATGGATGGATGGAGGGATGGATGGATGGATGG
>JANPWX010000447.1:17247-39910 GCA_024734555.1 Trochalopteron elliotii | reverse complement strand
TCCCCAAACATGTCTGTAATTCTCAGTCCCGCTGTCCTCCCCTGCCCAGGAATTTACTGTTGTTTTCACAATTTTATGTGCAAACATATTTAAATCCCTCTGACCTCAGCCTCCCGAGCTGATTGAATTTTGCTTTAACTTTGGTCTGGCAATTTCCATTTCCATGTTTTTATGCAGAATTGCCAGGGTTTCAGCTCGTGATAAAGCTGAGACAAAAATAGGTTTGGGTCCATGCTGAATTTCTCTGTGAGCAGAGGGGCTCTCGTTTCTATCAAGGTACCTTATTCCTTCACTGTGGGGTTTAGTGGCCATGGTGCTGTTTAAAACTTGGACTTGATGATCTTGGAGGTCTCTTCCAGCCTCAATAATTCCGTGATCTCTGGGGTCAGGGAGTGCCTTCCATCAGGTTTGCTTTGGTGGTTCCCTTTCTGAGCTGCCGTTCTGGCTTTCCCAGACAGGACCTTTTGGCAGCCAATCCCTTTTGTTCCCTGTAATTTCCCTCCTTGTGCTGGGGAGCCTTTCATGGGGGGTTTTGATAAGAGGTTTCCTCTGCCAGCTCTTTTCTGCCTTCGATCAGAAAGGAATTTCTAGATACAATCTCTGTGCCTTTGGTGAAAGGCAGCGCTAAACATCCTTGACATTTAACCTCACCTCCCTGCCCCAGCTGTCTTTAGTGTTTATATTCCCCAGAGGTTTCTCTTTTGAGGATTAGAGCTGCAGCTACAAATCCGTGGGGTTTATTCTCCCACTCCATTTAAATCCCCTCAGCTACTGACTGTCTGGGTTATTTCCAGCCTCAGATCTGGCTCACCACCCCCAACCCAAACTGATTGTGAGGAGAACGTCAGGCTTTACTTCTTCCCATGACAACGTGCTAGAGATTCCTGCACCCACATTTCCCCTTTTCCACCCTGGCAGAGCTGGACTGGCCCACCAGCACCTGACAGAGCATTTTCCTGGTGCAGCAGGGCAGGTTTAGTTTGGATATGAGTGAAAATTCAGGCCAGGAAGTCAATCAGAGGGTTGTGGAATTGGTGTATTTAGAGCAGGGCAGAAATACCCAGTTTTCCAGGTATGTTTGGGATGTTGTGCCAATATCCCTAAGCCCAGAACATTCCTGGTTTTATATTTTTGAAGCCAGCCTGACTTAAAGCTCTGCTTTAGACTAACGAGCTGAGTCTGGCTGCCCAGAGGAAGTGGCTCTGCAGGGCACACAGGCTCCTGCACACACAGCCCCAGCTCTGGCAAGGGCACACCAGGAGCTGCTGGGCACTCCCTGCTCTTCCTCTGCTTTGGGAAACCGAGCTCAAGGAGAATTCCCCACCTCAGCCACAGAGATGGCACAGAAAGTCATGGGTTTCCATTTGACTTGCAGATTTTTTTTCTACAAACGCCCTTGGAAATCTGAGCAGTCCTGATGCTGTAGGATTGGGGTCCCAGGAAAGTGCAGTGAACATTGTGCCACTCGTGCCCACGCATCCCTGCCTCCCAGTGTTCCTAAGGAGTCATTAATAAATTTTAATTTGAATGAACCAGCCTAGTGTGCTTCTACAGAACCAGCTGGTTTTGTTTTCTCTCTATAGACCTGAACGTTTTTCATGAATAAAGATTTGCAAAGAGTTTCAGAACTTGAAACTAGAAATAGATCTGTCTCTCCAATGCCTTGATCTAATAATGTATTTAAAAATGAGAATTTTTTTTTTTTGCAAGAATAATACATGAAATCCCCACCTTCAGCCTCCGTGCTGCCAGGAATTTGTGACTTTCTGCTACCTTAAGCACCTATAATTAAGTCTAGATCCGATGTTTCCCAGGGAGACATGATCCCAGCACAATCCCTGCTGGTTTGGGTAGGGGATTTTGCTTTTTAATGAAATATTGTACTGACTGAGTGTGTTAATTTGCCTGATTGTTGGGAAGAATGGTGTTCATCTGCAGCAAGAGGAACTGAACTTTTCCTCTCCTAGGAAGCCACAGTCACGAGGATTGACTCCTAAATTCCCAGGAAAAAGATGCTGTTAACTTGAGGTAGTCAGAAAAATAACTTTTGTCATCATTGCACAGCACATGTGAGCCAGGCTGAGAATCATCCATGAGGAGCAGGCTGTAATTGCTCAGAATGTGAAGGTTTGGGAGAAGTTAAGGAGCACTAAATCAAATCATTGTCACACTTTTCAAACAGCCATCTAAATACAAAATCAAAGAAATCTTGACAGGTTTTTGTTTTCTCTGAGTCTCTTGTTTGACCCCAATTCCTGTTGGAATATTTTGGGGTGGGAGGATTTGCTGGGGTGAGTTTGCCTATTTCTCTCATATTGAGTTTCCCTTTTCCCCTGTGTTGAGTTTCTCACTTCCCTTGTGTTAAATTTCCCTTTTCCCCCATTCTGAGTTTCCCTTTTCCCCCGTGTTGAGTTTCTCACTTCCCTTGTGTTAAATTTCCCTTTTCCCCCATGCTGAGTTTCCCTTTTCCCCCGTGTTGAGTTTCCCTTTGCCCTCACGTTGAGTTTATTTTTTTTCTTGGGGAAAGCAGATTTGGGGGTTTTCAGCAGAGAGATCCAAACCCCACAAATTCACCCTTGTGGCTCTTTCCCCCTTTCCCAATCCACATCGATGTTACAAACCCACAGTTTCTTAAAACTTAGGCAATCACTGGAATCAATATGGTGTCTCACATGTTTCTGCATTTCTGGGTAATTTTGCTTTCCCACTGTTAAATATTCTGGGGAAAAGCCTTGTTTGTGCCTTGGCAGAGCTTTGAAGCACAATGCAGCCCCCAGAGGATCCTCCCCGTCCTTCCTCTTCCTCACTGGAGGCAGCTGCACATCCCTGGGATGCTCCTGCCTGGAGAGCAGCCTCATCTCTCCCTTCCCAGTGCCCAGCTGCCACGCTGGGAAGGGATGTGGGACATCCAGGGATGGACCCATCTGTCCTGCTCCTGCACAGGGGCAGCAAAGCTCAGCACCTGAAACCCCTTCTGTGCTGAAGGTGTCGCCAACTCGGTGGATTTTAATGCCAATTAAAAGTGTAACACAGCTCAAATTCCATTTTACACGCAGAACGTGGTTTGGGTTCATCAGCAGCCACAGTGTGTGTTTGCCAAGGAGTTGAATAATTGCTTTAAAGGTTGGTAACATTCATCTGCATTAGCAGAAGTTTAGCAGTTGGGTAAAGAAACTTGCATAACTTTTTATTTGGGGAAATATTTGCCTGCTATTTCTCTTGGACTCGTGTTTGCACAGTATTAACCTGAAAAGCAACTGTAGGTGAAGAAAAAAAAAACCTCAAAATTGCCCAGGAGCTGGTGTGTGTGCTCAGCCATTCCCTGCACATCCCTGCTTGTCAACTCGCTCCCATTTGTTTTCATTAGTTTCTTGTTATAGTCGAGATATGGTCAATGATCTTTTGAGCTTGGTAATTTTGTTAAACCTTTTTTATGAGGAGTTTTGAATTGCTGCATTGAGATGGGAGCTTGCTTCCGTGCAAGATTAATTGGGCCCGGTATTTCATTTCGCATAGCACTATTCAAAGCTAATAAAAAGGCCCAGAATAATGAATTCTAAAGTCAAATTATAATGAAAAGCCACAGGTGATTGTTTCATTAGGCTGGATGCAGGAGAACTGTGTCTTCTCTTAACTTTGCCTGTTTGTATTGGCTGCCCTGGGGGAAGTAAACAACTTCCAAATGGGTTTGATGTTTCTGAGAAAATGTTTTCTTCTGGAAAGACTTCAATAATTAAAAAGATGTGCCTCCTTAAAAGTTCACCCAAGCACAAAGCCATCACTTTAAAACATTCTTTGTTCAAAATTGTTACCTTGACTGATATTCATGGGAGGAAATTGCCTTCAATGAAGTGAACAAAGTCCTTCTCTCAGCCAGGTTTCAGTTCCTCCCCGGAGAGATGCTCGGGAGCTGGAGGACCCCAGGGGCAGAAAGCTTGGCCCGGTGGGAGTGTGATGGTGCTGATGGTGTGCACAAAACAGATAAAGAGCACAGAGCTCTGTCCCAGCCCCACTCGAGATTAAACCGTGCTGTCTCTTTGCATGACTGTTTGCTGTCTCATTCTGTACTTGTCTTCCATGTGTGATTAACTCCCGAATGTTCTCTCTTTTTTTCCCCTTTTTTTTTTGTTTTCCTTTTTTTCCCTTTTTGTAGAAATTATTGAGCCTACTACCTCTAGTGGTGTCTCCAGCCCAGGTCAGTATCCCCCCGCAGGAGGGTCGGTGCCTGCAGGGCCTCATTGCCATCGGTGCCCGGGGCTGGCCCGGGCTGGCAGCTGTGTCGTGGTAGTGCTGGACTGTCCCCTCCGTCTTTGTGCTGTGTCTTCCCTCCAGGCTTTGTGTCTTTGTCCTCTTTTCTCCGTGTTTTGAGCAGCCTGTCCCGCATCCCCGTCCCTGCCGTGGGTGTGTCCCGGTGGGGTGTGCCGGGCGCTGCTCCCCGTGGGCAATTCCCTGCTCTGGATCCACCCCAGCCCTCGGAATCCTTGCTGGTGTTGTTGTAAGTGTCTTGGGGTTTATGTTTTCTCTCTGACCCGACAGTCAGGTGGTGGTTCGGGCTGGTGGTTCCAGTGAGTCTTTTTTGCCCTCTGCCCTCTGAAGGCTCCGAGCCTGGCACGAGAATGAAGAGGAGTCTCAAGGCCTTGTTCTTTCTTGGTTTCTCGTGTGTTTATTATTTCTCATCTTACAAATTTCTCTGTGCCCGGCCAAGATGTTCACAGCAGCTGGACACAGGTGACTCCCCCCGTGATGGGAGGTCACTGCCTTCTCATACAGATAGTTACATACTTACTATTTACAATTTCGTGACAATTGTAATCAACTATACTAAAGAGGTAATTTCTACCTTGACCCAATCTCCTTAACCTATTTTGTGCCCACGTCCCATCAGGAGATGGAGGCCAAGGGAGAAGGAGAAGAACCCAGGGCACCTCCCTAAAATCTCCATCTTGTCCCCCAGTCAGCTCCATTCTAAGAATCCCAAAACTACCAAAATTTCCACCCTGTGCTGTGCTAAACTACTGTTCTCACACCTTTGTGACTTGTAATTCCTCTCTCAATGTTGGAAGCTTTTTCCATGGACTGAAATCAAAGCCTGTGTCTTCCTGGGCTCTGTGCCAGGCACCCCCCTGGACAGACCCCCCTGTCCAGGATTCAAACCCTCTTTCTTGGGTCTGCCGAGGTTTGTGACCATCCAGGGCAACCAAAGGGATGCCCTGGACTCTGACATAAGTGTGGCTGCTGGTTTGAGGGTTTGCAGATTGCTCTGTCTCCTCGCTGACTGGCTGTGGGATGGAGCCAGGAGTTGCTCTGGGGTGCTGCTCACTGCCAGTGCCAGGAGGAGTTTGTGGGAGCTGAACTCCTCTCCTCGTGCCTGGCAGGGGTTAACAGGTCCTGAGTGTTCATGGTGCATCCCCATTTTCTTGGGGATATTTCCTGTGGCTGGTCCCCAGCAGGACACCCTCAGGGGAGCTGCTCACAGAACCTTGCAATGGTTTGGACTGGGAGGGACCTCAAATCCCATCCCATTCCCACCCCTGCCATGGGCAGGGACACCTCCCACTGTCCCAGGCTGCTCCAAGCCCAATGTCCAACCTGGCCTTGGGCACTGCCAGGGATCCAGGGGCAGCCACAGCAAATCTGGGAAACCTATGCCAGGGAAGAATTCCTTCCTAAAATCAAGTCTAAACCTTCCCTATTTCATTATTCCTTGTCCTGTCACTGCAAGCCCTTGTAAAATGTCTCTGATAGTGCGTGCTGAGAACATGGAATCATGGAATCATGGAATGGTTTGGGTTGGAAGAGACCCTAAAGATCATCTAATTCCACCCCAGCCATGGCAGGGACACCTCCCACTGTCCCAGGCTGCTCCAAAGCCCAATGTCCAACCTGGCCTTGGGCACTGCCAGGGATCCAGGGACAACCACAGCTGCTCTGGGCATCCTGTGCCAGAGCCTGCCCACCCTCCCAGGGAACAATTCCTGCCCAATATCCCATCTGGGAGGCAAAAACAAGCAGATTTTTCCTCTGGCAAAACCTTCCACAGAGCTGTGCTTTTATTTCCTAACTGAGGTTAAAGGATTGGAAGGACTGTGCCAGAAAGGCACAGAAAGTGAGGTGATGAAAGCAAGTGAGGCAGAGTAAACCAAGGGCTGCAGAAGGAAACCCAGGCCCAGGTGATTCCAATACCCTCAGACCTACAGGAGCAGCACGACAGGAGTTTAAATCTCCAGTGCTCAAATTAAAGAGCTTAGGGAGGGCAAGCTCCCGTGTCACTCAGGGGGCAGAGGTGCTGCCTCCTGCCTTCCCCGGGCCCCAGGGAGCTTTCCAAAGCTCTCCATCTCCCCTAGGGCAGAGGCTGTGCCCTGTCTCCATCTCCTTTAGGGCAGAGATTGTGCTGTGCCTGCGGCCAGAGCTGCAGCAAAACCTCTGCAGGAGCTGCCTCCATCCACACCCTCCATGGGAGGGGGCCTGGACTGCAAAGAGCTGATAGTGCTTGCAATAAAAGCCCCTATCCTTGGGATTTTCCACAGCTGCTTTGGACTGCCAAGCAGTTGAAAATAAGCTGGGGAATTATTTCTTGAGTTAAGAGAAGCTGAGGAGGAGGAGGGAAGAGTCCCTGCTGTGTCGGTCGTGCCAAGTGGCGATAGGAGAACCTCACTCTGAGTGCTGTGTAACTCTGGGGTTTGTAATTCCTGAAAAAGCGCCCTCAGCCTGAGCCTGCTCCAAGCTCTGCCCAGGGGAGGAGGGATAACGCTGGGTGGTGGCAGCTGGAATGGGCTGCAGAAACATTTCTGGGTTTTATCTCCCTAAGTGAGTGCTCCAACAGCGTCACCGTTGTTCCTCAACTCTCAAAAACTGCTGCTCAAGTCACACAGCTCTGAGACGTGTTTGAATCCTTGCCTGTAGAAGTTTGCATCAAATGAGCAAAATTGGGTGTATTTTTGGGAGCAGGATGGAGATGGGGGGAGTGGAAAGGAATAGAGTCTTTTAATAATGATCCCTCTCTTAATTCTGAGAGCTAAATAGAGAGGGCTTTTTCCAAACATGAAATTGAGAATATGAAAATCTCTGAATACAGCAGAAGAAAAAGTTGGGGATCATTAAAGTTGCAATAGTTATGAAACTACATGAGCAAATCCAGCTTTAAATTAGCAAGGAAAGTACTCTGAGCTCAGTTTGCAGTTGAAAACCAACATCTGTTCTGCTGAAAGACAACAGAAAAGGGGAGCAGGGTTTAAAGACAGTTCTCAAAATGGTTGCAAATTTATTATTGAGTCTTTCCTCCTGGAAATGAGCCCTGGTACCACCAGTGACACTGCACTGAACTGTTCTGTTTGCCTTCCATAATTAAATAACACTGTGATAGTCCCTCTACTTGGCTAATTTTAGCCTGGTAAACAGCTGGATAATGCCAGCACTACTGTTACCAAGTTATTCAGCTGCAGAGGCAATGAAAAACTTCCCAGAGTGTCAGGAACTGAGTCCCTCATGTGCTGCAGTGAAGGCAGCAGGTTGGGCTGGGAGAGGGTGCCACAAAACCTGAGACAGTAAAATGAGATTTATCATAAATCACAGAATGGTTTGGGCTGGAAGGGACCTTAAAGTCGTCTTGTTCCAACCCCTGCCACGAGCAGGGACATTTCTGACTTTGTTTAAAGTCCCCCCAGGAGGTTTTGGCCAAGAGTCCTCTGGGTCTGTCTGCCTGCCCCACTTCTCTCTTCCAGGAGTGCAAACCGTGGATTATCTGTAGGAACTCATCAGCCAGAAGGCAGAGCATCAGCCTCCTCCCTGCCCAATCAAGGCTCTGCAGCTAATTAGCTAATTGCCACCATCCTTCATCACTTCAGTGCAGCTTCAGGGGGATGTGTTCCTGGAGAGGGGTTTGCTGCTGGAAGGACACTGATCCAGCAGGGGATTTGTGGGGTTTCAATGCTGAGCCAGAGGTCGTGAGAACACCCCAGAGTGGGTCAGCCCCCCACTGCAGGGGGTGAGGCAGAGCTGGAGGCCAAGGGCTCTCCCAGAAATGCAGGGAGGTGACAGATGGGATGTTCTGTGTTCCATCATTCTCGGGTTTGGTTTTCTCACCCGAGATTCCGGCTGTTAAGAGTCCTTGTCCCTCTCAAAGCCCTGAGCCGTGTCGCGTGAAAAAGCAGAGTCTCCAAGGCCTTGTTTTCAGGTTTCTCGTGTTGTTTATTATTTTATATCTCAAAGTTTTCTCTGCACCCAGCCGAGGTCTGGACAGCGGCTGGGACACGAGGCCACTGCCCCTCGGTGAGGTGGTGCTCTACTCTTATACAGATAACTACGTGTCCATTATTTACTAATTTGTGCCAATGCCTAGTGCCTATACTAGAAAGGTCACTTGTACCTTAACCCAATCCCCTTAAACTACTTTGTGTCATCACTACCTCGGAAGATGGAGGACGAGGAAGAAGGAGAAGAACTTAGGGCAACACCCTAAATCCTCCATCTTGTCCCCCATTTACCTCTATACTAAGAATCCTAAAACTACAAAATTTTTCACCCCGTGCTGTGCTAAGCTACTATTTTCACACCCTTGAGGTTTGCAATTCTTCTCTTAGTGTTGGAAGCCTCTCCCATGGACTAAAATCAAACTCGGTGTCTTCCTGGGCTGTGTGCCAAGGTCTCCAACCCCCCTGGACCAGCTTCACACCCCCTGTCCAGGGCTCAAACTCTCTTCCTCAGGTCCCAGGTCACCCAAAGGGATGCCCTGGACTCCAACACATCATCATTGCTTGAGTTCCCCAGGATCTTCCCTAAACACCAAACCTGGCAGTTTCTCTCTGCAGAAAGTGAGGGATCTGCAGCAATCCTGGGGAGCTTTCAGAGTCCCCCCTCCCAGTTCCCAACAGGGAAACACGAAACATTTTAGACACTTTTAATTCCTGCAAAGCGACGCCGTGTTTGAGAGCCCCAGTGACACATTTGTGCATTTCTCTGCTGGAGCCCTTTCCCCTACATTTGGGGATTTGCTCTCTTGAAGCGACCGTGCTTCAAGCACGTAGAATTAGCTACAGAAAGTTCCAGAACTGGGGCCACGGGTGGTATCTGTGTTGTCAGCTCGTGCCAGGAGCTGGAGCTCCTTACAAATCTCTCCTCCTCCAGCATAATTAGTTCACTGGTGGTGTCTTGAAAAGCCTTTGAAGATGTTGTTGAATTCTTAACACTGACTAAACAAGTAACTGTGACAGGTCAGAGAGAATAATTGAGGAATCTTCTTTAATTAATGATTTCACATCTTATGAGGCACTTTTATAAAAATTGGAGCCGGAGAGAGAAGGACCTTAAGTTATCTGATTTCCTCAGGAACAAAAACGTGTGTTTAAATGAGCACTTGGGCAGGTTGGACAACTCCTTGAACTTCAGTTCCTTCTCTCTGCTCTGCCTTTCTGCATATCTAACACATTTAATATGCCAGAATACCAAATAATACCTCATTTCAAGCAGGCTCTGTTTGTTTCACGGGAAACCTGCCAACCCCTCCAGTTTTCCCTCCTCTTGTGCAGTCGCAAATCCCATTTAAATCAATCAGTGATTTTGTTGTAAGGAGAATCTGCAGGGTTGGACTCTGATTTGGGAATTTTCAGCGCTCTTTCTTGCCATTAGCTCTGCCTGTTGGTGAGGAAGGCACCGTGTTCCTGCAGCTGGAGGGCTTTGCATGGCAGCAGGAGACAAACCCTGGGGCAAGGGACAGAGCCAGCTGGGCTCCATGAGCCAAACTGCTCTTCCTCGTCCCTGCTCCCGGGATTCCTTCCAAAACACTGAAGGGGGATGAAAAGGTGATCCAGATTTCAGGTAACAGGTGCTGGGGTCGTTGCAAATTTAACTTCTAAATCCTGTCAGGAGCAGATGTGCGTTTGTTCTGAGAGCTGTGGATGCTTGGTGGCCACTTTTGTTGCCTCCCAAATATCCAGCTGGGAGGGAAGGCAGAGTCTCCCCTCTCCACCCCCCTGCAGTCCCACAAGAGCAGAGGTTCTTCCGTCCCAGCTCACAGATATAAAATAGATGGAGTGCTATCAGCTCTTGCTGGGAGTAGTCTGGCATCAAACAGGTGAACAACTCAAAAAAATCAATATATGAAACCTCCTCGATGATCAGCTGAAGGCTTTGTGTTCAGAGCACACGGTGGGCGTTGCTGCTGCGTTTCAGAGCCCAGGCAGGTGTGAAATTCCAGCGCGGCTCCCCGTGCCAGGCAAAGCTGGTTCCTGCTCTCAGCCAGCTCCCTGCACCTGCACCGTTAACTCTGCGTGTCTGTGGGAATGACATCCTGCGGGAAATCGCTGCCTGCAGTCACCTGCTGCTGCCAACAGGTGAACGCTGTGTCTGTAAATCACCCCGGGAAGGCACCGAATCCTCGGAGGGATGTGTGGAATTAGGTAAACAGCCCTGTTGGAGCTGAACGAGCGGCTCAGGGTGTGCTCAGTGACATTCAGCATGTTCAGAGCCCGCATCCTCATTCCAGCAGAATGTTTGAACACACTAAATCATATTATTCACTGCTTGCTGAAGAGATGCATTATTTAATATCAAGAGAGCCGCTTTCTATCAGCTGAAAAATAGGACTAGAACTAGGTCGTTTTTAGTCCATTGATTCCCACTCTCTAAGCCGGCATTTAAAATACAAGAATGTTGTTTTTTTTTTCCCGATGCTGTATTGCCTACAAGCCTCCTGTCAGTGGGGATTTCAATATTAATGAGTTTTCCCACGAATATGAGAAGCCCACTTAGGGGAAGAAGCTGCGCTGAGAATCCTGAATATTTTACAATCTCACACATGGATCAGTTGGCTGGAATTGCACGTTTCTGCCAAGGAAGTGCTTCTGAGAGATGCCAGAGCAGGGCCAGGTGTGAAATGGCTTCTGGGGGCTGTGGGAAGGGTGGAGGATGTGGAAGGTGCAGAGATGCTCAGCCTGCTGCTGCTGCTTTCTGGTGCTGGGGATGAGCCCGGGAGGTTCCTCCCTGGTGGGGAAGATGAATCAGGGAGACCTTATAAATATGATTGCTTGGCAAAAGATTCTGAAAATATGAAAGCTATAATGGAAATAGAAATGAAAGCTTGCTTTGAGTTGTAGGATACCCAGCCTTAGTTACTCTATAACCTGAAAACAACAGCCCAGCCAGCTGAAGGAGAATCCCTTTGGATTGAACAATACCCTTCTGCTGGCTGAGGGACCCAAAGGTCAATGCAGCAAAAGAGAAGAGTCTAAAGAGTAGTTTTTAGAGTTTAAAATATAACACAGTATGGTAATGTAGTAGTTCTTATAGGCTGTATGTAGATTCTATGGGATTCTGTGTCTTGGACTGGTTGGTTGGTGTAAATTAGAATATCCAACACAAAAGGAGATATAATGGATTGTAACAAGGACCTTGCTTTCTCTGGCTCTCTTGCTCCCTCCTCTCATTCCCTTCTCTCTTTGCACCCCCTCTCTTAGCTCCTACCCCTTGTGCTCTGACCCTGCCACCTCTCTTACATCTCTCACCCTCTTGTTCTCTCTCCCTCTCTCTTTGGGGCTTCCCCTCAGCCCAGGCTGGTGGCTGAAGGCAAAAGGCCCTTTTTACCCACCACCCTTGCAATAAACCCACATGTTCTAGAATGTCTCAGCTCTGCAGAGTTCCCTCTCCCTGCCCTCCACGGACACTCCTACACCTCCCCATCTCTGAGGGATGCTCACCCTGCAGGGAGGTTCTCAGCCTCCAGGATCAGTGTCCTTGGGGCTGGGGCTTTACCAGTAGCCAGGACAATTCATGGCTTTGTGGAGGGGATCAGCATTTGCCAGGGGCGTGTGTTGTGTGTAGAAATTCTATCATGGGAACACAGGGAGGGCTCTTCCCAGTACAGCTCTGCCTTCCCGCAGTTAATGGGGTTTAAAACACAGATATTCAGGGAATCGTGGAATATCCTGAGCTGGGAGGGACCCAAGGATCATTGATCCAGCCCCTTCCCTGCACAGACCCCCCCAGCAAACCCACCCTGGGCATCCCCAAACCATCCTGGAGCTCTGGCAGCCTCGGGGCTGTGGCAGAACCCTCTGGGGGATGAGCCTTTCCCAAAATCCAACCCAAACCTCCCCTGGCCCAGCCCCAGCTGTTCCCTTGCTCTTTATACAACCTGTTTACACCTTCCCCGAGCCTGAGACAAGTCCCAGCTCTGACTGAGACAAGACAAGCAGGAGATTCCAGGATGTGATTCACCAGCAGGAAGAGAGCAGTCCGTGTTTTTATTTATCACAGAAGGATATGTTTTAAGTGAAGGTTTGATCAGCCAGAACTGGCTGACTACAGGAATTGTACAGGAATAAATATGCATATATCCATCTCGATGAGATGGGTGGCCATGTGCAGAGATTTAAAATGTACATAGAGCTGTGTATCCATCACTTCAGGGAGGGCCCAGCTCTGTGTGGAATATGGAGGAGCCTCCAGCTACAGCTGGCAGGGAAGGATCTCACAAACTTGGGCTGTTGAGGGAGGGAAGGCTGGGGGGATTAGGGGACTTGTCAGAAAAAGCCTGTTTGAAAACTCCATGAATATGTCAGTTTTAAAGAAATTCAAATAAAGGCCTGTTGAGTTTTGAGTGGGGAAAAAAAAAACCCACATGTTGGCTTCCTTCCAGGCTCCCCATCTCATTCCAGGCAACACTTCTTCTTTTTTTTGTCTTTTCCCTGTCTGAATTTCGCACCAAATGGAAATTTGAGTTCCATGCCAGCTGCATTTAGAGTATCTGAGCAACACGGACATTTTGATGGAGTTGCCAACAATATTCCCAGCCAGGGTGGAAAACAACACCCCAGGGTGACACAGGATCAGCCATTTCCCTCCTCTGAACCTGATGTTCAGCAGCTGCATCACCTTTTCCTTCCCCTCACCACAAACACTTGCAGGGCCCCCCAGTCTGCTGAGGTGGGTTTTAATGGTGGGATTTGTCCTTCTTCAGACTTTCCAGATGAACTCTTAACCCAAAAACCTTTTGGGTTTTTTCTGAAAGGCTCTCTGGGTTAAAGAAAACTGCACCAAAATTTGTTATTAGAGACGTGACAGCTGAGCCAGGCCCGCATCCTTCCCAGATGTGAGAAACGAGGTTCACTTGCTTAGAAAAATTTATAAGTTTAATTAAAAAATAAAAAAAAAATAGACAATTAGGAGATAGAAAAGCAAAAGTTTCCAGATGGGGTGACACTGGGTGACACAGGTGACACAGGTGACACTGGGTGACACAGGGTGACACTGGGTGACACTGGGGGACACTGGGGGACACTGGCACTTCCAGCAGCGCTGCACTCCAAACACAGCGGTGAAAAGATCGACCTTGGCCCCTTTTGTCCTCCCCTTTCCCGAGGTGAATGACTCAGCTTTGCGCCCCTCTCCCCCCGAGGCAGCGAGAACCTCCGTGCGGTGAGAAGTGGTGGCTTCACCCTCCCCCTGCCCCTGACTGCCCGCAGGGATTGTCTCCCCTGCAGCCTCCCCGCTGCACAAAACCACCCAGAAGGAGCTTTCTGCCAAGGCCAGGCAGTTCAGAGCTTTGGAAAGCTCGGGAGGGAGTTCTCTGCAACAAACGGGGGGAGCATTTTCCAGTCGGGAAACAGGGAGTCGTTTGAATAATCCGCAGGAAACTGTCAAAGCAAAGAGCTCTGAAATTTGGCTTTATGCATCCTCCTTTAGACTCGACTCCTGTCCCAGCTCTCCGTGTGGCTGAGGAGCACGGTGGTGAAAAACGAGGATCACTTTCTATGTAAATTTTAAGAAATAGGTTTAATAGAAAATAAGACAATTAGGAGATAGAATAAACACCAAAGTACGGCCGGCCACACCCTGCTGTATCAGAGACATTCTTTAAATCCCCTTTCTATTGCACCAGTCTGTTGAATATTCATATTTTTCCATAAACTGGTTTCCATATTCCAGGAACTGTTTTGCATGGTCCCTCCTTGGCTCTGCCTTTTTAGAGCACGTGTGTTTGTGGGCTGTGTCTGCATTATCACCTCCAGCTCGGGCCTTGGTCCAGACTCTCTTCAGATGGGAGATGCTGATAGTTGGTGTATCAATAGCAGGGTCTTCTCTACATGTTCACTGGGTGTTATTTTGATTAAACAGACAGTTTAATGACATTTTATCAACAGCAGGGTCTTCTTTCCATGTTCACTGGGTGTTATTTTGATTAAACAGACAGTTTAAGGATATTTTATCAACAGCAGGGTCTTCTTTCCATGTTCACTGGATGTTATCCCGACCAAACAGACAGTTTAAGCATCTACTATATCAACTACTACCACTATGCCTAATTTTCTTTACTAATAGCAGAAATAAAAACTTCTATCCTTACCACAACGTTATTAATCATATGGCACACACCTTGCCAAAAGCCAACTTTACAATATGCATTTATAACAACGGTGGTGTTGGAAAAATGAAATGTCAGGGGGACATTGCAGGAATGAGCAATGCCCGACCCTGCTGGGGATGAGGATCCCAAACCTCCAGCTGTGCCCTCCCAGCTTGCACAGCCCCATTCAGTGCTCAGTTTTCCCAGAATCACTGAATATCCTGAGCTGGAGGGGACCCACAAGCCCAACCCCAACAGAAGAGAGAGTTTTACATCTGTTTTATTGAGAGCTGGAAATCCCACCCTGCTCAAGGCAGATTATCACCGTCCAATTCCCAATCAGGGCTCGGAGAAACCTGAAGGATTTTAGTACTTAGGGGTCCTACACGGTACAAACCAGGCAGAAAAGATTGGTTTTGAGGCAGAATATGTCTTAGAAGGCGATCAGAGTCAGTTTTAAGGCATCCATCTCTGCCCCAGAAGCACCAAAATACTGCACTAATTGATAGAGATTTTCAAAGGCATGACTCTGAACAGAACCTGCGTGCCTGAAACTCCCAGTCAGCTTTGAAAAATCTCAGCTGTTGGGGTTTTTTTTTTCTCTCTTCTGTGTAATAACATATGCAAAGCTGAGCCATAATGTCTCCAAAATCCTCAGGATTAAGCTGAAAAGCGAGTGGGGAAGGCTGGGGCATGAAAAGCTTCCTGTTGCAAAATCCTCCAGCAGCGGGAAAAGCTGCAGAGCAGCAGCAGGCAGGGAGGGTGAGGGGCTCTGGAAAGGGACCCCCAGCAGAAATCCAGTCCCAAATGGGAGTGGGGGGATCGTTCCCTCCCATCCACAGGCAGCTGCAGGAGCTCAGAGTCCTCCCGATGGCAAATCAGCTCCTGCTGCTGAAATAATCCAAAATAATTCATCCCGGGGAACAGTGATTGAGAGTAAATGGAACCACAGAACCACAGACTGGTTTGGGTTGGGAGGGACCGTAAATAAATCCCTCCCAGTTCCACCCCTGCCATGGCAGGGACACCTTCCACTGTCCCAGGCTGCTCCAAAACCTGCCCTGGGGCACTGCCAGGGATCCAGGGGCAGCCACAGCAAATCTGGGAATTCCAGCCCAGGGCCTGCCCATCCTTACAAAACGATCCTTAACAGGGTCAGGGATGGGAGATGGATCCTCAGTGGGGTCAGGGATGGGAGATGGATCCTCAGTGGGGTCGGGGATGGGAGATGGATCCTCCAGCAGGGTCAGGGATGGGAGATGGATCCTTAACAGGGTCAGGGATGGGAGATGGATCCCCAGTGGGGTCAGGGATGGGAGATAGATCCTCAGTGGGGTCAGGGATGGGAGATGGATCCTCAGTGGAGTCAGGGATGGGAGATGGATCCCCAGTGGAGTCAGGGATGGGAGATGGATCCCCAATGGGGTCAGGGATGGGAGATGGATCCTTAACAGGGTCAGGGATGGGAGATGGATCCTCAGTGGGGTCAGGGATGGGAGATGGATCCTTAACAGGGTCAGGGATGGGAGATAGATCCCCCAGTGGGGTCAGGGATGGGAGATGGATCCTCAGTGGAGTCGGGGATGGGAGATGGATCCCTCCCCTGGCAGCTATAGCCACAGGTGACAAAGGGAGCATTCAGAGTGACAAATCAGTGAAATGTCCTTGCATTAAACCTGCCCCACACAGAAGGGATCAGCTGGGAGGAGGAGCCCAGGGGGTGGATGGACACTCCTGCATCCCTGACGTGTGCAGAGCCCAGCTGCAGCAGGCTCTGCCTCTCGGGGAAGATCTCCATCAAGTTGAAAAGTAGCAACAATTTCACTGGGGGCAGTGTTTGAACACTCTGGGAGCTCCATGAATAGTTAATGTCACGTCAGGGCTGGGAGACAAACGCTCTGGGATCTGAAGAGCAAATAGCTCAGACCGGGATGAGTTGTGTTTGTTCCCTGCGCCCACAGCCCCGGGGAAATTGCAATCATCCCTCATGAACGGGCTCAGCTCCCACTGCAGGGAGGGAAGGGTGGCCCCTGCCTCGGCTGGAAACCTGCTCTGTTCTCCCTGCTGCTGAGCACAGCCACGGTGGGGTTCTGCAAAAACGGGTGCTGGGGGGATTTCAGGTGCCAGCGAGCCCAGATTCCCTTTATGGAGATGAATTTTCCCCTGGATCCCCTTTACAGAGGTGAATTTTCCCTGGATCCCTTTTCTTTCCCCTGGATCTCCTTTATGGATGTGACTTTCCCCTGGATCCTCTTTATGGATCTGACTTTTCCCTGGATCCCCTTTATGGAGGTGAATTTTCCCTGGCTTCCCTTTCTTTTCCCTGGATCCCCTTTATGGACATGAATTTTCCCCTGGATCCCCTTTATGCAGGTGACTTTTCCTGGATCCTCTTTATGGATGTGACTTTTCCTGGATTCCCTTTTTGGAGGTGAATTTTCTCTGGATCCCCTTTATAGATCTGATTTTCCCTGGACCCCCTTTAAGGATTTGCCTGTTCCCTGGATCCCCTTTATGCAGGTGACTTTTTCTGGATCCCCTTT
This sequence comes from Trochalopteron elliotii, assembly GCA_024734555.1. NCBI lineage: Eukaryota > Metazoa > Chordata > Aves > Passeriformes > Leiothrichidae > Trochalopteron > Trochalopteron elliotii. The sequence goes on along the minus strand of JANPWX010000447.1, from coordinate 23,029 downwards.
ATGCAGGATTCCATATGGAAGGATGGATATTCCTGCTGGTGTCCACCCTGAGCCTCCCCTGGCCCAGCCTGAGGCCGTTCTGCTTCACTGCAACTTCTGGAATCAGCTGGACTTGGTTGTTTATTTAATCCACCACCTTCTCCTAATCAAAACACTATTGATGATTAATTCCTTGGCTGTTGGCACAGTTTGAGAATAAGTTTCCATGGATTATGGGGGTTTTCAATACTGCTATAAAAAGAGAGGAATACATGCACCATGCAGAAACAGGACCAAAAGAAAGTGCTTAAGAAAATCAGCAGAAATCTGAATAAGCCCCACATCATAGAAATTCCACTTCCTCAGTGGAAGATTTGCTGGAAGGCCACCAGCTCTTCCAGACAAAATCTTCCTCAGACAGCAAAGAAAGGAGAGAAATCATGTTCCAACCTGCTCAAGTCCACATCCTTTGTCAGGAGCACAAGAATGATGTGGAAACCGTGCAGAAACTGCAAAGTTCAGTGTGAAAAATTATCATTCACGCTGCTGTATGACATTGCCTCAACACAGCAGAACCAACAAAGCCTTTCTGATATATGAGAACTATCAAAGGTTGCCACTGAACACGGAGATTTAATGTGCTGCTTAATTCAAGAGCTTATTTACAATGTCACACGTCACTTGGAGAAAAATGGCTCTGACAACCAATCATTTAAAATGTAGGAAGAATGTTTAACAAAAGGTCAGAAGTACAAATATTTTACATATTAACTACTAATAAATTCATTTCCTCTCAAAGTTAGGAGGATCAGCAAATGTCTCCAAAGCCATTTGCAATATTTCAGCACAAGACCCAACCTCTAATTACCAATGTAAGTTGTAAATAATTGTCAAGTATGCAGATGAGCCAAAAATTCTCTCAAATTAAAGTAATTAGCTCCCAAGTCAAATTTTTCTGTCACATTAAAACGCTTTCCCTTGTCTCCAACATGACACTTCCAAATGAGAGCCACATTGTCAGGGAAGCAGTTATTGCAGGCTGCCAGGATGATCTGCAGCAGCAGCGCAGAGCTCTTTGCTTTCACAGCACCCTGAGCTGAGTTTTCCCTCCATCCCCTGTGGGATGAGCTCCAGCAGGGTTTGGACAGTGCCAGCGTTTGGGGCAGTGGGTGCCAGGGTCTGCTCCTGCTGCCCAGAGCCATCGATTCCCTGCTCCCTTGGCTGATCTCTGCTCTCTCCAGGCAGGGGTGAGGTGGTGACCCCGTTAAACACAGCTTCATCCCAGGCCTGGGGCTCACATCTCCTCTGTCTGTTCCAGCTCAGCTCATCCCTCAGCCCTGTTCCCATCCTTTGCTCCAGAGCTCCTCAGAGATGTTTCATGTTCCCAACCCCACACAAAGAAATGGGACACGACTGCAGTAGAAAGGATGATGTATGAAGCCAAATTTCATTCTGTTCCCTCACAGTGATTTTCCTCATAAATACTTCCTGGGACTGTGAACTGTTCCTGTCAGCAGAACCCGAGTCCATCAGGGCTGCACTATTTCATCCTGTTACACTTGGAGCTCTCTGTGCTCAGCTTCACTCACCCCACCAAGGCAGGAGGGGGTTTCTTTGCCTGGGCAGTGTCTCAGGGAAGGTGTTTCTGTTTGACACCAACAGATTTATCCCTGTCCAAATGAAATGCCATTGGAGAGACCCCCCAGCAGTGTGGGAGGGTTGGGGATGGGGGCTGTTTCTGGAGCTGTCACTGAAGCTGATCCTGCACTGCCACAGCAGCTCCACTGCTCTGATCCTGGGATACCCAGGGACACAGACAGGATCCTGGAGTGCTTTGGCTTGGGAGGGGCTGTACAGATCACCCAGTGTCACCCCCCTGCCATGGCAGGGACACCTCCCACTGTCCCAGGCTGCTCCAACCCCAGTGTCCAACCTGGGACATTCCAGGGATCCAGGGGCAGCCACAGCTGCTCTGGGAATTCCATCCCAGCCCCTGCCCACCCTCCCAGGGAACAATTCCTGCCCAAAATCCCATCCAGCCCTGCCCAGGCTTTGTCCCCAGTCCCTCTGCAGCTCTCCTGGAGCCCCTTTAGGCCCTGACAGGGGCTCTGAGCTCTCCCTGGAGCTTCTCCCCTCCAGGACTGAGCAGGAACCACAGCAAGATCCCACAGAGGCACCAGGAGCTGCAGGAATTTTTAGGTACCACTGAGTGAGGAACCACCCAGTGCTCTTGAGCAGTTGCTGGCTTGGGAAACGCTCTGTTCCAGGGGATTATTTGGGAGCCTTAACCCCCTTTCCCACCTGAGCCTCCATCCCAGCCCCAATCCCCAGCTGCCACTGAACAGCTCTGGTTTGGGCACTGCCAGCCCCACCACCCTCACAAGCAAAAATGATCTGACTTTAAAATCTGGGTGTATTTTTAGCAGTGCGAAATGAGTCTGTGGCTGTTTACAGTATTCAGCCTGAGTTATTTGTCAGGGAAAGGTGACTCTGACTGTGGAGGGCAGGGAGGGAAATTCTGTCTCCTTATTCCTCCTTGGCCAGGGTTCCCCCGGCCAGGGAACCCCAATTCCCAGGCAAAGATCCCCACAATTCAGACTGACACAGTTGGTGGCCGTGGTTACCAGGTGTTCACTGCTTGACTCTTCTTTTCAACCTGTAAATATCATATTTTATATTTTACCTCAGTCGAAATCAGCATCAAGATGGGTTTTGCATTTAGACACAGGGCACATCCCAAGTGGGGTCTTCATGACTGAAACAACAAGTGCTTCTGTCTCATTTTCTGTGCATGCACAAAGACAGACTGGGATAATATTTCACTTTAAGACATTGCTGGTGGCACATCTCAAGTGTTTAAAATACTAAGCTTTCAGATTTCAGCACAGCAAACAGCTGATTTTTGCCTCTGCAGCTCTAGCAATCATATTTTAGCCCCTGTTTTCCCATTTTGAGACTCATAAAACGCTTTTTTTATTCATTGAAATTTGAAATAAGGACAAATCAGCATTTCATTTTCCAGTTCCTGCCCCACCAGCAGGTCTGTGTGAATGCTGATGGACAGGCCCTGATAACACTCCTCTCTTATCAACCCCATCACTCTTGTGGGGCTCATCTCCAGGATCTGTCAGCCAACACTCCCATCCCAGAGGATGATAAAGCCCCTCTGTTAAGCCCCTGGTACTTCCCAGCTTTATTTTCCATAACTCTGGCTTATCCACGGGGCAGAGCCAGCCCTTGGACAGCTCCCTCAATATTCCCTGTCCTTCCTCAAGGATTTTCAGGGAGATTTGTCTGGGTAGTGCCGAGCTTTCCCTGACAGATAATTCCCCAAAGTGAGATCCTGCCCCAGCCTGCAGCCCCGTGTCCCAGGGAGAGGCTGAGCCAGAGCTCTGCCCTGGAATTCCTGGAGTTGGGATTGCACCTGGGATGATGCTGTGGGACATTCCTGCCACAATCCTTGTCCTTACAGCTTCCAGCCCTGCCCCGGGCTTGGGCAGCATTTCCATGAAAGAATATTGCCAAAATCCACCCTGAGCCTCCCCTGGCCCAGCCTGAGGCCATTCCCTCTCCTCCTGTCCCTGTTCCCTGGGACCAGATCCCAAACCCCCCCGGCTGTCCCCTCCTGTCAGGGACTTGTGCAGAGCCACAGGGTTCCCCCTGAGCCTCCTTTACTCCAGGCTGAGCCCCTTCCCCAGCTCCCTCAGCCCCTCCTGGGGCTCCAGACCCTTCCCCAGCTCCCTCAGCCCCTCCTGGGCTCCAGACCCTTCCCCATCTCCCTCAGCCTCTCCTGGGGCTCCAGACCCTTCCCCAGCTCCCTCAGCCCCTCCTGGGGCTCCAGACCCTTCCCCAGCTCCCTCAGCCTCTCCTGGGCTCCAGACCCTTCCCCAGCTCCCTCAGTCCCTCCTGGGGCTCCAGACCCTTCCCCAGCTCCATTCCCTGCCAGCTCCAGCCCCTCCAGGTCCTTCTTGTCCTGAGGGATCCAGATCTGACCCCAGAGCTGACCCCAGGACTGACCCCAGGACTGACCCCAGAGCTGACCCCAGTGCTGACCCCAGGACTGACCCCAGGACTGACCCCAGNTGACCCCAGAGCTGACCCCAGTGCTGACCCCAGGACTGACCCCAGGACTGACCCCAGGACTGACCCCAGGACTGGAGGTGCCCCAGGCAGGGCCAGCAGCACTCCCGGGATTTTTTAGCCCTGCCAGGCAGAGAGGGACCCCAGGCTGCAGAGCACCACTCCCCAAAGGCATTTCCTGGGTGTTATTGTGGTGGCCAGAGCCGTGTTTAATCCCAGCTCCATCTGGCCCAGCCTTCAGCAGGGTCTCCTCCCTCGGACTGAGGGGTTTAACTCCCTCCTGCATCTCCCACCCAGCCACTGGAGGCTGATTGCATTTGCATAAGACTAAACAAATCCAGTCTTTGCTGATTCCTTTTCAGACAACGCTCCAAGGTTTTGTTCTCCCAAGGTCGAGCTTTTCCCCCAATCCTCCCTGGCCTCCAAGGAGAGGATTGTCCTCCTGCCACTTCCCTCAGGCCAGAGGAGCTTGTGAAAAACGAGGTTCATTTTTTATGGAAATTTTAAGAAATAGGTTTAATAGAAAATAAGACAATTAGGAAATAGGAAAAAAGCAAAGTACGGCCGGCCACACCCTGCTGTATCAGAGACATTCTTTAAATCCCCTTTCTATTGCATCAGTCTGTTGAATATTCATATTTTTCCACAAACTATTTTCCATACTCCAGGAACTGTTTTGCATGGTCCCTCCTTGGGTCCCCCTTTTTAGAGCACGTGTGTTTCTGGGCTGTGTCTGCATTATCACCTCCAGCTCGGGCCTTGGTCCAGACTCTCTTCAGGTGGGAGATGCTGATAGTTGGTGTATCAACAGCAGGGTCTTCTCTACGTGTTCACTGGGTGTTATTTTGATTAAACAGACAGTTTAAGGATATTTTATCAATAGCAGGATCTTCTTTCCATGTTCATTGGATGTTATCCCGACCAAACAGACAGTTTAAGCACACTCTATCAACTACTACCACTATGCCTGGTTTTCTTTACTAATAGCAGAAATAAAAACTTCTATCCTTACCACAATGTTATTAATCATATAGCACACACCTTGCCAAAAGCCAACTTTATAATATGCATTTATAACAAGCTGGTGCAGAGCTCTGCAGGCATTCCCTGCCCATCACTGCTGCTCCCTAACACAGTCTTTTATAGACTGTTCACCTCCTCCTCCACAGCCAGAAATCCTCCACCAGCTTCAAGTGTAACAAAATGTAGAGATGTTATCCCTGGGCCTTGCCCGAGCCTTCTGAGGCCCATTATCTCCCCATCTTTTCTTTTAAAAGAACCTTATTTGACAGCCTAGCCTTTTTCCATCCTTTTTTTTTTTTCCTACTGCTTTGACCTTGAGTCGGTTTATTCCTTCCTTCTCTGTGTATTTTAAATGTTGCACCAAAAAATCCAATTTATTAAGGCTTTCCTTTAGTAAATGATTAACCTGAATGTAGTTAAATGAAATGCTTATTAACATCCCCCTGCATAATCCATTTAACAGCATTAGTCTTGCTTATTCAGACAACCTAAAGGGGTCTGTGCTTTTGTCTACACAGCATCAGCATTAAAGCTTATAATTATTTCTGGTTAATGCAGCCCTTGGTGCTGGGAAATGCTGGTTTGTGTGTTCCAGCATAGCACTTCTCCTAATCTCTTGTATTAATTAGAGATACCGATATAATATGACTTTGTTCCTTTCTACTCAGCACCAGGAGAGATGTCTGAATATAATCCTATC
>JANPWX010000447.1:0-12287 GCA_024734555.1 Trochalopteron elliotii | reverse complement strand
ATGTTATTATTCATATAGCACACACCTTGCCAAAAGCCAACTTTATAATACGTATCTATAACACAGCTTAGAACAATTCGTGGAAGATAAGGCTTTGGGGAGGGGGGCTGAGAGTGGGAACTGTCACTGACCCCCCTGTCCTTGTCTTGCAGCTCCCAGCACAGCCCAGTACGGGATCACCGGGCACGCCGAGGTGCTCTTCTCCTGCTGGTCCCTGGTGTTGGCACTGTCCTCCCTCAGCAGCATATTCTACCTGAAGAACATCCTTCTGCACTAAGTGTAAAGACCCATAAAAGGCTGTCAAGGATTCTCTGAAAGTGCTGGTGGCTGGATCCAATCTGGTAGAGTTTGTCAAAAGCAGCGTGGGATGTAATCAGTGCTTACATGGGGATGATGGCCTTCTGTAGAATTGCTCGTTATGTAAATACTTTAATTCGACTCCTTTTTTTTTGATTAGCTGCATTACCTTGTGGAGCAGTACACATTGTCCTTTTCTAAGACGTGAGAACTCTGAAATTACTTTTAGAGTATATTAATTGTGATTTCATGTTTGTAATCGACAAGTTTTCAGAAGCATTCAGTCATGGTCTGCTGAGTTGCAGACTGTAGTTTACAAAAAAAAAAAGGATATTGCAGTAAAAATGTGCTTCTTTAAGGCTGCAATACAAACATTCAGTTCCCTTCTCAACTAGCATTCTATCCAAACTTACACAAAAACGTTTGTTCTTTTTTGAGTAAAAAAAAAAAAAAAATTCAAATAACATTGCCTTCAAGATATTTCCTCAAAATATTACACATATCTAGATTTACTTCTAGCATGATATTCAGGTTTCAAGAATGAGCCTTGTACTATAACTGCATTGTGCAGTACTGCTTCTGTTCTCTTCCCTCCTTCCTGCCAATTCAGCATGGTTGTGCCTTCATGAAACACGACTTTCCTCTTCCTCTCCAGCCAATCCAGAATGTGTTTTGGGAAATGCTGAAGCATCCTTTTGAGCATAAGGAATCTCCCTGGTGAGGACAGAGGTGCTGCAGGCTCCAAGGAAAGGCTCCTTCCTCTCCAGGGACAGGGCTGAGCTCCAGGGTAGCACCAACTCCTCCTTGTTCCTCCCTCCTCCACCACTGACCAGTAGGTGACCTCTGTAAAAACAACATTTCCCGTTAGAAAAACTCAAATCGTTTTGTGGCATCTTTAGAATGTCAGAATGTTCCCCTGAAGCCAAATTCCCAAATTCCCACCTGGCTGGAAAACGTCAGCCTGGTCCCTTTTGTATCCCTTGGTGAATCGGGACTTTCCTTGCACTCAATTTTGTACTGGTTTGGCTGATTTAGCAATGACAAAGGATGCTTTGAGCCATGAGACACCTGCAAATCCCTGGAGAATCAGGCAGAAGGTTCTAACTCCACATATCCCTGTGGCAGCAAGGGCACGTGGCCGTCCCTGGCAGAGCCACCTGGACAGGCAGGGCTTGGGGGGGGACCTGATGTCCCCTGCCAGCCCCCACACCCCATCCCCGTGCTGCAGCCCTCGGGGGGACACTGCTGTCACACTCCTTTCAGGCTCAGAAATGGTGTAATTCACTTTAATGTGAATGTAATTCACTTTATCCCTCCCAGCCCTGCAGGGTGTTGGTGTGGAGCTCTGCTCACAGCTCACACCCGACTGAGAGCTGCTCACTGGGGTGCCCTTGGTGTGTGTCCACCACATCCCCAACAGCTCCTGACTGGCTCACAAACAACTGCTGACAGCAGGAATAACAAAATTGTTACCACAGGATCCCGGGCTGGGTTGGGCTGCGAGGGACCTCAAAGCCCATCCCACCCCAGGGACAGGGACAGGGACAGGGACAGGGACAGGGACAGGGACAGGGACAGGGACAGGGACAGGGACAGGGACACTCCCACTCTCCCAGGCTGCTCCAAGCCCCATCCAGCCCGGCCTTGGGTGGGACAGCACCACTTTCACTGTGATCATCCCCAGGTTCCAGCAGGTGACACAACTTTCCCAGCTCCCCGTTTTTCACAGCAGGTTTTGGCAGGGAGCAGCACCAGCTGAGCCCTGGGAAAAGATTCAGCAGTCCCACAATCCCATTTTTTGTCAACAAGGAGGGCTCTGAGTTTTCTGGGCTCAGTCTGAACTGTCCCAAAGTGCAGCCAGAACGTGCAGTGCCTCTGCTGCCCCTGCTGAGAAAGGGCACAAACAGAGACGTTCACTCCAGAAAATGGCAATAAAACCTCCTGGGTCGCCTTGCCTGTGTTCAGTGACAGACTGTGTTATTTCTCTTTTATTTACAGCCATGTAGCAAGCAGTGGCTGTTTTCAGAAACGTGGCATTTTTTAAAACCTGGAATAACATGAACAAACCCATTCTGCAAGGAAAGGGTTCAGACTCAACTGAGAGGAGTTTATCAGGCCTGATACCCCCATCTCTCTTGTATTGCAGCTTTAAAGTGCTCTATTTTAGAATCCGTTCACTAGAAGCAGTGGTGCTGCAGGAAGTCTCGTGTCAGTGCAGTTTTCTGAGGGAAGGAATGAGGATGTGGATAACCCAACCCGTGTGTGTGTGAAATTGGGAGAGGGTTCTATACTGTGGCTGGATCAAACCCTGCATTCCAATGGCACGTTGCATTCCAGTGATTCCTGACATTTGGAACTTGATCTTTCCAGCAGCAGAATAGAATGAGCAGCAGCTTTATTAAATATGGAAAAAAAAAAAAAAAGAAAAAAAAGAATGTACAGTGAAGTGTTGAATGTTGCAGAGCCACTGGGTGATAGGGAGGAGATAATCCTGTTTGATTTTCTCTTGTGGGGGGACACCCTTCTCGTCAAGGCCTAAAAGAACACCCCAAACCCACAGCAACAGCAGAACTGGGAGCCATGTCTGGGTGCCAGGGGTGTTTCTGTGAGGCAGGAGGGTGCTGGGTGTGCAAGGGGCAGGGGACAATGACAAGCTCTGGACTCTGCAGTCTGGATTTGGGCAGGGCTGGAGCTGCAGCAGCTGGAGATGGAGACAGCAGGTTCTGGGGGAGTGTGCTCCATACACTGGGCTGGGATCTGTGCTCCCCAAAAGCAGCAGAGTGACCACAGGGACTGCAGGATGGGAGAGAGTTTGGGCTGCTCCCAGCCCTGTCACTGGTGGGGTGCACTTTGGGCAGCTTTGAAGGTTTGTTCTGTCCTTCCCCCAGTGCTCTGACCCACCCTGCTGGTGTCTGCCTGACTCCACCGATTCCCACCTTCCCAACAGGAAAAGAAAAGCTTTAGCTGAGTGTTTCCATCAGGGACCCCCCATGCCCCCACTCAAGGCTGTGTCCCCACAGGAGAGGTGACACTGCTGTCACAGGGCTGCTGGCCCTGGAGCTGTGCTGACACTGGGCCCAGGGATGTCTCACAGCTTGGGAACAAAGGCAGTTTCTCCAGGGTTTGTAGCTTGGCAGGATCCTTCAGAGCCAGACAGCTTTTTTTAAACTTTTCAATAGTTTTTTTTTTTAGAGTCGATGCTGTTTTTAAGATCCAGGAGTGTTAAACCCATCCCAGTGACAGCTGCTTTTTTTGCACATTTTCTGAGCGAGTGTTCAAAATAGACAATGGCAAATGTTCTGCTACCAAAACCTCCACTGAGTCCACAGAACTGTGTTATGACGAATGTGTGTACCAAAATATGTATTTACATGGATAAATATGCCTTAAAGACTAAATATGCATTTACTTCTAAGGCTGGATCTGCCTCGTGCCCAGTCTGGAGGTAAATAATCCATATTTCACAGCTGCCATGGAGGGGTTTGGTTCTTTGGAGGAGAAAAACAAGGGGAGAGGAAAGCATTTCTTTTAAAAGAACCTTCAATAATTTTAAAATCCTCGCCATGTGTGAGGAGGAGTAGGGAGAGGATGAAGCTGAGCCTGGCACTCCAGCACGGGCAGCGTGGGGTTTGCAGTGCTGTGGGTGCCACCAAAAACTGCCAGATCCTCTTCCCTGTCTCCCTGCACACCCCAACCCCTGGGAGGTGGGACAGGGTGAGGGGCTCTGGGTGGTTCCCAACCCCACCGACCCACCCCCTCCTGCCAGGCTGCAACACAGGGCCCTGTGAAATGAGGGAATGTTGACAAAAAAAGGGAATGTAAAAAATGGGAATGGACAATTCTCCCTTCAGCCTTAGTTCTGAGAGCAGAGGAGTCAGTGCTGGCAGGGAAGGGAGGAACTGGCTCTGAACTTGGCCAAGGATGTGGCAGGCGGGGAGCTGGGCTTGGGTTCAGTCCTTCTTTGTGTTCCTTCAGGGCAGGGATTTATCCTGCAGCCAGGAAAGCCCATAATCCACCCGGAAAGAGCCAGGGCAAGGCAGTGGCACAGAGGTCTGGGGCTGATGGGGAAGGGATTCTCAGCAAATCCTGCTCTCGGAGCTCTGTGCGAGCGAGGGCTTCACTGGGGCACCTTCAGCTCTGTTTGCTCCACTCCTGATGCCTAATTCATGAGGAGCTCCGAAGTTCCTTTTTATTAGAAAATTCTTGTGTTAAAAAACGCGGGGATCAGCACATTTGCCACCTCTCATCAGCCTGGCTTTCAGTCATTCACATTCCAGGGTGTGTGAAGCCTTCCCGTCAGTGGGCAGGATGAAAATCTGCATTATGGGCTGAGGGGGGAGCAGCCCCCGCCCGCCCCAGCTGCTCTGCCCTCGGCTGGGATGAGCTGGGAGAGGCTCTGGGGTCCCTGCCTGGGGGGGTCAGGGGGTGCAGAGCAGCCCCAAGTGCTGGCTCCATCCCCCGCCACTGCCAGAGTGATCCCCGAGGGTTTGCTGGGATTTATTCCATCCCGGAGGTGGGAGGAGTGTGCCAGGAGCACCTTGGCTCCCTCCCTGCACAGATGTGAGCAGAGCAGGGCCTGGCATGTCCCACAGCGAGCTCTGAACCCTGCCACGAGCAGCAGTGAGACCAGCCCAGCGCAGTGAGCCCAGGTGCCCAGGCAGTGCCCCAGGGAGAGCCCAGGGACAGCCCAGGGAGAGCCCAGGGACAGCCCAGGGACAGCCCAGGGACAGCCCAGGGACAGCACAGGGACAGCCCAGGGACAACAGGACCACCACCCCTGCCCAGGAGCACCAGAAATGACCCTCCAGCAGCAGCAGCACAGTGTAAGGACAGGGAGGGGACAGCACAGTGCTGCTCCAGCCGCAGGAGCTCCCATCATCAGCCCAGTATTGGAATATTCATCATCCCCCTGCTCTCCTTTCCCAGCTGCCAGCTAACAAACTGCAGGGATGATGATGATGATCCTCCTGTCCAGAGGGGGAAGGAAATCTGTTCTCTCCTTTCAGCGTTTCCAGCCCAAGCCAAGCCCAGCTGGCACAGGACACCCCGTGGTTTCTGTGCAGCACCAGCAGCTTGTCCCCCTCCCAGCCCCACCAGAGCCAGGGGCACATTGGCCCCATTAACCCCCACAATTTAATGTGAGAATAATCCTCCTAGCCCAGCAGCAGCCTCGTTTTCCAGTGGGTGGCTGAGGGTGGGATGGCAGGGCCAGGCTCCCCTCCCTCTGTTTTGCAGCTTTTTTTTTTCTTATAAACCAGCCTTTCCTCTTGGGAGGGTGCCTAATTCTGGCTTGGAGGGGCAGCCTGTGAGGGGGGCTCAGCATTTGTGATGTGTCCCTTCAGCTGGAGCCGGGCAGGGGCTGCTCCACTCCACTCATGAGCCTGATCCTTGCAGGAATTTGGGCTCTGCAGGAGGCAGCACAGTTCATTAGGCTGGGAAAGCTTTGAAGGAACTGCTTTTCCTCTCCCCTTTAAGTGAACTGCTAAAAGCGCTGAGTTGTTCTTCCACAGGATTTCAAAATCACTGCTTTTTCTTTATCCTTGACCTTTTTACAATTTTTTGCCATAAGGGGAAAAAAAATTAACTTTGGAGTAAATTACTGCAAATCTCTCCCCAAAAATGTTTAAAACCAGAGCCTGGGAGGCTGGGACAGGGGAGCAACGGCTCTCACTTGCCACTACTTTCTGTATAAAGAGGATTTGATGTCTGTTTGCCAAAAACTGTGGATCCTAAATCCCTGTGACTCATTTAGAAATGACTTTTAGCAGGACAGGTGCACGTATCCTCTCCAGTACTTTGTGTTATGAGTGGCAGAAAGACAGAGTGTGTGATGGGACAGGACACCTTCCTGTGTGCTGCTCCTGAAGCCTTGGACTCTGGGTCTTGGCCCCAGCTCTTGGTCCCTGTGTTTTTATCCCTGTCTCTTCATTCACATCTCTTGGTCCCTGTCTTTTGGTCCTCTTCTCTCAGTTCCCATCTCTTGGTCCCCGTCGCTTTTTCCCCTTCTCCTGGTCCTGTTCTCTTCATTCCCATCTCTTGGTCCCCATCTCTTGATCCCTGTCTGTTTTTCCCCTTCTCTTGGCCCCCTAATCTTGGCCCTGTTCTCTCCATTCCCATCTCCTGGTTCCTATTTCTTGATCCCCATCTCTTGGTCCCCATCTTTTGATCCCCAGGGGTCTCTTTTTCCCTTCTCTCAGTTCCCATCTCTTGGTCCCTGTCTCTTTTTCCCCTTATCTTGGCCCCCTTCTCCCCATTCCCATCTCCTGGTCTCTATTTCTTGGTCCCCATCTGTCCCCGGCCATGGAGGAGGGGAAGGCAGGGAGCAGGAGCAGCAGGAGGAGGCTGCAGCCCAGGCTGAGCTCCCACCCCATTCCCTGGACCCTAAAAAAGGCATCAGACAACGACAGAGTCACTCCTGGTGCACGGAGGGCTGAGCCCTCACCTTCTTCTCTGGCTCCCAGCCCAACCTGGACAAACCCAAGAGTTCCATGATGTTCTTTTGGCTCGGCCCAGCTTCCCTCCCTGGGCTGGAAATATTTGGAGGGGCTGATGTCACACGAGGGGCTGATGTCACACAAGGGGCTGATGTCACACAGGTCTGGAGGGGCTGAGATGTCACACAAGGGACTGAGATGTCACACTGGTTTAGAGTGGCTGATGTCACACAGGGTTGGAGAGGCTGATGTCACACAAGGGGCTGATGTGACACAGGCCTGGAGGGGCTGAGATGTCACACAGGGTTGGAGAGGCCGATGTCACACTGGTTTAGAGTGGCTGAGATGTCACATGGGTCTGGAGGGGCTGATGTCACACGGAGCAGGAAGGACACCTGAGCCTGGCCAGCCTGTTCCCTGCTGTCCCGGCAGCCTCAGTGAGTGTCTCACTCTCTGTTTCAATGCCTTAAGCACCTCTGTGCGAAAGGCCAGGCTGTGAAGAGAGCGCATTTAGAGAATTAATTTCCCGGAGTTAATCACCCTGGGCGCTGCTCTCCCGCCCCGGCCCCGGGGGAGGCGCGGGCCCCGGGCTCTGAGCAGCGCTCCTGCCGTGGCATTTCCCTCCACGAGATTGCGGATCAGACACTTAATTCCCCGGGAAAAAAGCATCTGAGGGCTTTGACCTTCTGTTTGAATAGAGAATTAGCACTCCAGTAAAGGTTAATGAGCTTGAGAGGAGGGAGGAGAGAGGGTTTTTGGCTGGAACATTTCTAGGGTGGAATCCAGCAGGGCTCTGGGCAGGTCTGCCCTGGCAGCAGGAGCTGCTCCCCTCGGGCACCAGGACAACCTCCCCGGAGAGGGAGAGGGAGAGGGGAGAAGGAGAGGGAGAGGGAGAGGAGAATCTCCCAGAGGATGGAGGGAACAGGGTTTCACTGCAGGCCTTGGCTTTGTTCTCAGCTGGGATCCCCAGTTCATTGGGGATTGTTCATTGTTCTCAGAGCTGTGATCTTGAATTAAATCCCTTTCCTTGCCTCCTCGTCCAGCTGGTGCTGGTGTAGAGGAATTCTTTTGCTGTGTGGGGGAAGGTGCCAGGGTTGCTGCCAGGCTCTTCCCCTCCCGTTTGGCATCTCGGCCCCTTTGGCCAGGATCTCCCCCAGAAGGGTTGGTTTGGCCAATCCAGGCAAAAAAAAACCCCAGCCTTCCCTCCATTCCAAAACTTCCCCAATTTCTAGTCCTCTCCCACCCAAAATGATGGCGTCACTGCTGTAAATGACAAATCAGATAAATACTGGGGGGAGACCTGAAATGAATGGCAAGAATTAAGGCTGCTCTAATTTAATAATCACTTTATTCTGTTCATTACTTCTGTCATCAAAGGCACTTCACCTGAATGTAATGCTCACGCCTCTGAAAAAACCTGGGAGTTCTGACAAGTGCTTTAATATCCCAATAGATTACCAATATTTTGGAAAAGAATCCTTTCCACAGGCTGAGGCAGAAAAGCAAACCCAAAACACAGCTGCTGCTCAGTACCAGTGACTTTATCACGGAATCATGGAGTGGTTTGGGCTGGAAGGGACCTTAAGGACCATCCAGTGGTGATTGACAGTGTCTTTGGAGGGGTTAATAAGAATAAAGAACTTTTAGGTGAAAAAACCCCACAGCATGGAGTCGTTTGTGTTTGCTAAATGTCAAGAGGCAGCAGCTGAAAACAAAAGTCAGGCCTTGGAGGGAGCCAGGCCTGTGTGTAATTATCCCCTGGCCACCCAAAATATTGTCATGGAACAACTGCCAGCTCAGGTTCCAGTGCAGGGAATATCCAGACACAGCTTTGCTTTGGGGCAGGACCGGGCTGTGCTGGCAGGTGCCTGGCCCCAGCATGGGGACACCATCACCCTGCAAAAGCAAACCCTCACAATCCCCAAAATCCCTCACAATTTCCTGCAAACTCCAACCTTGGGGTTGGTGACTGAAGGGCAAAGAGGACTTGTACCAAAAAACAGCCTTAGGGAAAGTGCTGGGATCCAGCTCAGCTCCTGCCCTTCCCCTTTTCCTCCAGGGCTCCTTCCTGCTTTTTCCTTCTACGGGATAAATCCCTGGGAATAACAGGAATAACATCCTGTGATAGGGACTATCCCAGTGTCCCTTCCAAACCCAGCCCTGAGTGTGTCACAGGGAAGGGGTGACTCTCCAGGGCCCAGCACCCCCTCCCAGTCAATTAGAGATGCAAATGCACTTAGCAAAGTGCTCCTGCAGATGTTCTTAATTAAAGCAGCCCACCCTGAGCCCACACGAAGCAATCGCCCCCCCAAAACGCCTTCCTGCTCTCAGATGTTCCCAATCACTGCTGCAGGAATATTATTTTTGTAGGAGCAAACCATTTGCTAAATAAGCCACCTGTTAAACAAACACTCCCACTCTCCAAATATTGTTATTTTGTTTTCCAGCCTATGCACAATCTGGATTTATTTTAGATGAAAAAAGATAATCACTAAAGCAAAAAAAAAAAAAAAAAAAAAAAAAAAAAAGCGAAAAACAGTATTTTGACTATTTGCAACTATCCATCTTGTGAGCACATCTGCTCCTTTGCAAGCTGGCAGAGCTCTTGCACTCAAAGAGATTCACAGCTCCTTATTCAGCCGGGAGCTAATGAATTTCCATTCCTTCCTTTGTCACTTCTTCAAGCCTGAATTGCTCCTACTCCCCAACTTCCCTTTTCTGAGCTGCATCTTCCCACAGGGACAAACCCCCATCCAAGATCGCTTCAGCAAAGTTGCCACGGGAGAGAGAGCAGAGTTTGCCTCCAGCTCAGCTATAAAACCACATTTTTCTGAGCTTTAAAAGGCAGGTTCACCCTTATCCCACCTCAAGCCTGCCTGTGCAGGAGCACGCACAGCCCCTGGAAAACAGCAGGAGGGTTCTGCAGGAGGGGCATGCTCAGGAAAAGTGGGATGGGTGGGATGGGATGGGATGGGATGGGATGGGATGGGATGGGATATTTCCCTGGAAGGAATCTACAACAGTTGAGCCCCAGATGCAGGATTTAAACACCACCACTGCAGGGATTAGTGTGCAGCCTCTGACTGCAGGCTCTTACCTAGCTAGACTGTGACTGCAGGGATTGGTGTGACTGCAGGGATCAGTGTGCAGACTGTGACTGCAGACCCACACTGCCCTCACAGCAGTGATTCTCTCTCCCCAGGATCCTTCTGCTTCATGATTCTCTCCTTCCTGTTCCTCAAGGTTCCTCCTCCATGCTGATCCTGCCCTCACCAGCTCAGCCCCTCTTTTATCTCACTCATCTATTCTGAATGTAGCCATTATTCATCAGGGGCCAGGCTGTACTGGGTGATTAACAGAGCTGTTACTGATCAGGGGTGAGGTCACCTGCACTCCCTTCTCCTACAGGAGGGAACATCTGAGTGCATGAAATGTGGCCATAAGGAGCTGTGGCAGAGGGAAATTGCAGGATCAGGATGGGTACAAGCTTTGCCTTTCCCAGAGTTCAGCCTGTCTGTCCCACAGCCCCTGCGTGCCCGTGGCTGTCCTGCTGCTGTTTCCATGTTCACGCTCATCCTCTGGCTCTTTGACATCAGCCTGGCCCCACAACCTGCACTGGGGTTTTCCCTTTGCCCTCTGATGGAGGCAGAGCTCTCCAGGCAAGCCTCACACCCCGTCCGCACCACGAACCCTTTCAATCCCCACCCTCATCCAGCTCCAGGCTTGCCTGCAGCTTTTAAACACTAAACCCCAGCAGCTCACCAGACTTTTCCAAGTGTTTTTGTGCATTTTGACTCTAGTTCAGACTCTGAAATAATTCCACAAATCCTGTATTACTCCTTCCACTTCAAACGCAGTTCACAAATTAATGGTGTGCGTTAATTGGGCAGCTAATCCCCCCCCAGAGGAAAAAAGAAAACAACCTAAAAAATTACCATAATGCTTCTCATTTTTGGTACTGTGCTGCAAACACGTTAAAGATATTTTAATAAATGAGAAGCCTTAATCAGAGCAGAGTGAGCCCTACAGTGCCCCTTCACATAAAATACACATGTGTTGGATGACAGAGGGAAGAGTTGGATCCTTTGAAGACAGATCCTTTCCTCAACTCTCCACCTCAGCCTTTTCCATAAAGAAATCCAGGATTCCTTTCATTCAAAGCATGGGCTTGAAATTCCTACACCCAACTCAGGGCAGCATTAAATATTTAAAGTCAGATATTAAAATTTCAGGGAACCTAAATTAAACCTGAGGTACTCAGAAATAAGCGTTGCTGAATATTTAATGGCCAAGATTCCGTAATTAACTTTAGAAATCTCTCACACTGGGGCAGGGACGAGCTGGCCAATAAAATGTCACCATCCCAGGGGGAAGGTGCATCAGGTGCTGAAAGATTCAGGTTTCTTGGGCCCCGTGGAATTTCTGTGGCTTCCTGGGGAAGCCTTGCCAGCCTTCTCCGGGCTGGAATTCCACTGGGGCTGCTCACCAAGCTCAGGCTGATGAGGGGATGTTGTTTGTGGATCCTTTAACCTCCACTGTCCTTAGAAAGGCTCCTGGAATACCGAGGGAGGAGGGAAAAATCACCCCAAATGGAGATGGGCTTTGGACACCTCCAGGAGCAGCTTTTCCTCCATTATTCATAAAAGGACTTCCAAGGAGCAATGGCCCATTAGTGTCCTGCAAAGCTCCTCCAGCTGGACCAGAGCACTCCCAGCACCATCAGATTGTTTACAGCTAATGCTGGAGACATCTGCTCCTTCCTGGGAGAGAGCTGGGCTGGCTTGCTATTCCAGGACAACCACGTGAGACAGCTCAACAATGCCCCAACAAAGGAAACATAGTCCAACAGAGAGAAAACATACCCAAACAGATAGAAAAAACACCCCAACAAATAGAAAACATGTCCCAACAGATAGAAAAAACACCCCAACAGATAGAAAAAACAGCCCAACAGATAGAAAAATGTCCCAACAGAGAAAACATAGCACAACAGATAGAAAAAAAAATTCCCCAACAGATAGAAAACAGAGCAGCCTCTTCCTGGCTCCCCAGCAAGACGTGAGAGATAAGGGTGAACCCTCAAACCTCTTCTGTCTGTGCAAATCTAGTAGAGATCGGTGTAAATAGAACACAAAAATATATAAATCACCGTGAAGAGGTTTAAGTGCCTTCCCAGAGGAGAATGTTGCTCTACAGCAACGGGCAGAAGGAAAACACAGGCTGTAATTTGGCATTCACAATTTGCCTAATTAAAATAACCACACCTTTCCTGTAGGTACATCTAAAAGTCACGGGGTTGGAAAGGGGGAAGAAAAGAGCTTTGTCACTGGTGACACAAAGGAATGACCTGTCAGCCCCCAGAAGCTCAGTGCCCAGCTCACCTGGGGCTGGGTCACCTGTGTCACCCTGGGGCCACCACCCCGGGGCTGCTCTGGTCACTGCTCCCAGACTTTCTCAGTGCATCACCAAATGTCCTTTGGCTTCCTCAAAACACAGGGCACAGCAGGGGCACTCAGAGACAGCATTTTCCTCTCCTGGGGAGCCCGTTCTCTCCTC
>JANPWX010000446.1:0-22716 GCA_024734555.1 Trochalopteron elliotii | reverse complement strand
TGTGTGTGTGTGTGTGTGTGTGTGTGTGTGTGTGTGTGTGTGTGTGTAGCAAGTTTTCCAGCCGTTTCCCTGAACTCAGCCCTGATGTTGCAAGAACTGTCTAGCTGTGAAAACATGGCCTCGCCTTGATTTATGCCGCTTGTGGGTAAGATGACTAAGAAGAAGGGGGGGAAAAAAAAGAAGAGCAGAACAGGAACAGAAATCCCAGTGGGAGCATGATGAGGGTGTGTACGGATTTGGTGGAACCGTCAGGTTGGGGAAACTGCAGCCAGAGCTTCAGGCAGTAGGAAGAGGAGACCACAAAACCACATGATACTTGGTTCATGATGTTCCACCTAAGATACAAAAGCATGCCACAAGTTTTATGAAGGCAGCTCTTTGGTAACAGTAAAGAAATTAATTCTTTTGTGAAATTGTAACTTTTTTTTTCTCTTTCAGATGAGTTCCATATGTCCTCGTGATTTTTTACTTTCAAACACAGCAGTTTAGAACAAATCTTAAGTAACATTTAGCCTGCGTCTAAAGTAAATATTTACAAAAACATTAAATAATAGTGCTGATCTTTGGAAAATGTGTATTGCTCCCTACCTGCTACTGTTTTGTGCCTATCTGGAGTATCAGAGAAGCTTTGTAATAAAGCCCAAGGCTGTAAAAACAGTCTAAGAGTGTGATTAGAAGTAATCAGATGGAAAATACTGACTGTTAAAAACTGTGAAGAGAAAAGAGGGCTAAGCTGCAAATGGAAGGTTACGTTAGTTTGGTTTAACAAATTTTAAGAAAATTAATGGGGGAATTGGCTTTTAATCGTACAAAAGCTGTATTATTTTTGTGGAAGCATAATAAATAGTTATAGCTGTTATTTATGTCATATATCATTTTCAAAGAGCCTTACTAAATAAATATTAATCATTTGACCAACCACTTAAATGCAACCACTTTAGGGGTGCGGTGAGGCAACAACTTACCAAGTGAGTTGTGCTAAAACAGGAAGTGAAGACAGCCAGATTCAATAAGGAGTCCATGTAGGTATAAAAAATATTTGTGGAGGCTTTAACAATATCTTTAATGAGGTGAAACAAAACCCCATGGAATAGAGAGTAGATTTCTTTGTTAATGAGAAGCTTGCATTGGAACTTGTAATTACAGTGAGTTTCCAACAGGTAAAGAAGATTATTAGATCTGAGACAAAACAGCTTGTGAGGGATCAGTATTTTCATGCAGGAAAGTGTAACTTTTTTTTTTAAAGAATATGCTTCTCTCTGCTCACCTTCCTCACAGGAAAAACACCTTATTGTTGGCCTGTGATGTAGCAGTATTTCCCTGTCTCCACCGTGGTGTATTTTCATTTGAAGGCACCCCATGGATTTCAGTCTCTGCGTTTTTTAAAACCTTCCTGCAGTAAGGAGCTCTGCTGGCCAATGACTGTCCCCAAACCTGTCCTGTGTCAAAACTGGAAGAGTAAGAGCCCAGCTTTTCCTTTTTCCATGAATGAAGATGAAGGTGTCTTCTGCTCCTGCCAGAGATGGCAGATGAGATTCAATCTTCTTGTATGCTACAGATCACAGAACAATTTAGGTTGGAAGGAACTTCCTGAGGTTTCTGGTCCAATCACTCTGAGCAGGGTTCATTTCAATGTTAGATCATGCTGCTGAAGTTCAATTAAAGATGCTAATGAGATTTCTTTACTCTTATGCACAGGTGGCATTCTCTGTAGCTGTCCTGGGCTCAAAAAAGTATTAAGCCTAAAGCAGTTGCACCGCTAGCTGTCATGCCATGACTTGTTATTTGCTGTGACACCTGTGCTGTGATGTGTCTGGCAAATAGATTTTCCTGCAGAAGATTGATTTTGATGTTGAAGTCACATAAAACATCATTGCTCAGTCGTACAATTCCTGATTTGAAACATGCAGTTGTCAGGTGAACAAGCCTCCACTACTTAAGGCTGTCATGCTGAAACTGCGGAATTATCACAACTGTTTCAATGTTTCACATCTTTTTTCATGTGTATTGCAAGTATCAATGTAGTCACTGTAGTCGATCTTACATTTTCTTGTCTGTTTGTCCTTCGGTGTCCAATTTCAGTGTCTTTTGTCTCAGTGTAGCAAAACCAACCCATCTAGTTCTTGAAGAAAATCCCCTCTCAATCCTGACATCCTCCCTTCTAAGAAGGAGGTATGAATTTTGCAGACCAACCAGCCTTAATGGCTTGTATTGCATTTTGCAAAGTCTCACCTTGTGCTGTGGCCTCTGCAATGACAGACCACATCCTGCCTGAGACTAGGCGTGTAAATAGCTGAAGAAAACCTTTCCCAGTGTCAGAGTCTGGAATGCACTCTCCCTCTGTATAAAGTTTAGTCTGTGCTTGTGTGTATCTGTATTATTACCTGTGCACACCTCTAAGAGGGTGTGTGTANTTGATATCTGGCTTTGTTACCTTAAAATCACAGTCCACTTTCTGTTAGAGAATAGGTATGGAAATTAATGTATAATATATATGTATGGAAGTTATAATATATGTATGGAAGTTATCCTGATACAAAAGCAGTCCCAGCAGCAGATCTCAACAGCGGCAAGTTACTCCTGTGTGTGTAAAATGTGGCTGGAAAACTGTACATACACTTTGTTACTTGTCATGGAAGTTTATTTCTTTTCTTTCTTCTTTAAATCAGTCATTTGACTCCCCTCAAATATCAACCTTTAGAGGCAGAAGGCATTAATGCAGGCAGGCTATTACTGTATCCAGCCAGACCTCCACGCTGATGGTGCAGATTATATAAACCTTTTGGTTACATTAGCACCTGAATATGATTTATGAGGGCAGACGGGAGATGGTGATTGACCCGCTTGCATGAAAGCAGCCTGTTTGCTGTGAAACAGCTTCCAGCATAAATCATTTTGGACATGCTTTTACACCAGGACTAAATAAACACTCACTTACCCCTGGTACCTGCTAATATGTTAACAAGTAATGTCCTCAAACAGCCTCGTTACTTGATTACATCTGAGACTGGGGACTCTGTGCTGTTGCTTTCTCTGCCTGCTGGGATCTCACCAGCCCAGACACATGAACTCACTTGAATACAGGGAGAAAGTGGGAGTTTTATCAGCCTCCATTATCAACTCAGGAAAACAAAATACAGCATAAGACCATTTATGATCTCATGGCTGAGGTATTATAATGTCTTAATCCCTGCCGTTCTCAACACTGCTGCTGCCGTGTCTTTGGGTCAGTATCATGGTGCAGGGTTAATTAAGAAAGACAACTACAGTAGAAACAAGGGAAGCCAGAGGGGGGCCTGCATCCCATTCCTGCCTGCTCTTGTGACCAGTGGGCTCCTGGCCTGTGGAAGTTGTGCCCTGATGCTGCAAGCTGTGCTACACACTGCTCTTCAGCACAGACACCAAAGTGAACCGTGGCTGAGGGTGATCCTGTGTCCCTTGTGACAGAGGAAAGCAATCACCTAACAGGGAGGAGAACCAAAGACACACCTACNGGGGTTATTCATACTCCTTAATGTAATTGTCTTTTAATTTAAAGATGTCCAAATTTTATGGCAGTCTTTATTTACTTTCACTTAGCTCCTAAGGAACAAGTATGACTTCCAGATTTGCTAGAAAGCAAGGAAAAAGGCAATAAATGTAAACCAAACTGGGCTTAAGAGCCTGATTCTGCTGATTAAAATCACTGGTCAAACATACTCTGACTCCAGACATCAGATCTGAACCTTTACTGCACTGGATCCTCTCCAAAACCCACTCAAGTCAATAGGAGTTTTTCTTTGGAGCTCAGTCACTGGGTGTCCGCCTGCCTTTTTCTCTCATAAATTATAAATCACCAGGAGCAGTTTAATCTTGTAGTTTTCAGTGCCAGTGTGACATTTATTTTAACTTTGGCTGTTGACAAAGCACCCCGCATCCTGCATTTCCCTTCTGGCAGTCACGTGTCTCTTCTGACTCACATGTTACTGTTCTGTCCAGGATTTTATTTTACTTGTTCTCTGCTTATTGCCATCCACTTCTCCAACCCTCCCTTTTCATCTGTCCATCACGTTTGGCAGCAAGAAAAATGGATCTGTTTTGCAATACCAATTTCAGTGCCACTTGCCAGTCCAAATAAGAGTTGTGTATCTAACACACCATACAGGGGTTCAGTTTCTGGATTTTGTCACAAGAGCTGTATTTTCTCAGCAGCTTATTAACAGCGTGTGTTTGGGGTGAAAATTAAGCAAATGGAAAAAGGATGTCACAGCAAGGAGCTGTGTTGCAACACTTAGGTTATTATATTGCATTAAGTTAAACAAAGATTGTTTAGCCATGTTATGATTCTGATTCTCATTCATTCCAGTCCCTCAAGAAAATGTATTTGAAGAGAGGCAACTTTGCTCAGTCCATTTCCCCTTGGTCAAAATGCTCCCAGGTGCCACTCCTGTGAATTTGACAGGAAAAAAAAAAGTTAACAGAGTAGAGCCTGGGAAGGGGGGAAGGGGAGATTACCATAACTCAGCTGATGCCAAGAATAAGAAGAATAATGGGAACTGCTGCAGATCGGAAACTTTCTTTTGGTGATTTATCAAGCCCATATTATTTTCTCATCTTTCACTGTCTTAGGAGCACATGTGTCAGGTGAACAAAAAAAGTTACAAGAAATCTTGACTTGCACTCTGCTTTCCCAGAAAAATGTGCTGACCATCCAGCGTGTGCCTGAGGTCAACCATGAAGCTTTTAAACAGTCTCAGGATCCATAAATAGCCCTTGGATAAGGCCCATAGTCAGCTGAGGAGGCTTTGAATTTCTCCTTCAAGGAAGGAGCCACATAGGATTGCTCAGCAGCATCCCTTTGACTGTCTCTTGCCCACATCTGGCCAATGACTTTGTTGCCTAAATGGGAGCTGAGCAATTCTGAAAATGGGACTCTAAGTAGAAAACATTCCCACTTCTGCTTCATAGCTCATGTTCATAGGGAAATAATGCACCGGGATGCTTTTACCATATGTGGGTTTGAGAACAATTTCTAAATCCCCCATGCCTGAGCCATAGCTTGCTGAACAATTCCCAACAGCTCCTATTCCTGATAAGGGTAGAAATGATGCAGGTGGCTTTGATAAGCTCAACTTCTTGAGTGACCTAATTGAAACACAGCTGTTGTACCTTGTCAGGGCCCAGGCACTTGGTGGCCTTTAGCTGGAGAGCTGTCACTGCTCAGATGAAAGGGACAACTGTGGCTGCCAGGTTGGTCTCACTAACCTCTGTAGAGAAATCAGTCCCCTCACGTGTTGCAACAACGGGTGCTGTGTCCTTTCTCCTTGTAGGCTTTCCCCCTTTAAGGTCTTGCTTCCAAGTCTTTGCATACAGAGCTCAGCCTGCAACTCTCTTTTCCTTACCTGCCCTGGGCATAAAGCTGTTAGAACACAATTTCCACATTCCTGACAGGGGATGCTGCCTTCAATCTCACCATCTTCTACTGACCTGCCAAACACATCTGGTTCCATGCTGCCCTTCATTCCCTACCCAGATTGTCCCCATCTTCTCCCGTTCATTCTCAAAAACTCCCTTTGTCCAGAATGCAGACATGCAGCCTGTTAGCAACCAGGCAGGTGAGGAACTGTGTGTTGGCTCCTAGAACACAACCTGCTTGTGGCCTAACTGATAACTGCACATCTGATCACAACAGCAACATTAGCTCATATTCCATGCACCCATCCATCCTTTTTTCCTGTGTGAGCTGGATCCGGGGCAGGTCTTGAGTGGCATCCAGCAGAGAACACTCACCCAGCTTCAGGGTATGAAGAAATGGGCTACACTAAACAATGTGTGTTGTGAGGCTGTGAAACTGCTTGCCACAGGAAACTGTGGGTACAAAGGGATTCAGAATCAGCTAGGTAAATTGCTGGAAGCAAAATTCACCAGGGGCTGTTAAATACAAAGGCACTATGTCTGGCTCCAGAAATCCCAGCACCACAAATCACTGGCCCTGAGCCACAATCTGCATGCCCTGATATTATTCAGGAAGAACCTACTGGAGCTGACTGTCATGCACACGGTACTGGGCTGGATGGGCCTGTGGCCCTGAGCAGCTCAGCCTGTGCTTCTCTGCAAATAGATGAACTGGGACTACACATCACATTTGGCACTAATGTTTCTGCATTCACCCAGCAGCATTTCTATCAGCAGCACTCTCCAAGTGGCTTCTGCCACAACATCTGGACATCACACAGCACCTGAAGCACATTAAGCTTTTTCAGCAGGTAATAAAGCCCTGGACAGTGCATGGCAGGCGAGCTCTGCTCTCTAAATACCCATCACGGACATTGCTTTCTCCAGCAATTGCCAAAGCCTGCTTTAGATTAAACTGCTTCAGTCCAGCACTGCAGAGGGGCAAGGCTGGAGAAGGAAGTCTGTCTTGTTTTGTTTGGGCTCTTATTTTCCTGCTGATTGTTGTTTTGGGTTTGTTTGGCTTTTGACAAATTGTTTAAAAGACAAATATAAGGCTAGACAGCTGAATGCATCAAAAAGGTCAGCCAGTTTCTCAGGCTACTGTCCTTTTCCAGCTGTTCCATATGAGAAAAGGATCAGGCGGGGCTGGATCTCCCTGGTTGCTTTCCACAATGTGGACTTCTTTGATATAAAGCAAGGGGCTAGTGAGGTCAGAGGATGCTGGGCTGGTGATGCCACACAGGATGCCAGCAAGACCCCTCTCCTTGTTGGGCAACTGCTCTTTTCAGAGCCATTCCCAACATCCTATAGCCAGGACCACTGTCCATCAGCTGTTCAGCGCTGGGTCTGGGAATGACATGAGCCTGGAGCCTTCCTTCAGCATCCAACTTCACAAACTCCACATACAGTAGGGAAGTGGACTCCAAATTGAGCATAGGCTGCCCAGAAGTCACGCTGGTGGGACACACCTTTGTGCTACGTGTTTGGCCAGGGATCCAGAGGATGCACAGCACTCCTTACACCTCAGGATCAGATGCGGAGCTGGCCCTTAGACAACAAGGAACTTTTCTCATCTTGGGGGTTATCTTTAGCTTTTTAATGTATTTTAATGCAAAGCATTCCTGTTGTCTGGCCTGGGGGGGTACCCCAAGCAGCTGCATTAGCAGAGCCCATCTTGGCCTTGTGAGGAAGAAGCAATTATTCAATCAGTGCATGAAGGACTGGGTGGATCCTCTCACATTTGCAGCTCCTCAAAGTCAGCTCCTGTGGGTGAGAAGGTAGGGATGGTTCCTTCTCAGAGTTGCCTTCTGTGGCACAGCTCACCTGGGCTATGAGCTGGGAGGAGGAGGAAGGAGCACAGAGCAGTGAAGAAGGACATCTCAGAAGGTGTGGAGCTGGGGTTGTGCCATGGCACAGTGAGTGAATCCCGTTGCAGGACTGACTGTGGTGCAGGGAGGGACATTTATGGGCAGTGGGCCCTGAAAAGAAAGAAGCAAGAACTGATAACAGGGTAGTGCTTGTTTCTGGGGAACTGCTGCAGTGGTGAGTTGTGGGTGAGGATTTGGTGTGGAGGGAAAACAGGGATTGCTCCTGTCTTCTGAATTACTCTGCCTAGCATGCATTTGAGGGCTGGCTGGGACCTGCATGAGTGAGTCTGTGGTGGCATTGGGTTAGAAAATGACATCTAAATGATTCTGTGGCTTGAGAGGTTGAGACTGGGGTGAAGGGAAGAGAGATGTGGCCTGTGAATTTGTAGAATTTTTTTTTGTTTGTTTGTTTGTTTGTTTTAAATTTTGTTTCCCGTGTCTGGAAGGATAAACATCGTGTCTTTCCCCACCCTCTCCTCCCTGTCCTTGCTGGGCTCCTTGTGCATCCCGCCCAGATCGGGGTGAGAAGCGGGAAGGTGCCATCCCCGCTCGGTGGTGACACCGCGTCTGTGCCAAGGTCACCCAGGATTTGTGGGCTGTGCTTACGAGAGCAGAGAACTCCCAAATTTCCCTCCGCGATCTCCAGCTGCCATCTGCTGGTAACTGCGCCCGCAGAGCCTGGAGCCGCCGCATCCCTGCCGGGCACCGTCCCGGGCTGCTGCCAGCGCTGGGCGGGCATCCCTGGGGACCAGGACCGGGAAAAGCAGGGCTCAGGAGACGGCAAAGAGATGAGCTGAAGGGACCCTGCCTGAAGGTGTGCGGGGGGAATCAGTCGTCTTCGAGCAGAACACTGAAGGACAAGCAGGGTTTGAGTGCTGCAGTGAACTTGGTGATTTATTGGAGACTAATTTTTTTTCTCTGGAGCGATATTAAACCTGCCATGGGTAGGCGGGGAAGAGGTGGGAAACAATCTGTTAAAATAAGTTTCTGCTGCTTTCTGCTCACTTAGGCACAGAAAAGCAAGTTAGCAAAAAGTGAAAGAGGTTATTGAGAGCTTGTCTTTGACTAATGGGGTTTGGGAGTTGTTTTGGTTTGTTTGGTTCTAATTGAATTGTGCAACTTTAGAACTGGTCAGCTGCATATTTACCAATAAAAATATGAGTCAGATCTTAGGTCTATCACAGGAATACTGGCTGAGCACGTGGCTTAGGCAGCACCAGGCCATGTGACACATTTCCTGCCTTCCCTGTGTGTAGAAATCTCGTAGGTGAGAGGAGAAAAGCCACAGCTACTGTCAGGAGTGATCAGAGGAATTAGTTTCCCTGGATTTGGAAGGGGGATTTCCTGGGATGATCACAGGGAGGAGGTTGCAAGGGTCTGGTGGTCCGTGTGAGCATCACAACCCAGTGGGTGCCTTGGTTAACACCAATTACATGAGGTAAAGAACTGATAGTTTTAAAGATATGAAGTCCTTTCAAGGTTTATGAAAATAAATTACGGATCAAAAGAGAAAGATTGTATCTGTCCCACCACAGAGGAAAAATTCAAGTGTGAGCTTAAGCCTTCTTGGCCAGGAGAAAATACACAGCAGCAGTGGACTCTGACCATCAGAGAGTATCTGTGAGACCCCACACCTTCCTCTGACACCAGAGCCTCCTACCGTTCTATGGACATCCAAAAAACCCTGTTTTCATTGGTTTAATTGCTCACTAAAGACCTTGTTCCCTGGGGCCCTCTTGGAAAGCCACCCTTGGAGCTGCAGCTTGGAAGGCTGCACATTTCAGAGCAGAGGCTTTGCCAGGAGTGTGGGGGAGCGTAAGAGTGGAGAGGGGCCTCAGCTGAGCACCAGCATTGGCAATTCTCCTGTGAGACTGGTGAGATTTATTGTTTTCCCTGAAGTCCTAGTTTCTGTAGTCATGGATGTGCAGTAAACTTCCCTGATTTCATGCATATATGAGACTTGCTGCTAGTGCTCATTATGATGGAGAAAGTATTAAAAATGCACCCTCTGGGAACAGAAACCAGAAAGAACAAAAACCTCCACTGCTGAAAGAAAAAAAAAAAAAAACCAACAAACCCTCATTATATCTGAACCAATATCATTCAATTTTGGCCTCCATCTCAAGAATTTTTAAGGCTTGGAGTTGGCAGTAACGAAGTTTCACTGATGTTTTGGCTAAGAACAAGGGCATTATTTCCTGTCACCTGGCCAATGTCCCAAACTGTTTGATTCCCCTTCCATGTACTCAAAATCCTCCCTGGAAACTGAGGCCTGCAGGGGGGAATCTTTATCACATTTTGTCCTCAGCTTCTCTAGGGCATCAGGAAACATCAGCATCCTCCCACACGAAGTCTCATCACACTGTGCAAGTTGATGGCAGTAGTTTATCAAGTCTGATGTATTCCTCAGGATAGCAGCTGCTCAGCTGTGGTATAGGAATTATATAAGTCATTGTTGTTACCATTACTATTATCATGGTGAAGATTAGCATTGGAGATGTTGCTGGAGAATGTCAGAGGTTTTCTGTCTCTTAATAATTCTTTTTCTTTTGGGTAGTGCAGCTAGGTTTGAAGCAGGACCAAAGAGGGCTTTTATTTTTATTTAAGTTTTGTTTTAAGAAATCTCAGCCCTGGAGGGAGCTGTCATTTTGGGATGCTGATTACTTGTGCAAGCTGACAGGGAGCAAGGCGGCTCTGTCTGTAGTGATCCCAAGTCCTTTTGCCTAATCAAGCCAACACTGCAGGCTCTGTGTGGAGAATGTGTAACCCTACCTCACTGCCTGACAACTCCTTCAGTTCCCGAATTTGTTGCCTCAGTTCCCACAAACTGCAGCAAACCATCTAGTTTGATTTTACTACTTTTTCCTTCGCCCCTCCCCACCCCCCCTCTCCTCCTCCTTCATTTTCTCAGCAATCATTTTGTCTTAGCCTTCCTTTCTGGTTCTTTTCCTTGGGGATAGGAGCTCTGAAAACTGTACTCACTTCCTATATATCCTTGACCCTCAGAGCTTTTCGACTTCTATTTTATCAACTAGTCAAAGAGAATTCAGCATCAATTCAAAAATGCTCCTTTCTACAAAAAAAAAAAAGTATCTTATGTGGTCAGTTTTCTTTGAAATGTGATTGAGCTAGAAATGGATTGACAGACTTTGTAGAAAGTTCTTGCTGAAGCTTAAAAGGGGGTCTTGCATCTGTAGTGTTTGGCTCAAAGACATGGATTTCCTTTCCAGTTCCATGAGTCTGTAACACAGTGACTGCAGGGAAATGACAGTGAAATAGAGTTGTCTTCTGTTGAGCCTGGATGTGAAAAGAAATTAGATGTGTTGCTGGACCCTCACTGGAGCAAGAGGAGCTGCTGCCCCTGCTGCTCAAGGCTGTCTCCAAGGGAGCACCAGCAGCTGGATTGTGCTGGCAGAGGGGCTCTCCCTGGGGCCCTGATGCAGATGTGGGGAACAGACACTGAGTGAGGGAGCTGTTTGTGAAGGAGGGAAAGAAGGAGCACAGACCACTGTGGAGGAGAACTTGTAACTTTCATAAAAGCTCTGCAGAGCTCTGGGAGGAGGCCCAGCTGTGAAGAAACCATTCCTTCACTGCTTCTGTTGGAGTTTAGTATTTCTAGACAAGCAAGTTTGTACCAGACTTCACCTCCCGATGAGTCCAACCCCCCAAACACTGACTCACCTGTCATAAGGGAGAATGCCTTTGTCCTGCCTCCTCTCTTTATAGAGAAGGATCTGATTCTACTTTGCCATTTTTCTCCTGACATGGAGGGGAAGGATCTTTTAAAATAGTCACCAAGCAGAGATGGATCAAGCTGCTGATACCTGTCTGAATTCCCAGTTCCAAACCAGATGTTCACATCTGTGTTTTTGCCGTGGGGTATTTTCTTTCAAACGGGGGTCACAAAGGGAAAATTGAAATGCCTTGGATTGCTTATTAGTTGTGTTTAGGGAGTGCTTTTTGGGAGAGCACAGGTCAGAATCATTCAGCAAGGACAGTTTTCTTGCCCAGTGTGTGATCTGTGAAAGGATTGTGTGAGGTCATAGTGGGAAACAGAGAGAGGCATCCTATTCCCTGCTCCACAGGAGCTGACCAGGTGCTCATGCACCACCTCCAGTTTTACCACTCTTGACCCAAGTTCCTTGTGATTCTCAGACAATGGATTTCAGGAGAACATCGAAGGAACCTGGTTGTTCCTGTAGTACCAAACATGCCTCCTGCAGGAGTTGTGGAGCATTGCCTCGCCTGCTTTGCTTGGAGTATTACTGTCCCAGGCACAATGAGTTGCTCCCCCGTGGCTGTTGTCATCTTCAGAGGGACTCAGAGAGGAACAAATGAAGTGAACAAGCTTTTACTGCAACTCCTCCATCTCTTCTGCCCTTTGGTCCATTCTTACTGAGTCTGCATCTTGCTAATGGTCACAGCTCACACCACCTTTATCATGGAGTATCACCATGAACGGGCTAATTCACTGCTGGGATCGTAGGGCTGATGTGACTTTCCCTTCCTTGGTGTTTCTCAGACCATCATTTCATTTCTACTCCAAAGCTGAGACATCTTTCCAGACAAGCAATACCCAGAGTTCTAATACAAACTACAAATACATCTCTTCATGTCTCAAATTCATTAAAAAGTGCCCTCATAAAAAGATTTACTTCCAGGATTTTTACCCAGACTTCTGCATGGAGTTGGCAAAGACATTATGTAACAGCTAAATCTTCATTAGTTATACCTGTTTGCTTTGTGCCTTCATGACAATGATGAAAGCTGTAAATAAGTATATTGTCCCATCTTAACAAGGATAGTGTATCCATCAATAAGGACACTTACTCTGCTGAGATCTTTGCAAGGCTGTAGAGGGGAGTAAATTAAAGAGCGAACAACATCCTTCATCTAAAGTGTCCTTGTTCTGCCACTTAATGTTTTACCCTTGCTAATATTTTTCAAAGTCTGGCTGTTAGTCAAAAAAGTCACTCAGTAAATGTGACATATTTTTTCCAGCCAAAGTCTGCTTGGTCCTGGAGTGATTCTTCTGGACAGCTCTGGCTGGAAGTGTGACCTGAAACTCCTTCTGTGTCTTCTCACCTTAACTTTGCAGCAGTCATAGAAGTTTCCCAGTGGGATGTGTGGGGATGGAAGGGGCAATCAGAGGAGGTTGTTCAGCTGAACAGGGAGGTGTAAAACCCTTGTTTGGAACAGCAAATGAGTGGTGTGGGTAAAGACAGCCAGGATGAGACTCCCCTCTTAGAAGTCCACCTCATCCTGGTCTGAGTGGTTGGTAACACCACGCTTAGCCCAGGGTGTCTCCTCTCACCAAACTCACCTGACTTAGATCCCACTTAGGTGCAGCAAAAGCTGTGTGGTAACTTGAAACTGTCCTGTGTGTTGAGGCTGTCCTTGGTCCACAGGCAGATGCCAGGGTTATGGGCCCTCAGTGCTCAGGCAGGAGCTACAGGAGATCTCTGGGAGAGAGTGAGGAGGGGATAAGAGAAGGTCAGTGCCAGTTGCTGGGAGAGATCCACACTCCCAGCTCCCTGCCAAGGGAGCCCAAACATGGGAAGCACATCCCATGAGAGCCCACCTGCATTGCATGGCTGGAACTGAGTCCATGCAGCCTGCACAGGGAGCTCTGCCCATCGCCAGGAATGGAGAGGAGCAGTTTCCAGCACATGGAGCTGGGATCTTTCTCCTCATGTGGCAGAACTCAGAGCAGCCTGACAAGGTACTGAGGTTGCCACTGAATCCAGCACCTTCCCTGGCTCCTCTGCATGGCGTTTTATCCCTGCCTCTGCACAGGTGTCCCTGACTCACCCAGGCTAAAAAAACAAATAAAGAAACAAAAGTATTGCAAGGAGTCTTGAAGTGATGGACTGCCTCCAGGTTTATGGGACAGTCCAGGGGTGAAAATCAGAGTGTGGCCTGCAGAGGGAAGAAAAGAGCTGTGGTAGCACCACTGCGCTTCCCGGGGGTCTGCTCCGCTTCCCACTGCTCCTCTGGAGCAGGCTCCGAGCTGAATGGCTGCCTTGAAACATTAAATACATTCAAAGCCCATTCATATCACACCAAAATTAAACTGCTGGATTTCATTCAAGAGCCATTCCCCTGAGACAGGGCTGAGAAAAAATAATGGTTAGCTGAATGCCTCACCCATTCAGCACACAGGAAAATCCCCCAGGAGGAAAGGCAAGGAGTGAGGCTGGGCTATCGCCTCACCTCATTGCATCGGTATCTGTGTATGAGCCAATTTCTCAATCCATTTAGAAATTCACTAATTGTCATTGGAACTATTTGCTGATGACTGTGAAGTAGCTTGGTAATGAAGAGGAAGTCCATTTATTCGTTAACATTTGAGAAAATAATTGCCTGTCACTCCATGGAACATCCTCTGCCCCAGAAACTCTTGCTCTTCCACACCTTTTTAGTTTTTTCTGAGCTGCACTCTTTGAAATGCCACTTACAATTTCCAGTCCCTGAAGGGCTCGTTCTCAGCCTCTGTGACAGGAGTGAGGGTGAACACCCCGCAAGGGGACACTAAATGTGCTGTCACTTCTGCTGCAAGGAGAGGAGAGTGTATGAACTGTGCTGCAGGCTCTGGCTGCCTGGTTGCAGCTCCCAGGTACTGCTGAAACTGCAGGTTTTGCAGGGCTGCTGCAACTCTGCAGCCTGCCCCACACCTCTGCCCGACATCACAGCAGGGCTGGGAGGAGCCATGGATGCAGGGCTCGGTGACAATGGGTCTGTCTCTGGCCAAGGAGACAAGGTGGCCCCAGCGACACCATGTGAGCTTCAGGTGCTCTCTTCTGCCCCCTGTTTGATAGCCCTGCTCTCAGCCTTCACCAAGGCAACAGAAAGACTGCATAAAGCCAGGCATGCACTAGGAGATGAGTCCTGGAGAGAGGAGGAACGGTTTTTGGAAGGTCCAGGAGTGATGTCTCAGGAGGGGAGGAATGGGGAGAGAATGAAGATCTGTATTCCTCAGCTCTCTGTGCCAATTGCCCCCACAAGTGCAGCCAACACCTCTGCCAGCTCCTGATCCTGCCATGGGTGACACACTGTGGGGATGGCTTTGTCCCCTGTGCTCCCTGGCTCACCCCTCTCTGTCATGCCCAGAACTTCCTCTGCTGCCACCACCACTGCCACCACCACAGGTAACATAAACCGACTCATTCCTTCACTTTGGCCAAGCAAAGTTCAGCATTGCCAAGAGGCTCTGAGTCCTCTGCCAGCTGGGGAGGGTGGGTTTGCTGCTGCAGGCAACCTGCACACTCGAGGTCCCTGGAGAAAAGTGGGAGACAGAGCTTGCTACCCTCTGAATCAACAGAAATCTGCCAAATTGCACCTGCTGAGCTTGTGCTGCTGAGATATCTTTCACTCCAAGGGCCACTTGTTTATCAGCTGCGATAAATGTTTATTGTCTGCTGTGTACATGAATTCCCACATTTGTACCCAAGGCAAGGAGCACTGCATCTCCTGGGCATGGATGGCCAGCAGTGCTGACCCAGCAGTGCATGGAGCAGGAGATAAGTGCTGCCCTGCTGCTGGAAGCCAGCAGAGCCCTGGACTGTGCACCTGCTCCTTGCCCAGGGCTGCTGCAGCAGGGCTGGGAGCCAGGGGAGCCAGGATGTATCATCCCCTTGGCTGTGGGCAGGGACAGTGGTCGTGTCCCTAGAGAGGAGCTCACCTCTGCAGCTTGTCCCAGGAGGGGGGAGCAGAGCAACTCCTGCCTCAACAGGATGGGGAAAGGGCTGTCACAAATGCACTCAAGGTATTGTCCATGTTTGAGGGGCAGCTGCTGCAATCCTGCCCAGCAATTGGTCCCTGCAGTTTGGGATGGTCCAGGCTGTTGTCATAACACCTGACAATATCCTACTGCCATAAGCCTGTGTCATTCCAGTGTGTCCAATGGACTCTCTGTGGTTGCTCATGTCAGGAATGTCTTAATAAATGTAGTTGCTGGCCTGGGGTGAAACTTTTCAAGTGTTTCCAAGTGTTAATTGCTGCAGATACAGCACTGTGGGAATGTGGGGTGAAGGGCTAGGTCAGGCAGGTACTTGGGGTTTGGGCTTCCCATGTGGAGGAGCATTCCTGGTTTAGGAGGACTGGAGGTGCTGTGTTTGCTTCTTGGGCAGGTATTTAATGCATTTTAGGATTAGGCAACAATCTTTTGCTTTCAGGTGCTGAGGTGTTAAGAGGGAGAAGTGTGTGGGTGAGTGTAAAGCAGCTCTGTGCAGGGAGAGCTGCCTGTTTATACCAGGGGATTTAGGCTTCCAGATATTTAATTTCTGGTAACTGTACTTCAGCTTGTTGAAACATTTCAGTCTTGAAAGGCCTCCTGTGGATAATGAGCCTGTGGGGAGGCACTGCTCCAAGGAGCCTCAGACTGGGGAGCTGGGGTGGATGTGGGCCCCATGCTAGCAGTGCCATTAATGAGCAAATAGGTGGCCAGCATTTGCAAGAAAACTCTGGGAGAGAGGGGAATAAAACATTGAGAGAGAGGTTTTGTTGTCTCCCTTGAAACCAAGATCAAGCACAGCTCACCTAAGTTTAAAATGTCCCATGTGATATGTCCTGTGGTGAGGGACCACGGTCAGTGGAGACTGGGGGATGTAGGAGATGGTTCTGCTTTGAGGTCTGGGGTCTGCCTGGAGAAGACTCTGGAAGGGCTCTGCCAGGCCCAGTAGGAACCTTTTGTGATTCTCCCAAAGCTGTCCCAGCAAAGGAGCAGAGGTTTGGTGTGAGCCTGTCCCTGAGCCCTGGTTCAGGGGGCTCATGCTGGAGGGTGCCCACCTTGTCTGCAAACCAGGATGAGAAATGTCCCTGCTGAGGACCTGCACTCACAGTTTGGTATGTCACAGGGTCCAACCCTCTCCTCCTTCCTGCCCATGTCCTGGGACACAAGGTTCCTACTAGGGCTGGTAGAACTATTCCAGAGCTGGCTTTGGGGCACAAGCCTTCTCCAGGCAGTCCCCTGACCTCAAACAGAAGCATCTCCTACATCCCAGTGGATGTCACCAATGGGTAAATGGGCAGGAGAAAGGACCACTGGTAAATGGGCCTGAGGGGGAATGGGAGGAATCCCCACACCACAGAGCTGTGTGGTGGCCCTCACTGATGAGCCATGGAGACCCAGCTCCTGTTGGGAAATGTTAGTCATAGTCCTGCCTGGCTTTTGCTCCCCACTCACACTTTCACCCTGTTAATAATTACAAGGGAAAGAATTAAAACCAATGTGCACTGAAGTCCAGTATGAGAAAATCAGCAGTTTGCTCAGAGCCATGAGCCAGCCAACCACAGCCACCACAGAGCTGCCTGAGCTACCAGGGAACACAGTAGCAGCCTTTGCAGTGGCAGACATCATCGTGCTGGTTCTGTACTTTGTCTTTATCCTCGTTGTTGGAATATGGGTGAGTTTGTGAGAGGGCTGGGGAGGCCAGAGAGGCTTTCATGCTCCCTGGACTCCTCCTGGGTACAATGGGGTTTGTCTGCAAATGGCATCCTCTGCACAACTTATCCCAAGGCCTGTTGAGCAAATTTGGGGGTGACAGGAATCCTTCTGTGAGCCTTCACTCCCACCCACATGAGGACAACTGTGGGATTACTCCCTGGAGCTTGTTCTGGGAATGATGCTCAACTCCTGTGCTGCAGAGCAGTCTCATATCTGGGTGTGGACAGGCAGGAGGTGAAAGAAAAGCCAGGGTTGTAGTGGAGAAGACTGAAATGGAACCTTAAAAACTTGGAAAAGATTGTTGCTAATGATTCGTTCATGTTGGTTGGCAAAGGCCTCTGTCACAGACACAGACTGTGTTCGGCTTGGCTGAACTGTTTTTTCTTTCCCAGTTGGTCCATTCACAGAGAAGTCCTTAAACAGGTACAAGCAGCTTCTTGCCAAAGCACGACTGTCAGAAGCCTGCACAAAAAGGAGCAGAAAGCAGTGTGTGAAGCCTGGCATGCTTAACAGATACATACAGTTATTTTGGAGCTGCTACTGAGGCCAGGCACTAAGGGTCCTCCTGGCTTGGTCTGACTCGAGGGTGGGTGAATGGAAGAAAACACTTTTTCCTGTTCTTTCTCTTGTGCTTCCAGTCATCGATACGAGCGAGCCGGGGGACTGTTGGTGGATATTTTCTGGCTGGACGATCCATGACTTGGGCACCTGTGAGTGAAATGCTTCCCTCTGTTTCTCATGGTTTGAAATTCCAGGTGTGAGAGCAGGTCTGGTGCGGGGGCCCAGTCTTTACATGTCTTACTGAGCCCTTGCTGTTTAGAGCAGAGTTGAGTTTATTGACTAACGATGTAAAGGATATAAACTTCAAACCGCTGAAGTATAAATCTTCATTATGAAAGAAAAAAATAATCTCTTGAAGGTGCCTTTTCTTGGGAGTGAAAGGTACATATAAAGATAATTTAGAGTTGGAAAGGAATAAAAATGCCACAGGAATAAAGATTCTTCCCAGCCAATGCCAGACTCTAGAACCATAGATCTCTCCAGTGAGTCGCGGGTAACGGAATGCACTTCTCAACCAAAACAGGTTTCCTCCTTTTTCCTTTGGCTGTGCATTGCCCATAAATTCACTAGGCTAGATTTTCAGCCTCTTCCACCACAGACACATACACCTCTCTAAAATGTCATTTCTTAAATGTTCTTTAAATTTCTGTCTCAGCCAAGTGACATTTAATGCAAAAGCTTAACTTGATGGTTCTCTCTAATTATGAGACGGAAAATTAAATTATATTAAAATTGGTTTCTTTTTATCCCCTCAATCTTGTTCTTTTGTTAAACAAGACTTCTGGGGGTTTTTTTCCTATTAAAAAATCCCCCCAAAGAACTCCCAAAACATCCTCACTGCTTTTGGCTCCAACCACAAGTGGCTAGAGAGGCTGTTTGGGACAGATCAGCTCTTGCCTCTTCTGAACTCTTTTAGGTTCAGAGCAACCTCTAAAGCTGTTCACTTCCTGGATTTGTTTGTCAGAGCTGATTCCACCTCTGCAGCTCTCCTGCAGCCTCAGCTCCTTGTGGCCTTCACCTTGAGTACATGAGTGGCTTATCTGCATTTTATTATTTTTTTTATGACTGACAGGTTTCAGCTGGGCATTAAACAGCCTCAACTAAGCCCTGATAGTAAAATGCTGCTCCTGTGCAATGTATCTTTTTTATTTCTGTGTCTAATCTACATATCAGGAAAACTACTCACATTTCTTGCGAGCACTGTTTGCAAAGTCCTGTTGCAGCAACTTCTTTAACCAAGAGGTTTGTCAGACAGAAAAGAAAGCAGAGTCAGTGTGGGTGTTGATGTCATTTTACCTTGCCCAAAGGTGAGAAGCTGATCAGCTTCCCTTATTCCTTGTTTTACATGTGGCAGTACTAAGGAAGGAAAAGCTCCTTGTAGGTGATGTGCCTAAAAGCAAAGTCAAGGATGAAAGGGCTTGACTTGTCCATTGGGTAAGTTTTCATTTGACCCTGAGAGAGGTTTGATGTTGGCATGCAGAAAGAAGGTGAGGCTTTGTGCCAGTGAAAGCAGTAATTCAGTCAGATAGCCTTTGCCCTGTTTAAAAAGCCTTGGAGCTGGCATTCTGACAATTAGGGTGTCAATGACTCATGGCAGGGACAGCCCACTCTGCCTACAGCCTGCAGTCAAAGTTAGCCTAAGGCATGAGTATTTTCCAGCCTGCTGCAGAGCTCGGTAGCTTTGAACCTACCTTGGACACTAAACACAAAAGACCTGCATGCTCTTAGCACATCCATGCTACAGTTCAGGAATCCCCTCCCTCAGGAGGAGCTCCAAGAGAGCACTCCTGTCACCATGGCTGTGTGAACCAGCACCACATATGTTCAGAGCAGGACTCAAAAGACGCTGTCTGCAGGACATGGGGAGGTAGAGTGTTGCAATAGGACACAAAATAAAGATGCTTGACTTCAGTCAGAAGGCAGTAGAAATCAGAAGGCTTTATTTACAGTTCATTCAGCCCTTTTATAATGTGCTGCACTATGAAGGCATGTTATTGGTCCATAGGACTGACACCTCTCCCATTGGCTACGTAATAGGAATAAACAACACCTATTGTTATGGGAAAGGAATATTGTTTACACAAGGTTGTGTGGGGAAAAAGAAAACTGTTGAAAAATTTCCCTTGAGAAGAACTAGCTCTTCTCAAGCTCAGAAAATATTGAGCCCACAGTAGAGCAAGGGTCAGCAGGGTCAGAGATGGCACCTTGCTGGCTGCCTGACAAGGGAATGGAGAAATCCACCATGTTTCATGGACACTGAGGAATCTCTGGTGCCACCAGACTCCTCTCCCTCTGCTGTGCCCCTGTAACAGGTGTGCTTCTCAGGAGAACCATAGCAAAGTGAGCCCTGATTCTGAGATTAAGCTTTGCACTGGAGTGGGGGCAGTGGAAGGGAGCAGGAACATACTTTAAGATATAAAAATGCAGATTTTTTGAGAGATGAAGGAGAACTCAACTCTCTGTTAGCACCCAGCTGCCTGACTACAAGCAGATGGGATCCCAGGGAAAGACACCTTCTGGGGGAAATGCTTGGGTTTGTACAGAAGTTCCTCAAAGTGACTTTCTCATTTTTATCCCTGTGCCCTGTGTTTCAGATTGGAGCATCCCTGATGTCGAGCGATGTGGGTAGCGGCTCCTTCATGGGCCTGGCAGGCACTGCAGCAGCTGGGGGCCTTGCTGTTGGGGGCTTTGAGTGGAACGTAAGAGTCACTTCTCTTGTCAACTAAGATGTCACTGTTTACAGAGGGACTGGGGTTTCTCTCCAAAATCAGGTGTTTAACAGTATCAGCAGCAGCAAGTGCTCAGCTCTCAGGAGAGAAGCCTCCAGACATTCCGACAGCCTTGGAAACATGAGATCTTTATTTTAGTTTAAGTGGAATTCACTAGAATTATTAGCTTTTTGGCCTTCCCAGCAGTACATGGCCTTATTTTTAAGCTTTAGTCTGCACTTGTGAAGATGAAAATAAAGGATAATGAATGCTGGAAAGATACTTGGAAAATCACAGAATTCTGAGTACAGGGAGCTGGAAAAAAAAAAAAAAGCAAGAAGAAGCAGCATGTGCTCCCATATTCACTGTAAATCCATGAGAATCAGCAACATTCTCTTCACCTGGCAGCTGCCAAAATGTGACATCTCTGGGGTGAACATCTGGGTGTGAAGGCAGGTCTCATTCTACCCTGTTGAGGTGGCCTGGAAAATTGCCACTGACACCACAGAGAGCATGAAAACCAGACCCTTGGTGTGTGGTGCTAATGAAATTTCTCAGCTGATGAGGAGGGAGATTAGTGCCAGCCTCACAAGAAGCATCACTCACCTAACTCTGAATCTCTTGCCTACCTCAGCAGAGAGTGTAAATAGCGCCAAGCACAGGCAGGGCCCACCAAAAGCTCTCTCCTGGGGTATGTATTCACTGCAATGTTTTCTTCTAGACCATTAAGGTCACCTTTAAATCCTTTGTGAAGAAAACAGAGACACTGTTCAGCCTGGTGCATGTAGGACATAATATTGCTGTACTCAAAGGAAATCTATTCAAGTCACTTTAGAAGCTCATGAAGACAAGATTGTGTTTCAGGGCAAATCTAACTTCATGAGTTCAGATTAATTTATTTCAGATTGGAAAGAGAACTTACATATGCCATTACTCTCTCCCTGTGCCATGGGACATCATTCAGCTGGAGGGATCATATGAGCATCTTTCACCTCAGCCAGTCTCTGCCACTGCAGGAGCCACAGCTGTTCTCAATCAGTCACAATCTCTGCTCACAGGGATCAGTTTTTTCTGAAAACTTAAATAACTGATCAAAATAAATGTAAGGATGAAAGATAATGGCCAGAGACAAGGAAGAGGTGAGGTTTGATGATCCAATGGC
The DNA here is from genome assembly GCA_024734555.1 of Trochalopteron elliotii. Classification (NCBI taxonomy): domain Eukaryota; kingdom Metazoa; phylum Chordata; class Aves; order Passeriformes; family Leiothrichidae; genus Trochalopteron; species Trochalopteron elliotii. Next base: position 1,539 of record JANPWX010000446.1, on the reverse strand, counting down.
TTTTATTTACCTTTAAGTTCTCCTGTTTGGGCTTTTGCTGGGAATCAGAGAAGAACTTTATGAGGAATGCCTTTACTCTTTCCAAAAGACTCTTCACCTGTGGCAAAGCAACTGAAGTGCCTCTTTATCTACCAGTGACAGAAGCACATCTGCGCCAGCCTGCAAGGAGAACATCCCAGCAGAGTCTTGCTGTTGCTTATTTTTATGCTCCGCAGGGACAGTCTGCTGCCTCAGTCTCATCACTTGCTAATCAAGCAACAAACAGATGCTCCCATCCTGCTGTGAATCACTTAACTCTTCACTGCTACAGCACCAGTGGTTTTAAAGGCTTCCAAATACACCAGCACCTTTCAGAGAACCAGAGCAACAGAATACACCACCTTGCTCAAAAGACCAGGGGATGAAAGAGGACGTGACACCCATGACAGAGAGAAATACAGGCCTTAGGAGGAGATCTTCCAAAGCTTCTAACTGAATTGTACTAATTCCTCCAGCTGCTGGCTCATCTTCTGAGCAGGGAGAAAAAGTCAGTCTGCTTCTCAAATACATTGCATGGCATTGTACCTTTCTGTTTTCTTAGGATGGCCACTGACAGAACAGGGGGAATAGCTGTTCCCATGTGTTGAATCCTGTGCCTTTATTCCCTGTCTCTTTAACAGGCCATCTGGCCACTGCTGGCTCTGGGCTGGATCTTCGTGCCTGTTTACATCGCAGCAGGAGTTGTCACCATGCCTGAGTACCTGCAGAAGAGGTTTGGAGGGCAGAGGATACAAATCTACATGTCCGTGCTGTCCCTGATTGTCTATATATTCACCAGGATATCCGTATGTATCCAGCTGAACACAACCCTTGGGTCTAGGGCAGGGATAGGGCACCCTGGTACAAGGCAGGGCTGCTCAGAGAGAACTCCTTGAAAGGAGCAGCCCTGATGCCAGGAGCAGCAGCAGTGTGTTAGTGTGCTGCTCTTGCCTCTGTATTGATCATGGAGACCTTTCCTAAGAGAGACAGAGCCCTCATTCAACAGCAACACACAGTGAGAACTTTACAGGGATGTGCAACTAATTACTAAACAGTCTAAGTACCATGGGCTGTGTGCCTGCTTTTCCTCTTCTATCACATCAAACCTTCGGAAGGACTGCATTACCCCATCTGAAAATCTGGCTGGCTGCATCTTGTAGAGATGAAATTCTCTTAAATTATCTTGACACTGCTGTTGTTCTTATAGTTGAGTTTTCAGCATTAGGTGTTCTATGATTGTTCCTCTCTCTTTCTCTCACTTGTGTTGCACAAAAAGGGGACAGTGAAAGGGAGGGAGGTGCTGGTTCCAAACTCAGGATCTTTTCTGATTTATTTGTAGCATTGTACCCTGCTGGTAACAAAACCCAGGGTGGCATACTGGGTATTTCCCCCTTTTAAATGCTATTCAGAAAGAAATAGAAGTTATGGTCAGATATTTCCTAAGGACTACCTGTGTCCTTGGAGGGAGTGTATTTGAGAGTCCATTACAGGGACTGAAGATGTCAGTCCTTTGTCTCCAGC
>JANPWX010000445.1:214452-240037 GCA_024734555.1 Trochalopteron elliotii | reverse complement strand
ACACACACACCTACATTTCTAGAAATTCTAAATGATTAGCAAACAGAATCATCTCTATTCAGTCCCTGAAAATATTTCATAACCAGGTGACTCAGGAAATTATGGCAAATTTTATGTGGAATTTCATAATTCAGAATCTTTTTATAGTTAATCTTTACAAAAAAGGCCGAACAAATAAACACAAACAACTTTCTTTTGTTTTCCAAGTGGTGGTAGTTTTTTCATTGGCAATTGGAGCATTATTTTTATCTGAGACTATAGGAACATCTTTTTGGCTATTTTTACCACAGTAAGTCTATTTCAAGTAGAATTGCAGCACCTTAATTTAGCAACTGTTCAAGCTCATGAATAGCTCACCACACACTAACATTTAAGACCACTAAATGTGATTTTATTCTAGCAATTCTCACCTATACCAACACAACATCACAAATGAGGTGTGGCATGTCATACTTGAGAACATTTAGACAGCTCTGATAGACAAACTTAACTATTTTTTTTTTAATGTTAAAGCAGTTTTACCTAAGAGTCTGCAGAGTTCCATACAGATTTTATATAAGATACGATATGACAAATAAATAGCTGGTTTTGTTTTCATTGGGTAAATTATTTTGGAAATATAATTAAAATCAACACAGAAAAATACAACCAAACACAGAAACCCACCCACAAATAAAGCCAGAATCTGCATTAATAGCTGCCTGTTTTACCTAAGGAAAAAAGGATCTGAATAACTTATTTATTCAAATATCTCTGGATTTGGACACGAGTCTTTAGAAATGTAGCACTGACTATCAGGCACCAAGCATAAGAATGACAATGAAACAAAGAATAAAGAAGCTTGAAAAGAAGAGGTATTAAATAGAGAACAATGTACATACATATGCACATGACAATGTCTACCAAGACTGACACAACAAATACGTATTTGTGAAAATACCTAGTTTCAGACTAAACAGAATGATTTTTTTTGTGTTGTTCAAATACAAGGCAATATATAAAGGCAAATATTAAAAAATATTTAAAAACTACCACCAATTGCTCTGCTAAACCTGCCCAGTCTAAACTTCAGTCCCAAAAGGGTTCAAGCACCAGAGGTGGCCTGGTACTCAGAAATAATACTGCTGGTAGCTTAGTCTGAAAATACAAGGAAAAGATGATTTATTTTAAAGAATGGAAGCGAAAATGGGTCAGGAGCTGTTTCATAAAGAAAGTGTAAAAACTAATGCTAATAGGGTGGGAAGTGTGGAATTTTCAGCACCACAGGAGATACAGAATTGGTAAAGGCACATTAAGACACAAAGGATAAAAAAAAAAATCTAAACTGAATGAACCTGGTTTTAAATACTGAAATATGACTATTTCAAGGAGTCTCACAATGCTGGTACTTCTAAAGTTACCACAGCCAGTGCAGCAGAAGGGTCCACCCCAGTGATTTTCCATCACAACACTGAAATCTCCCACATAAGTAAAGTCCATATATCACCTTCCTTTTTCCACAGCCATTCATATTTTCTCCTCTGTGGCTGCTTAATTATGCTTACACAATTATGCTCACATATAAAAATGAGCAACACTGGAACATAACCAAATGTGCACGAAAACCAGCCTGCACAGAAAAATGTTTGTAGGAGAACTTTATGAGCAGAAAACACCTTGAAAAGCACCACAGTAATTCCCATCAAGAGCTGTAACCCTTGTCTGCTAACACCAGCAAACACCCAGCCTTATCCCTCCTCACCTCTTCCCTCCTCGTGTGACAAACTCAACAAAAAGAAACTGCAATGAGGAAATAAGAGGAACACAATCCTCTGCATACAGTCCCCAGCTAAGGAGCAGCACCACTTCTGAATGGCAGAGCTGCTGAACCTTATTGCAGGAAAGAATAAATGTCTTATTTCTGCTATGTGGCAGTAACAGGTGGGGGAAGTATATTCATAGAGATCTCAGGTTTTACATTTATGCACTAACAAAGCCTAAGTCCAAATTATTTTAGCTACTAGTATGCATTTGCATCATAATGTGCACTAAACACCAACTAAAATGACAATACACTCAAAACACAGCTTGGGAACTGGCCAGCAGAGTCTTCTGGTAAGTAAAATCTGATAGTGAATTGTCACAGGCAAAACATCCTAAAGACTCCTGGAGCTGCAGGCTGAACAGCCATGCAGGTCTGTCACCACAGACTGTTTTCATTAACATTTCCCTGGAGCTGGAGGTAAGATCTCCTTCTTGAATAATGATTCCCAAGCCCTATCAAATCTGACATCTAATATACAGATGGACATTAAAAAATACCAAGTGGGAAAACATTTATGTATGAAGTTTAATGCCAATTCTCCATCCATCTTGTACATATTTTCAGGGACACTACTGAACTAGAAAACAGAGACAGCTTCAAAGGATGAAGTTCCTGGTAAGTACAGCAGGTCAAAAACCAATTCTATAATAGGAGGGAAATGGGATGCACAAAAAAATTCACAAGAAACTCCAGCACATTAAAACTACCTCCTATGGACTTAAATCTGAAAAGATCAAGATTCAAGGCTTCACTTTATTTAAAACAAAGATTTAAATCTGAGTTGTCCACACTCATCACAAGGGCTATAGGTATCAGATTCCAGTGTCAACCTCACTTTTAAGCCAAAAGTGACCACAAAGATTCTCCACAGGACAGAGGAAGAATGACAGACACAAAGCTTTCACTCACACATAGAGAACTCTGTTTCAGCCATCTTCTCCCCATCCACAACTACAGTATGACCTCGGCTAGAAAAGGAGGATTTTGTGATTTAAAACAAACAGCTGCATAAATAAAAATGCAATCCATTAGAGGTGGGTACTAACTGAGGTGTTTGGGCACACCACCATCTGTGGTTGTTTGGCTGAACACTACAAACATAGACTCAATTATGAGTTCTCAGTTCTGTGATGATGATGATGTTCCCTCCAAGAGAAGGATCTGCGAGGAATCTTTTATACAATGCCCAGCTGGAAAAGTACATTACTCCCTTCTGTTGGGCATACTTTTCACTCACCCCATACCCTGACTACTTTAAGCACAGTACTCCAATACTTGTGGACCAGAAGCCACCAATTCAAAACACTCACACCTAACTCATTAAAATATAACTCTAATTATATATATTTAAAAAAAAAAGGTTAAAGTTGCACTGTATTTCAACTTTAACAGCAAAGGTTAAAAATTATGAAACAAATGAAAAATCCCAAACTAGCTTCCTCATCTTCAAAACATTATTAACTATAGAATTTTATGAGTTTACTTAAAAACTACTTTAAAAATGAGTCACTCACTACATTTTAGGAAAAGCAACACACATCCCCAACATACTCGTTTCTAAAGGTCAACCTTGTGCACTCCTCTGAATTAAAAGTTTACACACAACTCACAAACCTTACACTGTTCATTACATGTACCAGCCCCAAACAGAAAATAGCTAATGGCCATTTGTCTCTTAAAAATGTCTATTTGTGGATTCCACTGCTCAGAACTCAAATCTTTAACCCAGCATTTACCTTATGTTGCACCCACACCACCTTTCAGAGTGACCAAATCAGCATCTCTAAGCACTAACACTGCTCATCTCTCAGAACCAGAGAGAAAATCCAAAAATGTTCAGAACAACAATCAAACTGTTAAAAAGCATTTTATAAACCCAACGAGGTGTGAAATCCATGACCAGAAATTTGAAATGGGACAGAGCACCCCAGAAGGGGTGTGAGGATCAGCACTGAACATCAGGAAGTTCTGTTGGCACCATTCATAAAACAGGATGTGAATGTGGTTCAGACACCAAACCCCTCTGAAGAGTTCCTTCTAATACATTACTGTAATGTTTGCATTTCAAATGAAATAATACTAGAAATAACTGAATTCTATACATCAGACATTTCTTGAGAAGGGTTTTTTTTAATGAACATGCCACACTCCACAGGACTCACTCCACAGAAGGTGTTTTCCTAAGTTCTCTCTTCAGCTGAAACTGTTGTGACTCGGACCTTTAGATGAACAATCAATTCTGACATTATTTACAGTGGCAGACATCAATTTCAATTACACAGTAATGCCAACCCTTAGAATGAACTTCAGCAGTTTTACAGGCAATATAGTCTCCAAAATGCAACTAACTTGATACTGCAAAAAATGCACCAAAATTGTGACCCAAAGCCATAAAGTTACTAAGAAATTTCCATTTGAAGGACAGATCCTTAACAGTAAAATGTTGTCTGTTTTCCTTTTTAAGGTTTTAGATGAACAGGACACACCCATGAATCCTATTTCACTGTCACTAATGTAATCTAGCTTTGTTTACAGGATAAATTCACCTTCAAAGCACTCAATGGCCTGATCATAGATCTCTGAATTGACAGATTACACCAGCGTGTCAACCACAGCTAACAAGAACTCCTCACAATGCAGGAAAAGTTGATTTCCACAGAAGACTGGATTTTTTCAAGCACTGGTCCCAAAGAGTTGAATTCATCATTATTAGAAAATGTATGTGGAAAGATGCAGACACATTTCATTTGCCCTCCTTATCATACATAAACACTCCACTATACACTAAAAAAATCTCTGCCAAGACATTGTGTCACCAAGAACAAGCAATTCCCCTGGAGAGGAAACAAGGAAAACAGCAGAACAACCCAAAAATCTCTGAATCAACCACAGCAGAGTCAGCCACTGAATTAAGGTCTAAAGAGTAGTCTGGGCAGAGTACTTTGCCACAACCAGAGGAGTGGCAAATGAAAGCTCAGACAGAATAAAGGAGTGAGAGGGAGCACCAAATAAGAGATGAAACTTTTGTCACAGGGGAATGCTAGAGAGGGAAAGCAGGTCACAATTTATTCAAGCCCTGAAGGACAGCACCTTCTCCACTGTTACCATTCCACTCCTACTCCACCTCCACAACAGCCTCCCATCATCACCCACCCAACACAAAACATCTCCAAGTAATAATCACTTCAATCATGCCAGTCACTAAGAGAACAAGTGATTATCCCTCTGCAGGGAATGCCTGGGGAGGATGAAAAAACAAAGGTGAGAGAGTTTAAGAACAGTTGAAAATGTATCAAATTTAAATTAAAGACATTTTCAAGTAATCATAAAAGGAGAAGGGTAGCACACAAGTCAGTCCCAAATGTCAATCTTTTTAAGCCCTTTGAAGTGTCAACTGTAGTACAAAAGGCTCTTTTTTCATTGTTTTCTGCAGGAACAGATTTTCTTACGTCCAAAAAAAGCAAACCTCATCATTCTGGACCACCTGTGGCCTGTCCGGTGAAAGCAACAGGAGGTGGGTAACCTTTATGCTTAAGCTTGGAAACATAAATAACACTTGCACAAGTGAAAGAGAATATTGACTTTGTCTTTAGGCCACAGCTGGAGAACTGGCATCTCCTGAGGTGCATGTGGCTCCCAGGGAAACACTCCTGACTGGCACAGCCTGAGATGCTGCCCAATGCATGGAAAGCACTCCATAAATGCCATCATGCTGAAAATGTATTTCCAACTTCTTTTGCTGTGAGGTAACTTGAAAAACTCCAAGTCTTTGTGGAACATCAAAACAAAGTCTGAGGCTGATTTTTTTTTTTTGGCTGACTTTATTTCCACACATTCCAAGGTGTGGGGACATGGCTGCTCATGTCATGCCAGCCCCTCTCACAGGCTGGCAGACTCAAAGGAGCACAACCTCACCTTCATCCTCCTTTCTGCCATAAGGCTGTGCCCTAACACTGCACAACGTGCAGCAGGAGTAAATAAATTTGTCAGAATTTATTCTTCCTGTGCAGTAATGGCACAAGATTTGAGACTCTGGGTCAGTCTCCTGCACTTGTTTCACATTCAACAGTTCAACATGCTTTCGTTTTTCCTTGTGGGTCAGGCCAACCTCTACCTAAAATCCATTTTCACACACATTTTATGGCGTCTAAGTAACACAAAATTCAACATAAAAGGAGAAGTGCTGTAATATTAACTACACTTATTGGTGGTAGCTTATCATCCTATAATTATTTCCATAATTTGCCACGATAAGATATTGGCCTTTGGACTGAATTTATGGTCTTATTTTAGGTTTATCAACTGTAAATGAGGTAAGGACATTGCAACTCCAAACCACACCCATCAGATGGCTTTGGAAAGGCTGTCTGGGAGACACGTAGCAGTGAAACATTACACAGCCACGTAGATCCTGAACTCTGTGACAGGCTTATTAAAGCTATTGAAAAAAAAAAAAATTGCACGTACATTAATTACTGGATTGTAAGTCAACAAGCCAAGATGAGTATATGCTGCCAGCATAAGGCAGATGAAAACAAGCATAAAGGATTCTGGAGCTCAGAGGACAGACTTCCAGCAAAGTTAAAATAAGATGACAGTAAATCAGACCAATAGTCACCCCTGAGCAGAAACCTCTGTATTTACTTGAACAGCACATGGACTATAAAAACAAAAATAAAAGATTAGCACAGCTTCTATATGAACTCACATTGTTGAAAAAGCAGCAAAAGAAAGGTTAGCATACAGTGGTATTTTTTTTTCCTTTATATTTTTCCAGACTACATCAATTTAGAGTTCAGAAACTTTCCAGGCACAGATGGGAAATGCTCCTGATGGATTTTCCTTCCATTAATTTTCCCCACCACTTCCTAAAACCACGTTCACTGATCTCACACTAACAATACTGGACAGCCAGCAGTTCCACAGAGTAACTGCAGGGAACCATCTTGTTCTGAATCTGTTTCCTGATAGCTTCAGCTCATACTCCCAAGCTCTTGCCATAGAAGAGACAGAGAAAAACCTGTTCTAAAAGCAGAAATATTGATACCATCTCAGCAGATCATACACAATTTCCTCGCATTCTGTAAAGACAGAAATTAAATAAATTTAGAAGAGAACTGGAGGGGTAAGAGAAAAGAAGAGTCTCTCTTGTAAAAGAAGTCTAAACATGTCAGATTATTTACCTTAGCAAATCATAAGCTACTATGACTTTTCTACAAGTACCAACAGGACAAACAAACAGCAGGGAAAGAAAAGAGCTATTTCAGCCCAACAATAATGTTGCCAAACAAATGTATCATTTTAGACTGAAAATTAAAAAAGTATTTGAAGCATCAGAAAATTAGGCTCTGTAACAGTATTTAAACGTAAACAGTAGAAGCAAAAGGGTTCTTTTAAGTACTCTTTGGTATCACATACAAGACAGCAATTTTTGTAAATATAATGCCATTATATATACCTGTGAATGTGAGATGCAGCCACATGCAATGTGAAGGGACAGGCTTGAGAAACAACTAGAAACTCTCACAAAAACCTGTGTATTCTCCTGTGTTCCCTCTCAAAGAGTCTGCACGAGACTTTTGAAACAATTTCTATTCAAGTGAGAACAGACCAATACTTACTATAAAGAGCTGAATTGTTATGCAAAAGGGCATATGCCCTTGAGGCACTTCCGAATAAGTATTTGAGAAACTTTAGGTAAAATTAACTCTTTAATATTTTGACATCATTACTGTCCAAACAGAAGGTAAACACGCTGTAAGTGGAGAGAATAACCACAGAACCAAAACCCACAGACAGTATCTGCTATCTGTCAAGCTTCAACAACATAAATACTTGTGAGGATCAGTACTTGGAGTCTCTCTAGAGAATCTCAATTTTAAATTTTAATTAATGAAGGAATGTAATTCTTTAGCAAATATATTTAATTTTTTAAGAACCAAACCCACTTCTTATGGTCTTTCAGAAAATAATTTGGCTTTAATTTCAGCCTGACTCCACAGGACAAGTACTAACACTGTGGGTATATCAGTATCACTTAAACAACCAAAGCCTTCCATGCTCATACAAACCATCTTTCTTTTATACCAAGAATACTGCTTTTCAAAACTCTCTTGTGAAATAATATTCTACAAAATTTCAAGAAAAGCTTTAGTTTAACAACTTCCCAGGGAAGAAAAATTAAAGAGTAAAAGAATATTCACCAAAACTCAGCAGCATTACACGTTCTGTGTAATGACACACTTTCAAAATATCATATAGAAAATTAAGATGGTTTTGAAAAACATGTAATAAATGGTTATTCATAATTTTGTTAACAAATGAAGAGGTAACAAACAACAAAACAAACACACACCACCCTCCCCCACAGAAGTAAGACTGGATATCACTTGTTGAACATCTCTGGACATCTCGTGCCCAGCACAGCCCCCAGGAATGAGCTCTCTGAGCTCCAGAGATAACACCAACATGCTGCAAGAAAGCCAGGCCCTCAGCAATCACCTGGTCACACACTTGAGGAAGATCTGTAACACTAAGCTACAATGCCAAGTTCTCTACAGTATGTTCCAAGTAATGGTTCATAGCTTGTTTTTTTGGTGTTTTTTTTTTTTTTTTCCCAAAGATGTTCCCTCCACCCACTTTCAGATGAGCAGACACACATAATTCACTTTCTGCTGCATCATTTATCTGGTTGGTAAGCTTCAGACTCAGACTTGCTCCTTTTTCCAAAACACATATAAGCAGCCACTGTCACCCAGCATTTCAAAATGGTCTTAATTCTCTAAAGTAAAAAAAAAATGACGATTTTTCTCTCAAAAACATTAATATCAACAAGACCAAAACCAAATTATAAAAGAAGCAGCAGATCCAGCAAAATGCAGCATTACAGTTGGATTCTGCTGTCATTTTTGTACAGGAATCAAAAATTAAATACTTGATTTATTATTCATTTTCATCAACCCAAGTCTAGATCTGGCCTGGTGTTTCAAAATTAGCCAAGTGCTGTTTTTCAGTGTTGAAGTCCTAATGCTGCTAACTTGCTTTTCACTATCAGAAAGCCACCATTGTCTCCAGTGATCACAGTGAAAGCTCCTGATAGTGATATCACTGCCACTATTTTTGTACAGTTTATCTGTACAAAATACACCTTTTAAATAGAAACTGTAGCTCTAAGTTGGTGAAACAGGTTTTCAGTGTGACATGCTAAGTATAAAAACACAAAGTGAAAAGACCTTTGTCAATAAAATTTAACACATAATTTGTTAGCAAGCAGAATCTTGTGTGAGGCCTCCTGGAAGGCTCAGAGCAGCTAAACAATGTCCTGAAAACAGGAAATACACAGTTCTGCTCACAAAGATGTGACATGGGGCACTGAGAAGCAGCTGTTGGTATTCTAGCTGCACCAGGGGCAGATGTACTCCACAGTCAAGGTATTAAGCAAAAAAAGTATGAACTGTTACATTATGCCTTCCCCTTGAGGAATAGTGTGAGCCTGACTGCTAGTGATGAAATGATAAAATATTTCTGTGCCACAAGGAATTCACTGGGATTTATTTAGCACTGCCTTCTACAGGCAGGAAGAGGGCTCAGGGACACTGAAGCCACCACAATGATCAGACAGCAAATCTCAATATTGGTGCAGGTAGGCAGATCATTGCATAGAGGGAAAAAACAAGTTGGGGAAAAAAGCAGAGCTGGGTGTCCCCAGAAAGCAGCCCAGGAGCTGTGACATGAGCAGCTCTGCTTCAGGTGCAGACAGGGGCAAAGAGCACATGCACATTACAGACCTGAAAAAAAAAGTGTCACTCGTGGAAGTCAGAGTTAAATTTATGTCCATGGGCACAACTTCATTTGCTGGTTCCAAAAATCTTGGTAGACCAGTCTGGAAGGTCACAGGTTACCACAAAACAAAGTCCACTGCACAACCAAAATTCTGTGCTCTTAACAGTGAGAATTCAGGGAAGAGGAAGCACAAAAGAAATAATCCTTATTTTACTACAACAATCTCAGCAGTTGCATTCCAGGGGGACTACCTGTGGCTAAGCCATCCCTGGGTAAATGATACTGTGCAATTCTCAAACATCCCTTCATTCTCCTGAAAACTCTGCTAGAGGGATGTGCTGTACATTCCAAACCCCCCCAAAAGGCTCAGTTTGTATCTCCTTCATTTCCAGGATTCATTTCCAACCATCAGCAGTCACCTACTCTGTGACCTCACATGCCAGATGCAACAAATAAGTCAGTTTGTATCTGACCTAAAGATCTCCAGGTGAGGAAACATCAGACACAGGAGGCTTGCAATTCAGAGCAACCTCAGAACAAAAAGCAAAACCCCTCCACTATAGGGTGGGATCCCCCTCAGGGATGGTTTCTTAACCCAAATTTAGCACTGCAAGCCTTCTCCACACTCTCTCTCACCTCTATTCAGCCTGTGAGAAGCAAAATCTTTCATATTTTAGAAGCCTATACTTAGACCAAGAAATTAACAGGATTCATGTCACAAATATGGGCTACTTCCCAAAAACCTTGGGAGATCCTCCTTCCACTGGTTATAGTAGTCAAACAGGTGTGAAGATAAGCAAAAAATAACTCTCATTTAATGATGTGGCCCAAAAGAAATCCTTGTTTAAGGTTCAAAGTGACCAATCCTGGTTCCCCAGGAGACCCGTCCCCACCTGGCTACAATCTCTTTTCATGGAGTTGTAAGGAATGATACAGTCTCAGCATTTCCTTCACTGACAACACAAAAAAACCACGGACCTCTAAGAGCTCAGACAGAACAGCACTTTTTGCAGTCTGCCTGCCTAATAGTAGATGACACTAAATTAAAGGGGTTTCTCCACAGTAATGCAGGCTACACACACTGAAATAAAACACTAAATACTTGTATGACAGCATCCAAGAGAAAGCTGTTGAGGATTATTCTAAGATATGTATATATAAAGATGTGCTATTACAATTAATTGGGTTAATTTTGCATATTTATTCATATATTAAGGGCAAAGCATAAGAGCAGACCGGGGGAAAGGTGGAGAATTTAGTAATGCTGAAAATAAACAGTTTGAAACTATTTTTTTTCTAAAATTATTGAGTGTCTCCTCCTCATCTGTATCTCTTCAGACCACTATGTGCAAACTTATGACTGACACCACACATCATGACACTTATGTGACAGGAGGCCAGGTGCTTGCAAAATTTAAGATAGCCAGATCTGAAACTGCAGGGGGCAGGGGCCAATGATAACATGATGGGGAGACACACAAAAAAAATGAGTCTGTTAACTTGCTGGAGAGGTCAGGAGGGTAACATTACACAAGCAATGGAGCTTTTGTCAAAGACAAGACAACTGGCACAGATTTACAGCTTCACACAGACACATAGGTGCAACCCCACGGGCACTCACTCTCCTGCAGTAAATGCCACTTGGCCATGGAAACTCTGCCCTTTATTTCAGCTGAATCCCCAAGTGCTGTACAGCTGTGCCTCCCAACAGGTACTCCTTCTCCAACACTAAGGGAATCTTCCTTTTAAGTTCTTGCAAAGCAAGAAGTCCAACCAAAGGGATAATCAAATGCCAAGATTCTGATTTATGTGCAGGAAGAAAACTCAACATTTCACTTCAAACGTGCATTTCAAGGAGTAACAGAACTCAGCTTTATAATAAGAACCAAAACTATTCAGAAGTAGGAACTAAATTAATTTGACTCTCTTATCTGACTGTAGGAGGAGAAGCAGTATCAGTACCTTCCCCTATCCATTCAGTACCTGTTTGTTACTTTCTAGGAAAAATGGGAATTTTTTCTACACAAATGAATTACCAACTTAACAAGCACTGTCAATTTACATAAATGCTGCATCATCTTACAAATACATCTGATGTTTTATAATATTCTTCTACCTGCCCCCTAAATAACACTAGTCATTCCTCTCACATCACAGTTTTTGATCCACAAAATTCATTTCCCACAGGCAGTGTCCCAACAGCACACGAAGGTCCCAGCTGCAGACACCACTGCTGCTTAAAAAAAACCAGCCCTACTATGTTTAGGCAGGAGGGTAAGAAAAAATCACACACCTTGGTACAACCCTTCAGCTACAGCAGCAGCAGAGAGCTCTAAGGGGGTTTGAATTCTGACACTGCAGGTGATGGTGCAGTGATGCCAACAGAGAAACTCCTGTCAGAGCAGAGGAAATGTCAGCACAGGTACAGCAGCACACCCTGAGATCCACGTGGGAACATCAACACCAAAGGGGTTGTCCAAATCTGACAGCACACTCCCTCTTAAACCCAGGTACCACTAAGTACTACTCCATAGCAATTTTATATTTTTTTTTATTTAGAAAAAGAAATCACTGACAAATAAGTTGCCATGTGAAACAGGTAATCTCCTTATGAGAATGAGTCTGTTCCAGCCATGACATGAAAAGAATCTGGAAAGGTTCTCCAATACTGCAGAAAAATCATGAAAATTAAGCCACTGGAGCAGGAATGTGTTCCTTCCCTTTCCCAGCTGTCTGAAGCCTGACAGACCTTAAGCTACTCATTAATGAATTGCTCTGAATCATTTTGTTCCATTTTTGCGTTCTGGCTGTGGAAGTGAGAAAGCCCTGAGGAAAAAGTTGTGGAATGACCTGTAGTTGAAACTTGTTTTCCTGTTTCAGCTGGTAAATCTGCATATCTGCTTCCCAATCCCTCTGGAAGCAGAGTTTCCTGGAGTCAGAAAATTCCTACCTACATGTGCTGAAGAATCTTTAAAGCCAGTGAGTTCTAATGCACTGGCACCAGTGCTGCACTCCATTATGGCAGCTTCATTCCCTGATCTTAAAAAAAATACAATAATAATGAAGAATAAATTAAAATAATCTCAAAATATGTACAAGCTTTTTCTAGAAGACCCCTGCTGCTTGTCTGGAAAATTGGAATTACTTGCAAAGTGAATACAGAAACTGAAGCAGAGCAGTCAGGCAAAACCCAGAGTGCTGAGGACAGGGCAGGTGGCATTGCCTGGCCTTCTCCTGCAGCACAGAAGTCCAAAGCTGCTCCTCAGTTCCACAGGCACCACACATTCCCTGAATCCTCAGAGCTCCTCGTGAAAAATGACTGCTCTTACACATTTTCACTTTCATCCAGAAATCATCATAAAAATCACCCTTTCCATCATTCTCCACAACCAAGCAGCCAATAGTGGTGCAAAGTGGAAGGCATAAACTATTCCATTCTTTCCAACTACCGAGGACTTGGCTTAATTAGCAATTAAAAGCAAGTAGTACAAACGTTCCTTTCTCACTGCACATAATGGAGTCGTCATTGTTCTCAGATTTTTTGGCCACAATACAGGCAAGCTGCAAGTTTGCAACTGGCACTACAGGAAAACATTCTACCATTCAAAAGCAAAAAACAAGCCTCCACCACGAAAGAAAATCAACTCATAAAGAAAAACACAATTTAAGATGACAGCGTTTTTACTGGCAGGGAATAAACACACTGCAACATTCTAATTCCTGGTTTTTCCTCAGAGTTTGAGCACATCGACACTTTCAGATTAAGTGAAGACAATCTCTGAGACCAGGCATCACAGTCCTATGCAATGATCATATCCCCACCATCCAGAATTACCTAAGAAATCCTCACACATTCTTCCACATTCTTTCACCTGTCCCAAATAATCTGCCTCCCATGTATTTCCATGCTACAACACAGATTCTGCCATGCTCTCCTCCATTTTTAACATAGCAAACGTCTCCTTTCCAGGCCTCCATTCAACCATTAATACTTTTTTCAAATATTCATAGCAACAAAACCTGTAAATATTACTTGTACTGAGGCTATACAGAGAAAAAAAATCACACCAATTCAGCCAAAATGGACAGTATACAGCTAATCCCAGAAAACTGTCAGAAGTAATACATTGTTAACACATGAACTTGTAAGTTAACAGAGACCTTTAAAGGTAGAAAATTAGACCTAATTCTGCTCATTAGTTAACATGGACTCTGATGGTTTCTGGGACCTCATCTAACTTAGGCAAAAAAACTAATTCTGCTGTAAGCATAAACACCTCCAAATCCTCCATATACAGAACCTGAAGAGGCATTAAAGCCACTCCAACTATTCATTTCCCCCACACAGTAGCTACAGTTAAGAAAGCCCTCAAGTACAAAACCATAACATGTTAGTTAAATTCCATGTGCTCCTATACTAAAGGTAGGATGTGGATCTGTGCTCAGGCACAGGGTGGGATTTTTGGTATTTTTCTGTGTGGGGCCAGGAGCTGGACTTCAATAATGATAATGTGGGTCCCTTCCAACTCAAGATATTCAGGATTCTGTCTGAGGGGTTTCACAAAGGCACCAGAAGAGGCAGACACACATCTCTGCTGTACTGCCTGATGCTTCCAGTTGTTTTCATACACAATACTTTTCTTTTAGTATTTTTCTCTTAAGCAAGGAGTACAGAAGTATGTACTGCTCTGATTCAAAATTAGCTGAACAGTTTCCTTCTTACTATAATTTATTTTTTCAGAAATTATATAAACTATTCTCACTCTTTCCTTTGAATTAAAAAAGGAACAAATGAACATTCATTTCTGCTTAAAAGCAAGTAAAAAACCCACATTTTTTTTTAAGATGCAAAAAAGACTCTTTAAGCCTGATTTGTTGATAATTTTAACAGGTAACACTTGAAACCTGTTAGTCCTTCAGAATTTTGTAGTCTCCCACTCCTGAAAACTTCCAGTGTTAAGTATTAACAAAATTACAAATTCAAAGGCTCTGTCCTTCCAACCATTAAAACCCAGGAGAGATTAAAAATACTCTGAAAACAACACATTTCTGTGCACCACACCAGAGACTAAGAACAAATAAAGCTTTGAGAACCACAGTGTGTAAAATCTACCCTTAGTTACTATATTTGTAACATGCCCAGAAGGTCCATTAAAGTTTACCAACCAATGTACATAATTTTTGCAGCTCTTTATTCTTCCCAGTATCATTCCACTTTTTCTCTCCTGCCAGAGGTTGCCTATGACATGCTTTATGATGTTATATAATGGATGTTCTCCATTTTTCTCATCCTTCCACTTTATCTTACACTCTTTCCACACTTAGTTCTATTAAACTGTACTGTTAAATGCTCTACAGCAGCATCATTCTCCCTTACACAGGCTTTCAGTTCCACACTTTATTTCTTGCCCTTTCAACATATCCATCTGTATCTTCCACACTTGCTCAGCTTTCTTTATCCTTCAAATTTAAAGGCAGCAAAACATGACATGGGAACAGACACATGAGAGTTCTTGGCTTCATTTTCACCTTGAGGAAAGAAAGTTTCTTTACTCTTCCCTTCCTTGAGGGATAAAGAGGACAAAGGGAAGCAGCAGTCTAAAATAAAGACATAAAAACCACAGCCAACATCTTTTATTTCAAAATGGGAGAGAATTCTGCTATATTCAGAACTTACTAAGCTTTTTCACACCCTACACAAACCCTCTGCAATTTTGTTATCTCTGTTTTGTTCCCATTTACCCTGTTTATAAAATCTTTTGAGGCAGGCCTCAGCACCATAAAACACTTAAATGCTACTTAAGTTAGCAGTGATGTTTAGATGGTAACCAAGCACAAGATTCAGGTAGCTGCTGGGAAGAATAAAAACACTATGATTCACACTGCCATTCCTCTCACCCCCAAAATGGTCTGCATCACTAAGTCACCCATTCCTTCGTTTCCTACTCTTCCTCACATCTAATCTAAGTATCCTATTTCAACCTTTCTTCTACTTCCTTTAACTGAAAATGTCTTATTATAACACTATTTTCTGAAAAACCTTCCCAAAAGACCACTTCATTTCTCCACTTCCCTAAAATTAAATGGTGGCCTGATTTTCCATAGTTATAGGTTCAAACATAATTCATGAGGCACTCAACCTAGATCCCTCAGGATCTTTATTTCATTCAGAGTTTTCTCCTATACAGCCCTTCTTACATACATTTTAGCACTTTTGCTGCTGCACACATGCTCAGATCTGAATCTGTCCCACACCTGCTTGCAGCAGTGCATAACTTCACTAAATACTTGGTCTTCCTCCAGACACAGTGAGGAAGCCAAGTCACTGCACTCATTCCATCCCTCCTCTCCATGAAGAAAGAGAAGTTGTGGATGTTCCATCCCTGGGAGTGTTCAAGGACAGACTGGATGGGGCAGATGTCCCTGCCCACAGCAGGAGAGCAGCTGCACAGTATTCATGACTCCTTCCAACCCAAATCATTCTGTGATTCTATAGAATCTAGTCCTGGCAACCTGTGCTTCTAAATACAGGTAATTTAAGGAGCAATAGTTTCATAAATATTCCTTACAGAAACAGTGTCACACTAACCAGGACCCACCCTAGCCTCCCAAATCTCACTCTCAAAGGGCCTCCAAAGCTTTTTAAGGCTGCAAAATGAACTGCATTCACAGAATTAGAGAACACCTCAACATAAGGGTACAAAAATGCTATAAAAGCCCAAGGATTGCTTGGTTCTGGGTCCCCCTCTGCAGGCACCCAGCTCAAGATCTGCTGCTGTAGCACTCTATTAAATTATTTACTTTTACAAATCCAATGCCCCAGTCTTTGCTGCAGGGAACTCAAGGTCAAGCTCAAAGGAGGAAGTGTGTTCAAGAGTCTGTAGGAGCAAAGAGTTGGAAGGGACACCCATCCACCAGATCACTGGACATTCCTGCTGCAAAGGGACTCCAGACCCAGCAGTTCAAGTCTTGGGTGGGGTGTGTGTGACTCCCCAAATGGTGTGAATTCTAACCGTGCTCAGGCAGCAGTGTCTCCTTTGGCATGAAAAATCATCTGATCCAACCTTTCCTGGCAAAAGCACAGGCCAGACAAGATGGCCCAGCACACGGTCCAGCTGCATTTTGAAAGTGTCCAACACTGGACAACCCACCATGGCCCTGGAGAGATTATTCCAATGGCTGACTGTTCTCTTTGTGAGTTTTTCTTGTGTTCAATAGGAAATTCATCCCCAGGAATAACTCGTACCCGTTAAATCTTATCAATAAAACACCTTGTAAAAATGGAATCTCCATCTTCTTTGTAGGCACCCTTTAAGTACTGGAACATTCTGGTAACATCTCCTCCAAAGCCAACTTCTTCTCAAGGCTGAACAAACCAGGATCCCTCAGCCATTCTTCACACTTCAGCTTCTCAGTCCTTTGATCATCTTTGTAGCCCTTCTCTGGATCCTCTCCAGCCTGACCACATTTATTTTGTGTAGTGGGCACCAAAACTGCACACAAATACTCCAGGTGTGGCTTGACTAGCACTGAGTAGAGTGCAATGATAACTCCTCTGTCTTTGTGGGCGATGCCCTTGTTGGTGCAATCCAGCATCCCACTGTCTCCCTTTGCCACAGCAGCACACAGCTCATTTTCACTGAGCTAAATCCACCAGGACCCCCAAGTCCATTTCCACAGAGCTGCTTCCCAGCCAGGAAGATCTCAGACTGTGCTGCACTCCTGGATCATGTTCTCCCCCATATAAGACCTTACATTTGTCTTTGCTGAACTTTGTAAGGTTCTCATCAGCCCATCCAGGACTCTCTCCAGGGTGGCTCTCCCTTCTGCAGGTTCACCTCCCCACTCAGTTTGGTACCATCAGCAAAATTCATGAGGGCACACCTGACCCCACCATCCAGATCACTTATGATGGTATTAAACAGTGGCCCAAGATCAATCCCTGGGGTCTCCACTTGTGACAGGCAGCCAGTTTGCCCAGGAGTATTTCCCACCCCATCAGCCAGCTCCCAGCCAGCACACAGATCTGGAATGTTGCACATTGGTTTCTCTAGGAACAGGCTGTGGGGAAACAGCATGGAAAGACTTGAAATCCAGGAAGACAATGTCCACCACCAGCTCCATGTACACCAAGCAGGTTACTCTGTGCTAGGAGACAATCAGGTTTGCCAAGAATGAACTGCCCTTGGTGAATCCATGCCAGCTTTTCCCAATCATGTGCCTCATCAGGATTCATACCACAACTTTCCCTGGGACTGAGGTATGACTGATGGGCTGATAATTTCCTGCGTTCTTGTTTAAACCCTTCTTGAAGATGGGGCAGCACGAATCTTCTCCCAGTCTTCTGGAACATTCCCCAACCTCCATGACTTCCCAGAGATTACAGAGATCAGCCTCCCAGCAGCATCCAGACAGCTCTCTTAACACCCTGAGATGGGTCATTTGTAGGGGTCAAGCTCCTGTAATAGCTTACACCCCAATAATTCCTTCAAAGACAGTAGGTCTGTGCATGAAACTGGATTTTTGTTCCCCAGGGCTGGGGCCCAAGAGTGCTGGTAAAGACAGGTGAAAGAAGTGCAGAGAACTGGATTTTAGCATTGGTTGGCAACTAATTCACCTCTCCTGTTTAATAGTGGGCCAGCATTTTCCTCTGTTTGTGCTTGTTGTTTATGATCCTGAAAAATCCTTTCCTGTAGTTTTTGACATCTCCAGCCAATTCCAAGTCCAGCTGAGCTTCTACTTTTCTAACTGCACCTCTGCATGCTCTGGCAATGCCCTTGTAGTTCTCAGTGTGTATTTGCTCATTCTGCCATCCAGGGTACACTTCTCTTTTGGTTTTGAGCTTGCAGTTAAGTCAAGGGCATCTCTCACCCTACCTACTTCCCTTCCATTTAAAGGTGATGAACTGGTTTCATGCTTCCAGAAGAGCATTCTGCAAGAACTCCCAGCACTCACTAGTTCCTTTATCCACCAGAGAATCTTCCCATGGAATCCCTCCCAACTCAGTTCTGAGCAACGGGAAGCTGGCTCTTTGAATTTCTAAAACCTCTTAGTACTAACCTTCAATAGTGGTTATTTAAAACTAGTGACTTTTCTATTTTTACTGGGTTATTTTTGAGCTAAACAGTTCTCCAGCCTGGTTCATCACACAGGCCCAAAGGTTTCACTGAAACATACAAGAAGCAACACAGAGTACTTACAATTCTGTTACCTAGAAGAAAAATACCTAAAAATAAGACCTTAATTTCAATGCATTATTCTACTCTGTACTCCTGTGCAACTAAGTTTTCAAATCATAAGATAATGAAAACACTGCTTAAATAAAAAGTTAAAATGGCAACTAGAGTGGAAGCAACAGAATATTGACCCCCCCCCCAAAAAAAATATCTCTTGGCTCTATTTTAAAAGCTACTGCACTGGATCTTTTGTGTAATGCTGCAAGTGATACTCTGAAATTGTTCGGAATTTTAAATTCTAAAAATGGAAGCAGAAATTTAATGAAAAGCATATTCACAACTCAGTCTGCTTTATACTAATAACCAATCAATACTGAGAAGTGAATCATAATCCTCAAATGCCACTGTGAGAAAAGGAAATGACTTAAAGCCATTTTAACAAACAACAATTAATTTAACAACTTACCACAAAAGAAATTCACATGCAGACATACAGTGTTCTGTTTGTAATTCATCACACACTTTTAGTCACTCCCTTTACAAAACTGTAAATGAGCTCTTAATTCTACATCTTAATTAAATAAGCTCCTGCCATGAACACGACGTAGCAAATCCAAGAACCATAAAAGAAGGTAATTTGTTAATACAGCTCTGATGGTGATTCCCTGCATCTTCTCACACTCTGAAGTGAAAGTATCTAATAAACAATATTCTTCAACTCCCAAATATGTTTACTGGGGGTTTAGTTCATTAACATGGTACTTTAGGTACGTAAGGAATACTTTCCTATGATTCTTTAAATACAAAGAATAATATTCAAAGAATTAACGTTGACAGAGGCTCATTTTAGAAATGCACCATTCAACAAACTTCATAATGGCCACAAGCAAACTATCAAACGGCCCCATCTACTTGTGAAAGTATCAGTAAAATTCATCTTGGAAACAAGCTTTGAACAGATCCCTATTTAAACAGGCCAGTCTTGGAAAGAGCTTTTCCACAGAGGAATTATTCTACTATAGCTGTTTCTTTAGTCTGCCTACCCATAAAGTGGAAACATGTAATAAATATTTAAGTATTTTTTCTTGCTTTACTGAACTTCCCTTGTCCAACAAACTCAGACTGAACTACATTAAACACAATTCCTTTCTTTCCTCATACCAAAAATGCTCTGTAAGGTACTAAGCTTATCCTCTCAGGTGCACCACTACAAACCCTGGCAGCCCTCACAGGGCTCCATACAAGACCCACTGATTTCAATTTTGTCTGTTTCAACTACAAACAAGCATTCTGCAAGATTAACATTGCTAACATTTTCTACAAAGAGTCAACTGGTCTCTATAACGACACATCAAGTTTAATAAGCATCACTTCAATGTTTAATTTTGAGAACATATTACTCAAAAATCATGCTTCAAACACCACAGCTGCAGGACTTCACCAAGAAAAGGGGTTAAAACACAAAAGTAACTTAAGAGAGTTTTTAATGTAAAATATAAGGTAGGTATGGCACTAAAGGACTGAAGTTGTATGCATATACCTATCTGCATTCAGAATGAGCAGGACACTGGTTCAGCTCCTAGAATTACCAAATTCTAATACTATCTGATCCAATACTAAACCTGCCACCCTGCTCAGTTCTGCACTCACAGTCCATTTCCTTAGTTCATTTCTGCAGAAGCTCATCTAAGCCCTCCAAGCAGTAACTAGCTTCTACAAAACTATATAAGTGTTCTCCAACTACAAATATACACATTTCCTTCTCTTTCAGACTGTTGAAAGTACAGCAAAATCTCTCCCATTATCCAAAAATTTTACCAGATGAGGACCAGGAAGAAATATTTTTATTCAGTACTCTGAGAAAAACCTTAGGCTTAATTGATGAATCTGTAAGGCTGGAAACCAGAACTTCACTTCCCTGCAGAACATAAGTTTGCCTAATTGTCAGTGGGATAAAGAACAACAGTGGGCCAGGACATACAATTCTGGCACTGGCAAGTCCTGTGACAAGTGTTAATCAGGAAAAAGTCACTTTATAGCCATAAACATTTTCCATGACTCTCTTTAATTTTGTATCCCCTCACTAATGTAACGAAAACAAATGCTTCTACACGCACCAAGCTCTCTGAGCATGAAACATCTACTCTCTTCTAAAATGGTATAACAAACATATGGCACAGCTTTTAGAAGATGCTTTCAACACTTACTTCAGATGGTATCAACATTTGCAGATAGTTTTACCTCTATAATTACCAAGTCCACTCAACCCACTACGGGGAACAAACAGCCATGCAGGCTGGCAAGAGGCACAGAGCCATGCTGAAAGCACACCTGAGTAATACCATTCACAGATAAAGATTTAGACTGTCCATTCCCTCTTCACATCCTGTACCTGCATTCACCTAAAGAGAAATTTGAATGTTGGAGGCCACAAGCAGCAGAATGCACAAAAGGATTAATGGTTTAATTACTGGAATGGGATGAAAGCAGTCATGTCCCGCCCTTGCAACAGTCTTTCTTCACAGTTCCAAGAGTTAAATACTTTATCAGAACCTCTACTCCTCAGCTGCTAAAATACAGCAATATTTCCCTCTCTCCTCCATCCTGAACCACTGCTCACCTTGGCTATTTGGTTACTGAAGTCAGTAGGGCGTGATTTACCTTGATGCACATGTACCACTCACACAAAGGACCACTTCAACCTCCAGACTCAGTAGATCAGTACTTTAAAGATACAATACATAACATGCATTCAACAAGAAAAAAAAAATCTTACATTTTATTCCCTATTAATAGCCTCCTGACAGTGAAGTTACAACTTGCTGAAATGCAAATGCCAACACACCAAGAGTCC
Source organism: Trochalopteron elliotii (assembly GCA_024734555.1). NCBI lineage: Eukaryota > Metazoa > Chordata > Aves > Passeriformes > Leiothrichidae > Trochalopteron > Trochalopteron elliotii. The sequence goes on along the minus strand of JANPWX010000445.1, from coordinate 218,421 downwards.
TGCAATCCCAATTACAGCTCTACAAAAGCATGTTGTTTGTGGACATGAGATCTATCTCTCTCTTCATTAACACATTAAAATGACAAGTGTAATGTTTCTGACTTCATCAATTTTCTTGCCTTCAGAAAGTAGTACCAACACTGTACTTTACACTTAAGGCACAGCCAAAACATTCAAGGATAAATGTTTAGAGTAATAAAATCCCACTATAAAAAAAAAAAAAGTTTCAAACACTAGTTGTGCAAGTATTTGTACTAAGTATTTCATACTTACAGTACTGTGCAATGTCCATTAAAAAAAAAAAAAAGCTGGTTTTAATACTGGATGAAGTACAAATACTGCAAAGCTATAAGCAAGTACCAGGACACACAACCATGATATACACTACAGCTGTGATTTCCAAGTATAAACATAGTACAACCATGAACTATAGCATGTGTCACCCATTACACCTTAACTGGATCCTAGAAAGCTGCACCCTAGTAATACAAAGGCCAAAGTACATTAAAAAAAAAAAAACAACTGATCTTAAAGAAATCTATGGCTCAGTTAAAATTACCCAAGAAACACACTTAAGAGAAGTGACTCCCTCAAAAAACACTAGAAAACCAGTTCCACCCATGACACAATTTACAAAATTTTATCTAACTTCAACCTGCTCCACAGGACGGACAGTACAGTAGATAATAAACCAATAATAGAAAATGCACAATATATTAAGAAAAAAATCCCAAACATAAAGGAACAACTCAGATATAAATTTACAGAAACTGGAGAGGCTGCCCACTTCCTGGAATGCCTTACAAATGTCTCCTGGTACCAATTTCTAGTTTCTCAATTCCCAGTACTGCCATTATATAAGACAAACATTCTTAATTCTTTTTTAAGCAATATTTCTTTGTTTTGATGAAAATAAATCAAGCCAAAATGTTCCCAAAGTTATTAAAAAAAAAACAACAACAACAAAACCCACTTTACTACACTGAGACCAACCTGCTAAAATGTTTTCTTGCATAATTATTTTTCAAGCAGTTGTTATAAATAAAACTGAGGATGTTTTATTATGGATTAGTAGGAAATTAACATTAATGTCAACACTGAAAGGACAAATTCAACATATATTAATTCACACTGTCTGAAACTATTCTTAAACAAGCAACACTACAAATTGTAAGAAAAATGAAAGAATATTGTCACTGTGCACTTATTTTGTAAGCTTCATAAAAGCACAGACAAGCACGCTGTTAATTTTGTCAACACATGTGGCCTTTACACAAAGGAAATACCGTTTTTAAAATCAGCTGGAAAACAAAAGGGCTGCAAAACCATGAGAGGTAACACAGACTAAAACATGGCATATTGTGTGGAGCTACTTCATCGCTCTGAATCGACTTCAACATCAATACTTTTAAATGGAAACATGCTTCAGATTTTGTCCACAGGATATGACAAACTGATTAAACTCAATGAATAGGAATTAACAAGCATCTTATACCCAATACATCGGACCAGCTACATCAACCTACATCTGTACAGATGCCAGTTACAGCTTATGAAACAATGGTTTGTCACTGCAATCAAGTCAACTTTGGCTAAACACTGGAAACATCATCAAAAACAAACAAACAAACGAAATCCAAACAGGAGGAAAAAAAGGAAAGAAAAAGGAAGGAAAAAAAAAGAAATGCTTTGCAATTCACTTCCAATACAATGGATATCCTTGCCCTCTTCCCCCCCCAAGTAATCTTTAAGCTTCACCTCCTGCCACAATGCTTTCCTGGGAGTAAGACATCAAGACACCAGCAGGGTTTTTGTTTTGGGTTTTTTTTCCTCCTTCATGTTAATGTTCTTGTCAACTACAGAAGCACAACAGTGAGCACTTTCTCCAACACAAGACTGACTACGTTGGATTTCCAGCATTTCAACCACTTTGAAAGGTGATCTCTTAATTCCCCTCCCCTCTTCCCCAAAACCACACTAACTGCAAACTATGATTTTTAAGCTCCTTTTTCTGCAAAATAAACGCAAAATTTTTGGCAACAGAAAATCCCATTCCTTTGTCACACACACAGCACGTTACACCATTACAGGAAACTTTCTTTTGGTTTATCACATATCCAATACATGGGGCAACATTACAATATTCCTGACCCTCAGTCTCTATCTTCAATAATTCATAAAATTGTACAGATCTCACATCTTACCTGCTCTTTTTGATTTGCTACACCCAGCAGCACGGCTTGGGTTCATGACACTACAGCCCATACATCCTACAAAGCAAAACCACCAAAAACGGGGGACTGCAGACCTGGAGCACCAACAGAACCCACAACTAAATTAAAGCTCTGGACACGAAGCTTCTTCCATCCATCCCTCAAACAGATCCCAGTTTTCTTATTACTAAATCCTGTCAGGGTGTGGCTTTGTTAAACCCAAGTTCCCACTGCAAAGGCCTCCTGCAAACCCCTCCAAGCCAACACACACCTTAGTGAACTCCACCAAAAATAAGGAGTGTCTTCTTCCACCCAGGCACCAAATTTAAGCTCAGAGCAGACTTCTTCTGCTGCACAAGTACCCAGGCAGGGAAGGGAGATGTTCCCCAAATACTTACAACCCAAAACCTCCTGTCAGCCCCCCCAGAGAGGTACCCTGCTCTTGCCACCTCAACCACAGGTAACGGGGAGTAGTGCTGGGCCCCAGAGAGCACTCACTGCCACAGCCTGGCAGCCTCTGGAAAAGGTTCAATAGTGGGTGTGCTCCTCTCACACCAAGGGGAGCACTGATAAATTTCTGCCTTTGTGAAGGATTCCTCTGGAAACATGACTCAATGGTTTTCCTTACCTGCTACACTTGCACATAGATCTTACACTGTAATGCGCTGCCTCTTAGATTCTTAAATCAGTCAGTCAGGATTTCATAATTATGGAGTCTAGGGTCTTTGTTAGCTGTTGTTGCTCCATGCACAAAAGGAAACATTTTGTTGCTATCACTGTAAAACCTATTAATTAACTGCACGTATATTCGACCACCGTCTCTACTACAGAAATAACTGCTACAATGAATTAAAATAGTCTGCTAGATTAATTGTTCTAAAGCCCTCAACAGAACATAAATTGCATAAAGCTTCACACACAGAGAACAGGACTGAAGCAGAAAATACCTTAAAAATAGCAACTTCTTATCAGTAACAGAAACACAAGCACGTTCCTTCAAAGGAAAAAGCACAAACAAAACCGAAACTGGTTCAAACCAAGAAATTCTTCTCAAACATCTCTGCACTGAACAGCAACGTTTTAATCATTCTACTTCCTTAAATAATCTACCTTTCCCAGAGACAAGTTTTACAAAGAATATGCTCCGTCAGTTACTGTGCAATTCATAAATATACAAAACGCCATCCGAAAACTGAGGTGAAATAGCAAAATATTTGGTTTGCTCGGGGATTTTTTTAGTATTCACTGCATGGATTTGCAGATCAATACAGTAAAAGAACATACAAAGATATTTCTGAAAACGTATTTCAGAACTACCAAAATGCCCTGCAACTTCAGATTGTATATACTAAAATTACAACTGACTGGCATTTTAAAAAAAGCATTATACAGAAGAAAGACACAAAACTCAACTAATATAATAGGCTGAATTGTTCTTTGCTCCACTTCATTTTACAGTACGCAAAATAAAACTTAAACCGGGGATTTTATGCGACAGATGATCTAATTAGATGTGAAGCTTTTATTTTCTATCTGGCGTTCTTAAGCTCTATCCCACACGGGATTGGGTCTAATATTTCCGATAGCCTCAGCAGCATTCACAGAGCAGACACGAGTTCTGGTCCACCAACAGTTAACGTACATTATTTAACTGCTTTGACATGTCACTCCCCTACCTTTTTGATTAATGGGAAGAAGTGCTCTTATAAATAACTCTGAAAATCGAAAGGAAACCGCGAGATTTTTTTTTTTTTAA